>CM017906.1:21657512-22257512 GCA_008369825.1 Triplophysa tibetana
AGAGAGAGAGAGAGATTAAAGTCTCGAGAACAGGGGTCAAATGAGGCCTCCAATCTGGCCTCTTCGGTGAGCCGAGGCTAAGACTGAATCACATGTGCGACATGTTAGCCTGGTCTCACCCCAAAACTGCACTGAGAATACTGCTTGATTTGGGTATATCGCATTGATTAATATGACCTTTCCCTTTGTGCTAAATAAATGCGTTTGGCTTTGATGGAAAGGGGCGATTCAGGGCTCCAATTGGCCGTATCACAACTGAAGTTCTGAGTCTGCTATACGCTCGAGAACAGGGGTCAAATGAGGCCTCCAATCTGGCCTCTTCGGTGAGCCGAGGCTAAGACTGAATCACATGTGCGACATGTTAGCCTGGTCTCACCCCAAAACTGCACTGAGAATACTGCTTGATTTGGGTATATCGCATTGATTAATATGACCTTTCCCTTTGTGCTAAATAAATGCGTTTGGCTTTGATGGAAAGGGGCGATTCAGGGCTCCAATTGGCCGTATCACAACTGAAGTTCTGAGTCTGCTATACGCTCGAGAACAGGGGTCAAATGAGGCCTCCAATTTGGCCTCTTCGGTGAGCCGAGGCTAAGACTGAATCACATGTGCGACATGTTAGCCTGGTCTCACCCCAAAACTGCACTGAGAATACTGCTTGATTTGGGTATATCGCATTGATTAATATGACCTTTCCCTTTGTGCTAAATAAATGCGTTTGGCTTTGATGGAAAGGGTCGATTCAGGGCTCCAATTGGCCGTATCACAACTGAAGTTCTGAGTCTACTATACGCTCGAGAACAGGGGTCAAATGAGGCCTCCAATGAGGTCTCCAATCTGGCCTCTTCGGTGAGCCGAGGCTAAGACTGAATCACATGTGCGACATGTTAGCCTGGTCTCACCCCAAAACTGCACTGAGAATACTGCTTGATTTGGGTATATCGCATTGATTAATATGACCTTTCCCTTTGTGCTAAATAAATGCGTTTGGCTTTGATGGAAAGGGTCGATTCAGGGCTCCAATTGGCCGTATCACAACTGAAGTTCTGAGTCTACTATACGCTCGAGAACAGGGGTCAAATGAGGCCTCCAATGAGGTATCCAATCTGGCCTCTTCGGTGAGCCGAGGCTAAGACTGAATCACATGTGCGACATGTTAGCCTGGTCTCACCCCAAAACTGCACTGAGAATACTGCTTGATTTGGGTATATCGCATTGATTAATATGACCTTTCCCTTTGTGCTAAATAAATGCGTTTGGCTTTGATGGAAAGGGTCGATTCAGGGCTCCAATTGGCCGTATCACAACTGAAGTTCTGAGTCTGCTATACGCTCGAGAACAGGGGTCAAATGAGGCCTCCAATCTGGCCTCTTCGGTGAGCCGAGGCTAAGACTGAATCACATGTGCGACATGTTAGCCTGGTCTCACCCCAAAACTGCACTGAGAATACTGCTTGATTTGGGTATATCGCATTGATTAATATGACCTTTCCCTTTGTGCTAAATAAATGCGTTTGGCTTTGATGGAAAGGGGCGATTCAGGGCTCCAATTGGCCGTATCACAACTGAAGTTCTGAGTCTGCTATACGCTCGAGAACAGGGGTCAAATGAGGCCTCCAATGAGGCCTCCAATCTGGCCTCTTCGGGGCCGCATGTGCGTTCAAAGTGTCGATGATCGATGTGTCCTGCAATTCACATTAGTTCTCGCAGCTTGCTGCGTTCTTCATCGACGCACGAGCCGAGTGATCCACCGCCAAGAGTTGTCTCAGTGTTCCGTTTCGAGTCGGGTCTTTGTGCCAACATGGGTCCGAGGGGGAAAAAATGGGGGTTGGACCCCGGGCGGGCGCGAGGAGCCCCGGCGAGGCCGATCCGAGGACCTCGCTAAACCATCCGATCGGTAGTAGCGACGGGCGGTGTGTACAAAGGGCAGGGACTTAATCGACGCGGGCTCGTGACCCGCGCCTACTGGGAATTCCTCGTTCGTGGGAAATAGTTGCAATCCTCGGTCCCGATCAAGAGCGGGGTTCAGCGGGTTACCCGCGCCTCTCGGCGCAGGGTAGACACACACTGATCCGCCCATTGTGGCGCGCGTGCAGCCCCGGACATCTAAGGGCATCACAGACCTGTTATCGCTCCGTCTCGCGTGGCTGAACGCCACTTGTCCCTCTAAGAAGTTGAACGCCGACCCCGCGGCCGCGTAACTATTTAGCAGGGGGGAATCTCGTTCGTTATCGGAATCAACCAGACAAATCGCTCCACCAACTAAGAACGGCCATGCACCACCACCCACGGTATCGAGAAAGAGCTATCGATCTGTCAATCCTTTCCGTGTCCGGGCCAGGTGAGGTTTCCCGTGTTGAGTCAAATTAAGCCGCAGGCTCCACTCCTGGTGGTGCCCTTCCGTCAATTCCTTTAAGTTTCAGCTTTGCAACCATACTCCCCCCGGAACCCAAAGACTCGTGGTTTCCCCCACGCTGCCCGGCGGGTCATGGGAATAACGCCGCCGGATCGCGGGTCGGCATCGTTTACGGTCGGAACTACGACGGTATCTGATCGTCTTCGAACCTCCGACTTTCGTTCTTGATTAATGAAAACGTTCTTGGCAAATGCTTTCGCTTTCGTCCGTCTTGCGCCGGTCCAAGAATTTCACCTCTAGCGGCGCAATACGAATGCCCCCGGCCGTCCCTCTCAATCATGGCCCTGGTTCGTGAAACCCACAAAATAGAACCGGAGTCCTATTCCATTATTCCTAGCTGGGGTATTCGGGCGGGCGTTCGGCCTGCTTTGAACACTCTAATTTCTTCAAAGTAAACGCTTCGGACCCCGCGCCGGACACCCAACCAAGGGCATCCGGGGGGCGCCGAGAGGCAGGGCTCGGGACGGGCGGCAGCTCGCCTCGCGGCGGTCCGCCTGCCCGCGCCCGAGGTCCAACTACGAGCTGGTAGATTGAGAGAGAGAGAGAGAGAGAGAGATAAAGAGAGAGAGATAAAGAGAGAGAGATAAAGAGAGAGAGAGAGATAAAGAGAGAGAGCGAGAGAGAGAGAGAGAGAGAGAGAGAGAGAGAGAGAGATCTCTCTCTATCTCTCTCATTGATATATTTATCTCTCTCTATATATATCTTTTGGCTGTGCATAGCTGTTTCTGAGTTCTTACTGATCACAATCAAGATGGGCCATTTTCATCATTGATTGTGATCATTGATTGTGATTTTGTAACATCAATTTGATAATTTTGGTTAGGAAATGGCCCAATATTCTTGTAGATGGCCCATTATTCATGTAGATGGCCCATTTTTCTTGTAGATGGCCCACTAAGTAGGTCTTTTCAGGTCAAGTTATCACCTTCTCCGAGAAATAGGGGCGGGATCAGTCAATAAAGATGAGACTCAGAGCCACAGGTTTCTCAGTTCTTCAAGAACAGGCTGAAGACAACACTTCTTTCTGCACTCTCTGCTTGAAACAGCTTTTTCCTCTGTGAAGAATGGCTCCAAAGCGGTAAGATTTCAGATCTCTCCCTTTTTTTACTTACTTAAGTGAAAAAAGGGTTGTTAACAAGGATCTGTTACACATTTGTACTCACACACTATGGGTTATTTTTTCTTTCTCTCACAGTGAAAAGGATCGCCGCATAATTACATGTCTGCAGTGTTTCAAGCCCCAGGAGGTGCTGCCTAATCACTTGCTGAGGGTCTGCATGAAGGGCCAGACTGATGAGGAGAGAAAAGCAGAGGTGGACAGAGCCAAAACGTCCATGAAGGCTTGGACCCTCAGAGGCAGAACCTGGGACTATAACGCCATGGTGAAGCGATACCCCGATGAGGCATCTAGACAGGCTCTTCTGGAAGAACTTCGTGAAAGGCATTTTCTGATCCTCAATGACCCCAAGGACGCACAGGCTGAATCCAGTCACAGACCACCAGACGCTGCAAAGTGAGTTGTTATTCACCAGTATTACTTTTCATTTAATTCAGAGTCATTACATTTAATATTGGAACGCTGCCAGAAACATCTCTAACTCGCCTCCTTATTTGTTTTTTGTTTCATCTAATCATTCTAGGCATGCTCAGTCGACTCTCGAAGACTGCCAGAGAGTCCTCAGAGCATCACAGGAGGACATGTTTGGCATTCACAGGAAGCTCATGGACCAGCAACATGTGGAAGAAGAACAAAGGACAATGTTCCGGTACTTCTGCGAAGCCATCCTGGTCCTCATATATTTCCAGAGACCAGAAGCAGTGAGGGCATTTACAGTACGTACTTTTACTTTACAGTGTTTCCTCAGTGTGTGTAAAGTCAGTCACTCACTGTTTTCTTTATTTGTTTACCAGGCTTCAGACTGGATCAACAAGACAAATGTTGATGGACGAATTCACATGGAGTTGCAATCCACAAAGCAGAGTGCAACCCTTTCCCTCACAGAGGAGGACTCTGCTGTAAGTATCAGTGATTTCAGGCGCAAAAATAAATGATCACATTCATACATTATAATAATAAACTTCATATCCAATCCCCACAGATGCTGGAAACATACTTCACGAAGATTCGTCCAGAATGTCTGCAGGAAAGTGTGGATGACCAGGGCAGATTTTTCCTGTCCAAACAAGGTCTGCCAGTTGTCAACGTCACAAGCGACCTCAGGCGTCTGCATGAACAGTACGTTTTAGCAGAATCATGTATAATAGTGTATAGATTTATACGCACTGTACCGATAAATATAAAATGATTTAGTTTATAGTTTTGTTCTACATAAAGTTCAAATAATATTATTTTCTGTAAGAAAAATACACTGAAAGAGTTGAAGATTAATCTGAGATTTGTTCTTCATTGCAGGTACGATTTGCCAAGCTTTTCAAGCCAGCAAGCCAGAAGAGCCCAAAGTACTATGCCATGGTATGTCATTATCCAAAACACACAAAATTCATATATTTTCTGTTTGTCAGCTACATTCCAAGGTCTGTCTAGCTTTTTGTCAGAGTTTGAACATGAAATCTTCACAAATTTTCAGCTCTTCTTCTGATGAGCCGGCCAATGAGAGGAGAGTCAGGAAACAGAAGAGAGGCCGAGGCGCAGCTGACCAGGCTGACAGGGACTTTGGAGCGTTTCTCCTACAGTTTCCAGCGACAGCGAGTAGCAGTCCGCCCACGAAAAAGAAGCGGACTGCTGCAGGGTTTCCACCTGACAGAGTGTTCTATGACAGGTGGAGGGCTGTGCAGTTGGCCAAGCGGGAGGAGCACCTCTTGTGTAAGTTGATGTGCTTTATTATTTAAAAAAATTATACATATTTCTATAATCAAAGTAACGTAATTCACATTTTGGACAAGAATATTAATTTAACAATTGTCTTTGACAGCCCAGTGTTCAAGACGGCCCCCAACTATCAGCAAAGTGTCACTGCTGATCAAAAAAGAAGTTTGGACTGGCAACTGTCCTCGCCCCAAGGACGTAGTGGCTAAGTGGAAACCCTTCACTAGGATGCAGGTGGAGTCGGATCCATGGATCATCACTACGATCCAGAACCAAAAGTGGACAGGCTTGGCACTCAAGGACTTTGGCACAAAAGGACAAGGTATGTAAACATAATAGATAAAAATTCATACCATTTTTGTCTTGTAAGCAGATATTTGTACTCCTGGAGTGAATACTAATTGCACCTTCGTTTGACCACAGGGGTTGTTGCCACCAAAGCCTTTGCCATGGGCTCCATCGTTTGTGATTACCATGGCAAGGTAATCACAGGAGCAGAGGGCCGGAAGTTGGTCCAGACCATCAAGGGTGACATGGGCTACCTTTTCTTTTTCCATGCAGCTGGTCGGGACCTCTGTGTGGATGCTGAGACTTTTCCGTGCGAGTGTCACCCAACAGAAAACAGCATGGGCCGGAAGATCAACCATTCCTCCAAGAGAGCAAACCTGAGCCCGGTCCACTGCATGATGAACTTCCCTGAAGGACAGAGGGATGTCATCCTGTTCCAGGCAAAGAGAGACATTCGTTTGTGCGAGGAGCTGCTGTTTGACTACGGCGTCAAGCGCAAGTCTTTTCGAGGAGAAGCAATGACCCTCGACTGGCTGGATGACTGAACACATCAGGGCATTCATTCACCAGTAGATTCTTGTTTATGTCAGAATACTGAGATCTTGCGTTTGGACTATCAATGTGTCATAACAGAGAGGTGTAAGACTTGTACTGTAAACTGGTTAGATTTTTTAATAAAATAAATGAATCAACGTATAAAATAAATGAATCAATGGATTAAGGGAATTTTTATTTTTAAAACGGTACAGAAATATGTATAGCAGCTTTGTAGAAATACATTTCAGAAATGTACATAAAAAAATACTATTGCGGCCAGGTATTTTCTTTCAGCATGTTTACCCTTACAATTCAACTGATACACACTGTTTATTTGATTCTTACTATATCTTCATGAGAGCAACCATAGAGAAGCACAAGAAAAAGTGAAGCAAACCAATTGCACTTTTAAGGACCATTTGTTTTATTGATTTAAACATATAAAAACACTATGAATATAAAATTATCTCCTAATCTTCACCCTCGTCCTCGAAATCGGCGAAATACTGCAGTGAGAAAAAAAATAACCAGGCAATCCTAAACCAGCAGGTTACAGAACATGTCTAATATTTCCATTACATGCCTCTTCTATGTGCAGATGCGGTGGTGATGGCTGAGGTGAAGGAGGAGGAGGAGGAGGAGGAGGAGGGGGATGAGGAAGAGGAGGAGGGGGATGAGGAAGAGGAGGAGGGGGATGAGGCCCTTCCTCATCATCTGACGATGTGTGGTCGCTGTCCTGAAAAATAAGACCAAACAACATCTGTTTGTTGTAAAACCATTGTTAGTTTTCCTTTCGGCTCTCAAAGAACACACACACACACACTGATCTTACTGTCTGGCTGATGAGATCGGTGGGTGCCTGGAAAAAAAATTGAGTTCAAGTATCTATTTACAACTGAACATCTGTATGTTTATCATTGAATATTTCATCTTACCTCACTGTAAGAGCTGTCTATACCGCTGTCTGTCATTTCCTTGTCTGACAAATAAAAAGAGATTTCATTCAAACTGCTTTGTGTCTACAATTTTTATTTGACAAAAGAATAAAACTGAATTTCTCACGATGAAATTTCATGTTTGTTAAACCCATCAAAGCCTAATACAGCCTCAAATGAAGCTTTGATAGTTCACAACTTCTGATACATTAACGGTATCTATGATAAAATACATACAGTATAATGAAAGCTTTAGTGCTGATATACATTAAAAAACCTCTAATGAAAACAAATAAGATAGGCTATACATTTACATTCTGGGAATTGTAGTAACCGCGTGCTATTAAATATTTAAGGTCAACAAGTTGTTTTATATCGAACATATATATATCATGAACAACTACATACATTAATGTGTCGTAAATGTGAAGCGAATTATACGCAAACAATGACTTAATGCGTTCGCCTCTCATTCCCCGACACTCCAACTCCCACAATGCTTTGCGACAATAACAAATATGGCGACGGGCGTCCACGAAGGAATGTAAACACGGTAGATTGTTTGGTTTATTATCTATTAAAAAGCTCTTCTTTGATCGAGCTGTGATGTGAGATCATTTGTGTTTTTTCGTTCGTCATGTTGTCAGGAACAGAGAGAAATCGAAGTGGCTGAAAAGGTTAGTTTGATTTGATTCTTTGTTGTTGTTCTTCGCAAATGTGCAGTGGAAGGTTTCGTTGAATTATTTGAACGAGCTGTGAGGTGTAGTGGTCCACAGTTTTGCAGTAAAAACAATGACGAATGTTTGTATTTATATTTTTCACATGATACACTTCAATGAGAAGGTCTGGGGAAATCAGAGCAGGGTAAAGCCTTTGACTCATTAAAGATGAGTTTATAGTTTATTTAATGCGCATCACTAACCTGACTGGACTCAAGAACATAAAAACAATATTCAATAATCTTGGTTAAATGTCTTTAAAATGCAAAAGATTTGAGATCACAAATGAAACCTTAGATTTATACAAACAATAGAACAGCATGACAATTGATTCAAATAATGTGAGAGTGTGTGTTATTATTTCACTAAGAATCATTTGTTTTATTGAAATACAAAAATAGAATAACACAGAGAAGACATAACATGAACTAATAATGTTTCTTCAGTAGACAGATTATTGCATGTAAGAATTTACAGAAAAAATCCATTTTTTACTCTCCTGACGAACAATGCCAGCGGTTATGAATTTCAAGTGCAAATCGGTGGGAATGGAAATTTCAAGCAGGAGGTGAGAATTTCATTTGAAAGCGTTTCTTTGTAACATTGCAAAAAGTCTCATCCGTATGGTAATGTTAAATGCATTTCTTTCTTTCCAGGTAGAAAACGTGCCCGCATCGTCAGTGACTGGAAGGCGCCGGGACCTGTCCGTGCTGTGATGGACTGCACGCACATCCGGAAGCTCACCACATCACAGAAGTGGAAAGGCCTGACACTGACGGATAAGGATGTTGTCACAAAACGTTCCTTCCAGATCGGAGAGGTCATATGTGACTATCACGGACGTTTAGTCACGGCAAGTGAGGCCCGAAACATCAAAACTAGCAATGGTGAATCTGGAGCCTTGTTCTTCTACAGAAACAGGAAGGGCGAGTCGATGTGCATAGACTCCAGCCGCTGCGAATGCCACCCTGACGCGCAGCCGTTCTGTCACCGCATTTGCCACTCTGGGAAGCATGCCAATCTACGTCCCAGGCTGTTTACAGTTCAGGAGGATGGGAGGGACAAGGACATTATCTTGTTTCTGGCAATCCGAAAGATCCAGACCAATGAAGCACTCTGCTACGATTACGGAGACAAGAAGAAGTCCTACAGGGGAGAGGGTCTAGATCTCAACTGGGAATAGACCACCACTTCTGGAACACCACACCAGCAACACACCGTTTATGAATAAGAATGCAAAACTTTTGAGACTTTGAACGGCAAAAATCTATTTTTTACTCTCCGTATGAACAATGCCAGCGGTTATGAATTTGGCACGCAAATCTATGGACACTTTGTACAGAAAAAAATATTTTTTTTACTCTCCTTATGAACAATGCCAGCGGTTATGAATTTGGCACGCAAATCTATGGACAGTTTGTACAGAAAAAAATCCATTTTTTACTCTCCTGACGAACAATGCCAGCGGTTATGAATTCCAAGTGCAAATCTGTGGGAATGAAAATTTCCAGATTTTTCCACTACATGGACACACAACAGCCGTCCCGGAGAAATCAAAAGCTGTTCCTGCGTGAGCTAACTAAGCTAATGGATGATAGCCAGCAAAGAAATCGTCCAGAAGCGGTATGTTTAATCCTTTGAACCAATTTGATCAGATCACATAAGAAATATGCGCGAGCAAGTTATTTAATACAATTTTATCTTTTTTAAAAGGCACGATTTCCAGCACAACGACAAAGTTCGGATCTCTTCGTCTTATTTCTCCAGGAACAAAGCAGATAAGTATATTTCTGGTTTCACTTGTCTGGTATTCATAAAAAAATATATGCTGACACATTCTTTTATTCTCTTGCAGTGAGAAGTTGAGCAACTGTGCGAGATGGGCAGACACATTCAAACTCTCTCAAAGAACACACACACACACACACTGATCGCCTGGAAAATATAATACAAAATTATTTCAATTATATTTCAAGTATACAACTGAACATCAAATACAAAAATAGAATAACACAGAGAACACATACCATGGACTAATAATGTTTCTTCAGTAGACAGATTATTGCATGTAAGAATTTATAGCTATTTCATTTAGTCATTTGGCAGACGCTTTATCCGCTATATATATTTCACTTTCGTGAGGTCACTTGTTCGTGCTTTGCATATAATTTTAACAGCTCAGCTTCTCACCTTGTAAATTAACCTTCTACAGCTCCTAAATGTCGATCCGGTTATGCAAGTTTCCAAAGGTTAATAGCTCAGCTTCTCACCTTGTAAATTGACTCTCGGCAGCTCCTAAAGGTCGATCCGGTTTTGCATAATAGCCCAAATTCAATGTCTTCATTCACTTTAAAAACTCTTGCTTGCCTTTAAACAAACCGAGTAAAACAGTTTAAACAAACCGAGTAAAACAGTTTAAACATAAGTTAATTTATTTATACGTTAATGCTGTTCCTTTAAAGGAGTTAAATTATTATGCTTTAATAACACAACCAACGCATAACATGTAATCTTTCACTAATAGACATATTCTTTAATTTTTCTTTCATATATATGTTATTTGGACTTAAACTGAAGCACACACACTCACTTTGTTTGATAAAGTAGTGAAAGGGTCCCTTTAACAGAAATCAAAAAACAAATATATTATAAATACATTTACCTAATTTTAAAAAAATGCTTGAAACTGAAATGAGTGAACACCCCTTTTTAGACCCTCCCTCTTAGGTAGGTGGGCGGGACTTTCAGGTGTGTTTTTCATAAATAGGTAGACGCAACAATGTCCATTCACCCACTTCCTGCTCGAGCATCCAACTTGGAACACTTTCGCTGAAGTTTTTTGAAAATCAACTTGTGAACAGAATGGCTTCTCAAAGGTGGGTTGAACAGATTTCTATAGCATGTTTCCCTCGATTTCTAGCAAAAATGAATGAAAGCTTAAGGTGTAAGCTGCAAATTAGTGTTTTTTTTCTGTCAAGGTAAAGATTTGTCAATGTTCATTTATCTTTGAACAAACTTTTGGCAGATTAATATCTACAGAAATGTTTAACAGTGTACGTTTGCATGATTTGAATGCATTTATTTAAGAGACATTAGTCGGTCCTTATTTTATAAGCCTTTGATGGCCCTGGACTGATGAGGACTGACCAATGTCTCCGTGCATGTGCAAAAAACCCTCTCTCAGAATAAGATTTGAATTAATAGTTCTTTTGTTGTTCTGTTTTAGTACAAATGTCCACAATAGACATTTCCTTGCATGTCCAACATGCAAGAAAACACAAGCCACCCTGTCGGTTCACCTGCGCAGGGTGTGCATGAAAAATGCAACACCGGAGGCAATCGCTAAGGTGGTGGAAAAGGCAAAGGCAGATTCTCTGGAGATTCTGCAGACTGGCAGAGTTTTCAGTTATGGACAATTGGCCAAGATCATGTTGGACCCCAGTCCCATCGACAGGTTGGTGAAGCAAAAATATGTCGTCTTGCTTTTTCTTTGCGTGATTTCCTGTAGCTGTGAATTTACCTTTCTGTTTTTATTCTTTCTTAAAGCTTGATTGAGGAATTGGAGCATCGCCACATGGTGGTGACAGACATCCCTCTAGCACGGGCAAGGGCACCGATGCCTTCCACCAACACGACTCCACAGCCAGGAACCGTCGTCACGACCCCAGAATCACCAGCTGTGGCAGAGACAGAGGAGACTGAGCCCTCTGAGGTTGGCAGTGACAGCAGCGGCGAGACCTTTCAGATGTGAGAATAAAGCTCTTTGTTTTGAACTCTGTCATACTCACTTATATGCAATTTTATAATGTGCTTATAATGTGCTTTGTGCTTTGTTTCTCACATTTCAGCGAGCCCAACATGCAGTGGAAGAATCAAGCGAGGAAGCTGATGGCAGAGAAAGGACTGTATCAGAAACACTCCCTGGATCATCCGCTCCTGAAAGAGTTTGCCATGTACCTGGAGAAAGATCTCCAGAATGAAAATTTCAAGCAGGAGGTGAGAATTTCATTTGAAAGTGTTAATTTGTAACATTGCAAAAAGTCTCATCCGTATGGTAATGTTAAATTCATTTTTTTTCTTTCCAGGTAGAAAACGTTTCCAGATTTCTTCACTTCATGGACCCAAAACAGCCGTCCCTGTTGTTTGTGAGGAACAGGGAGAAATCAAAGCTGTTCTTGCGTGAGCTCACTGAGGCCAAGTTGACCAAACAGACTCAGCTGAACTACCTCAAGAGCCTGAAAAGGTTAGAATGATTTGACGTTTTTTATATATGGACACTTCTTTGATCTTAAATGTGTGTCATGTCTTTAAACCCTTGTCATTCTTGCTGAAGATTTCTCCAGTACCACACAGTCAACACGGACCTCATACACAGCGACGAACAGCTCCACAAAGACTGCAAACACTTCATAGAGTACATTGGCTCCTTGCAGAAAGGCTGTTCGAAGTTGGTCAGCAAAGAAATCGTCCAGAAGCGGTATATTTAATCCTTTGAACCAATTTGATCAGATCACATAACAAATGTGTGTGAGCAAGTTATTTAATACAATTTTATCTTTTTTAAAAGGCACGATGTGCTGACGCAGCCAGGGCAGCTCACACCAAGAGACTGCTGGACTGTGCTTGATAAGGCCAAAAGAGACTTCCTTGCTGTCATTGCTAAGGTGTTCCCGGAGAGAGGTTTTGAGGAAACACTGGCTATGTCGGAGTGTACCCTGGTTCTCTACTACCTGGAAGCTGTGGTTATTCTCAAGCATCTCCAGCGGCCGGGAGTGGTCGAGCACATGACGGTGGGTTTCATTGCAGTGTCTGCATTGTGTACCTGTCACTTTTTCACTCTGTTTAACCAGTGTTGTATTCTTGCTTGTTGTAGGTGGATGAATGGAAATCAAGAACGGCGAATCCCAGTGGGGACGGGGCCGTTATCGGCGTGAAAGAGCACAAAACATCAGCTCAACAAGTGGCAACGTTTGTTCTGTCGGGCGAGGAAGAGAGCGTAAGTTAACCAGATTCATGTACGTTGTCTATATGTACCAGAAAAAAACAGAACCTGAACTACATTCATGTTTGTCTTCTGGCAACAGTGGTTTGGCGCTTACTATGACGAGATCAGGCCAGAACTCCTCAGCGGTAAAACCAGAAAGAGGACATGGGATGGGGCTGAATCATTAGACCGCTTCTTCATTTCAAGCACGGGGAGGCCGATATATAACGCCTCCAACGACATTAACCGGCTTCATGAGAAGTAGGTTCACCATCGTAACCTCTCTGAAATGTACTTCTCTTAGTCTCAGGACTTGTAATAAGTTGTTTACATTTTTCTATTTAGATATGGAGTCAAGCCGGTCACCAGTCAGATGGCGAGGAAGGTGTTTGAGACTGCCGCCAAATCTCTGGATGACTCCGAAAGGGGTTTTGTGGCAGATTACCTCACACATTCCACCGCCACAGCAGACAAGCATTACCGCATGAAGACACCAAAGAATGCAGTTCTTGCACGGAAACTGCTTGGCCAGCTGGCTGGTGAATCAGGGTAAGCACGGTTGTATCATCTCAACACAATTGAATAAAAAAGGCATTTTGTTGTCATTATTCTAATATAAATGTCTATTGTTTGTATTAGATCTGAACCAGAAGAGCAAGCCGGAAAAGCACCATCCCCCCTTTCTTCCGGCAGTGAGGCAGAAAGCACGCATGCCGTCGAGGAGAAGGTCGACGTGCAGAAGGCGTACGACACACTGCTCCTCACTCACCCAGTGACATTGGACGGGGAAGTGCCTGACAGAAGTGTGCGCTCAGCGGCGTCTGTGACATTCCAGAGGCAGCTCTATGAGCGCTGGATTAAAGCACAGATGAGACTGCGACTGCAATCTGTCATCTGTAAGTATTTTGTTTGGATTTTTTGGAAAGTCTTGCACCGCTGTGTACGATACTGAAGATTGTTAAGTAGACTACAAGTAACACAATTGTTCTTCGTTATTTTGCAGCCCACTTTGGACGGCGACTTCCGAAAGAAAACCATTTCATTAGTTGGACTGCGAGCCAGGGCTGGAAAAGCAACACCCCTTCCTACGCCCGCATCGTCAGTGACTGGAAGGCGCCGGGACCTGTCCGTGCTGTGATGGACTGCACGCACATCCGGAAGCTCACCACATCACAGAAGTGGAAAGGCCTGACACTGACGGATAAGGATGTTGTCACAAAACGTTCCTTCCAGATCGGAGAGGTCATATGTGACTATCACGGACGTTTAGTCACGGCAAGTGAGGCCCGAAACATCAAAACTAGCAATGGTGAATCTGGAGCCTTGTTCTTCTACAGAAACAGGAAGGGCGAGTCGATGTGCATAGACTCCAGCCGCTGCGAATGCCACCCTGACGCGCAGCCGTTCTGTCACCGCATTTGCCACTCTGGGAAGCATGCCAATCTACGTCCCAGGCTGTTTACAGTTCAGGAGGATGGGAGGGACAAGGACATTATCTTGTTTCTGGCAATCCGAAAGATCCAGACCAATGAAGCACTCTGCTACGATTACGGAGACAAGAAGAAGTCCTACAGGGGAGAGGGTCTAGATCTCAACTGGGAATAGACCACCACTTCTGGAACACCACACCAGCAACACACCGTTTATGAATAAGAATGCAAAACTTTTGAGACTTTGAACGGCAAAAATCTATTTTTTACTCTCCGTATGAACAATGCCAGCGGTTATGAATTTGGCACGCAAATCTATGGACACTTTGTACAGAAAAAAATATTTTTTTTACTCTCCTTATGAACAATGCCAGCGGTTATGAATTTGGCACGCAAATCTATGGACAGTTTGTACAGAAAAAAATCCATTTTTTACTCTCCTGACGAACAACGCCAGCCGTTATGAATTCCAAGTGCAAATCTGTGGGAATGAAAATTTCCAGATTTTTCCACTACATGGACACACAACAGCCGTCCCGGAGAAATCAAAAGCTGTTCCTGCGTGAGCTAACTAAGCTAATGGATGATAGCCAGCAAAGAAATCGTCCAGAAGCGGTATGTTTAATCCTTTGAACCAATTTGATCAGATCACATAAGAAATATGCGCGAGCAAGTTATTTAATACAATTTTATCTTTTTTAAAAGGCACGATTTCCAGCACAACGACAAAGTTCGGATCTCTTCGTCTTATTTCTCCAGGAACAAAGCAGATAAGTATATTTCTGGTTTCACTTGTCTGGTATTCATAAAAAAATATATGCTGACACATTCTTTTATTCTCTTGCAGTGAGAAGTTGAGCAACTGTGCGAGATGGGCAGACACATTCAAACTCTCTCAAAGAACACACACACACACACACTGATCGCCTGGAAAATATAATACAAAATTATTTCAATTATATTTCAAGTATACAACTGAACATCAAATACAAAAATAGAATAACACAGAGAACACATACCATGGACTAATAATGTTTCTTCAGTAGACAGATTATTGCATGTAAGAATTTATAGCTATTTCATTTAGTCATTTGGCAGACGCTTTATCCGCTATATATATTTCACTTTCGTGAGGTCACTTGTTCGTGCTTTGCATATAATTTTAACAGCTCAGCTTCTCACCTTGTAAATTAACCTTCTACAGCTCCTAAATGTCGATCCGGTTATGCAAGTTTCCAAAGGTTAATAGCTCAGCTTCTCACCTTGTAAATTGACTCTCGGCAGCTCCTAAAGGTCGATCCGGTTTTGCATAATAGCCCAAATTCAATGTCTTCATTCACTTTAAAAACTCTTGCTTGCCTTTAAACAAACCGAGTAATTCATAATAGATATATGCTGACACGTTCTTTTAATCTCTTACAGTGAGAAGTTCTGATCTCTTCGTCTTATTCTCCAGGAACAAAGCAGATAAGTATATTTCTCGTTTCACTTGTCTTGTATTCATAATAGAAATATTCTGACACGTTCTTTTAATCTCTTGCAGTGAGAAGTTGAGCAACTGTGCGAGATGGGCAGACACATTCAAACTCTCTTAAAGAAAACACACACACTGATCGCCTGGAAAATATAATGAAATATAATTGAAATTATTTTGTAAGTATACAACTGAACACCTGTATGTTTATCATTGAATATTTCATCTTACCTCACTGTAAGAGCTGTCTATACCGCTGTCTGTCATTTCCTTGTCTGACAAATAAAAAGAGATTTCAGTCAAACTGCTTTGTGTCTACAATTTTTATTGTCAAAATTTTGAATTATTTTACCAAACAATAACACTTGATGCATTCCTCCATATTCAATAATGAATACACCGTATATACTGTGTGTTCTTCATACAATTAAGAGAAACCCGGGTCACAGAGAAGACTGTCTGCTCATTCAGCCATTCCAGGATCAAAATACCAAGAGTTGATTTTGGGCAGATATGCTGGTGTTTCAATAAAATCAATCTGTGCGACATGCTGATGATAAAAAGGGTTTGGATGTTTTGCTCACATATTAGACAAATATGTAGAATATCAGTGACACCCAATAAATGTTTCAAACATTGAAAAAGTTACATACCAACCCAGCTGTATTATAAGACCATTGCTCTTTGGGCTGTAAAACATGGATGTCCCAATCCATTCAACGCATCTCCATGGAGTCCGTGGCCCAGGGGGTTCACCAAATCCGGACTAGACCCGAGACCAACCGCTGATTCCGAAGACCTCCACAGGGCCCTGTGAGTACGCTCTCCTATAATACTGTACTTGTATATGTGTAATGAGAACAAAATTTAATCTAATCTAATCTAAAAAGTTCAAGATTTATAAAAAGACAATAAAGAATAAACGTTCATTAAATTATGTGAAAAGAGTTGACATGTGTACGTGTACACAATGCAATCTGCACACATACCAAGCAATCTGCCTAGGGATTGCAGCCATCAACCCGTGGGCTAACATGGATGATTTGAAAATGAAAAACAATCTAAATTTTCGGTGCTAGGCTAGGCCTAAGTGAAAGCCGGACACGAGAGTATCATTTTCGCGCACGTGTACACAATGCAATCTGCGCACACCAAGCGATTTGCCTAGGAATTGCAGCCATCAACCCGTGGGCTAACATGGATGATTTGAACAATGAAAAACAATCTAAATTTTCGGTGCTAGGCTAGGCCTAAGTGAAAACCGGACACGAGAGTATCATTTTCGCACACGTGTACGTGTACAAAATGCAATCTGCACACATACCAAGCAATCTGCCTAGGGATTGCAGCAATCAACCCGTGGGCTAACATGGATGATTTGAAAATGAAAAACAATCTAAATTTTCGGTGCTAGGCTAGGCCTAAGTGAAAGCCGGACACGAGAGTATCATTTTCGCGCACGTGTACACAATGCAATCTGCGCACACCAAGCCATTTGCCTAGGAATTGCAGCCATCAACCCGTGGGCTAACATGGATGATTTGAAAATGAAAAACAATCTAAATTTTTGGTGCTAGGCTAGGCCTAAGTTAAAACCGGACACGAGAGTATCATTTTCGCACACGTGTACGTGTACAAAATGCAATCTGCACACATACCAAGCAATCTGCCTAGGGATTGCAGCCATCAACCCGTGGGCTAACATGGATGATTTGAAAATGAAAAACAATCTAAATTTTCGGTGCTAGGCTAGGCCTAAGTGAAAGCCGGACACGAGAGTATCATTTTCGCGCACGTGTACACAATGCAATCTGCGCACACCAAGCCATTTGCCTAGGAATTGCAGCCATCAACCCGTGGGCTAACATGGATGATTTGAAAATGAAAAACAATCTAAATTTTCGGTGCTAGGCTAGGCCTAAGTGAAAACCGGACACGAGAGTATCATTTTCGCACACGTGTACGTGTACAAAATGCAATCTGCACACATACCAAGCAATCTGCCTAGGGATTGCAGCCATCAACCCGTGGGCTAACATGGATGATTTGAAAATGAAAAACAATCTAAATTTTCGGTGCTAGGCTAGGCCTAAGTGAAAGCCGGACACGAGAGTATCATTTTCGCGCACGTGTACACAATGCAATCTGCGCACACCAAGCCATTTGCCTAGGAATTGCAGCCATCAACCCGTAGGCTAACATGGATGATTTGAAAATGAAAAACAATCTAAATTTTTGGTGCTAGGCTAGGCCTAAGTTAAAACCGGACACGAGAGTATCATTTTCGCACACGTGTACGTGTACAAAATGCAATCTGCACACATACCAAGCAATCTGCCTAGGGATTGCAGCCATCAACCCGTGGGCTAACATGGATGATTTGAAAATGAAAAACAATCTAAATTTTCGGTGCTAGGCTAGGCCTAAGTGAAAGCCGGACACGAGAGTATCATTTTCGCGCACGTGTACACAATGCAATCTGCGCACACCAAGCCATTTGCCTAGGAATTGCAGCCATCAACCCGTGGGCTAACATGGATGATTTGAAAATGAAAAACAATCTAAATTTTCGGTGCTAGGCTAGGCCTAAGTGAAAACCGGACACGAGAGTATCATTTTCGCACACGTGTACGTGTACAAAATGCAATCTGCACACATACCAAGCAATCTGCCTAGGGATTGCAGCCATCAACCCGTGGGCTAACATGGATGATTTGAAAATGAAAAACAATCTAAATTTTCGGTGCTAGGCTAGGCCTAAGTGAAAGCCGGACACGAGAGTATCATTTTCGCGCACGTGTACACAATGCAATCTGCGCACACCAAGCCATTTGCCTAGGAATTGCAGCCATCAACCCGTAGGCTAACATGGATGATTTGAAAATGAAAAACAATCTAAATTTTCGGTGCTAGGCTAGGCCTAAGTGAAAGCCGGACACGAGAGTATCATTTTCGCGCACGTGTACACAATGCAATCTGCGCACACCAAGCCATTTGCCTAGGAATTGCAGCCATCAACCCGTGGGCTAACATGGATGATTTGAACAATGCAAATTAGTCAAATTTTTCTGCATATGTTTCGGCCTGAGTGACATGTTTTCACAAAAAGTGAAAAAAGTACCATTTTCACACACGTGCGGTGGGCAAATGGGCTTGGCACAGATGTTCAAGTTTAATAATTCTGTTTTAATTTAATTTTTAAAATTAAAAGATAGTCTAAATGTAAGTAATGGAGCTTCAAAACACATGCTGGTACACACCGATGCATTTGGAGCGAGCGATGTGGTCGACTTCTGTTGGAAATGCATCGGTGAGCACTCCAGCAACAGTTCTCAGCTCTAGTGCTGAGAATATCAGCACCTGGGCACCTGAGTCAACCTCTAGCAACAGACTCTAGAGACAGCGGTCTTTAGCCTCCTTGTTAAAGCGCCCGACTCTCATGGCACACCGACCCAGTTCAAAGCCGCTTAGAGCGGTGCAGGTAGATACGGTTACAGTAGATTAAACTCAATTTGATCAAATAAAGATTCGTATTGATTAACAACTGGTGGTCAGGTCGGTTTCGTAAACAGAATATCACATGTGTGGATGATACGAGTGGTGGATCTACATTGCAGCATTATATTTGGAAGGTTTACAAAAGCGATCATCTGGGGAACATAAACATCTCAATTTATTACGTTTTTCTTCTAGTTACATCTGGGGAATCACCTGTTTTTAAAACTAAGTAACCCTGAGCTTTAGGTAAGCCTGCAGGTAAAAAGGGAAGGAGTTATCCTCAGGGATTTTGATAGGTGACTCCAAACAAGGTGGCTCATTCGTGTGAATTCCTATGATGTCATTGGTATGTTTTGTTATGATTTGACTTTGCCCCTGTGACGTTAGGTTTAGGGGCAGGGTTAGGGGAGCCATTTAGCGTTTCTTTACCACCTCGTGAAACTCTTGTTTTAACCACTGCGGCTGTGATTTTAGGGTTTGGTGTGAGGTAAGGTGTTGGTTAGCCACCTCTTTAAATATGTACGACTTCTTTTGATAACAACTAATAAATATATAAATCAACATACACACGTGGCCGGTGTATTGAAAGACGTGCTAAGTGACATGAAAAAAGGTGGAAATTCGTGTCTATGAAAACGAATAAAAAGAAGTTTGCGCCTGTCATTATCAACTACTGGAGTGCCCTCCCAGGATCACTAGAGGGTTCTCCCCACATTAACCAGACTGTTGCCATTCAACCGGACTACACTACCCATAAACCATTACCCGGACTCATTATCTATCATTACTTTCACCTGTGTCCTGTTAACTGTTGTTTTATTTAAACCCGGTTTTCTCAGTCATTCATTGTTAAGTCTTGTCTAGTGTCACACTACAATTCTAAGCGGTCTCGCTGCCTGGCTGGTTAAGTCTTGCCTTGTTCTCTTTTGGATCACTGTATTTGCCTGCCCTTGCCCTTGCAGATTTGTTTGCTGTGTTTAGACTGACCACATGTGTTTGGATAAATGCCTGTTCTTTGGATTTTGCCCCTGTAATAAACTGCATTTGGATCCTCATCCGTGTGACTTTGAGCAGTTCATGAGAGCGTCAATGCCTCAAACTGCCTTAAGAGTGTTGATTATTTATTACATCTTTGTATCCACCATCTCAAGATGTCATATAATGTAAGATCTTTTAAAGTATCTTGGAGTCACATGGTGTCAAACTTGTCACAGTTTTCCACAAGGTTCTGTTTAACATTTGAACATGGTTTGGTTGAAGACAATATGAATTGCTTTTGATAGTGTAGGATAAAGCGGTTTCAAGTGTATTTATTACAGGACCTGTGTAAACATGAACCAGAAAATTCAAAAGACCACCTCATGGTACTGGACAAACTAATAAGAAAGCATGTAAAGAAAGTAGATGATGCTGTAAAACAATGAGATGTACCTGTACTGTAGCAGTTTTCTCTGTTTTCGTTTCATTTTTTGCACAAACTTCTGGATACCATCTCAGAAGGTATGAACTTGAATCCTTTTGGCTTTCTATAAGAGTAATAAAACAGAATGTTCAGAATGGTTTGGGTAACAGGATGTTCTACATTACATTTCGTTCGAGATTACATTAGTTTCTAGGCAATATTGTCGCCATCAATTTCTGGGGTGGGCTTACAAAAGCAGCAAGAACAGAGTTTCAGGGACCATCTCCCTTCTCCTCCTGTTCCGCATCCAAGCAACATGACATCTTTTTTAAATCCATCTCCCATAGCATGTTAGGTTGTCATTTCCCTCCATCTGTTTTTGATTTCACACTCGTACCTCCATTATTAAATCACTCCTCATGGCTTTCTTTCCAGAAGATAACAGTAAATCAACACTTTCTATTTACAGCTGCTCGTGCTTTGCTGGAATTGTCTCCTTTAAAGCCGTCACATTGCAAGAGTTTTATACGTTTTGTAACACACATACTCAGAAAATTTTGAATCCCTGTGAGATGATCTTATTATGCAGGATGGATAATATTTATCTTTGGTAACATTTTTTTATAAAACAGTGGTCAGGCAGTTGCTTTAGTTGGGCAACGACTTGTTTAAGGACACAGATGGATGTTAAAGGATTGCCAACAAACAGATATACTTTTCGTGACTGGCATGAAGTCATGTGAGAGTTTTGTTTCCTGTATGACCCTTCGGTTTGTTTGCCAGCCTTCAGAGAACATCACTTGCCTTGGGTTCGGCTCTTCCAGAAGACCTTGACCTGCAGCTGGTTGTCGTGGTAATGAGGGGCGGCCGCTTCTAGTCTCAGGATACTGGCTGAAGTATGGGATAGGGGAAGCTCATTGGAGAACTTGCCAGAAATGTGACCAGATGAGGTTGCTTGAATAAAAATACATTTAGTTTATTTTCAAAATATACCTCTTTGGCATGAAATAGACATGAACAGTATCTGCTAACTTCTGTTGATATGGAGCAAACTCCATCCACAAGAATTACTTCCTAACTTCAGCCAACTACAAAGTTGTCCCATTTCAAAAATATTTTTATGTTGACACAGCACATACTGTACTGTAGGTCCCAGGCATGTGAAGCATGGGGGGAATAACACCTCGTTTTGATAGTCTAATCGAACCTGGAAGGGGCATTAAAAGCAAATATTGTGCAGATAGGCCCCCTGAACATCACTTTTCGACACACCTGTTTGTAATGTTTTAGTGAGAAGACTAACAGCAGATTAATAAACCCAAAGGAGGAAAAGTAACAAATGAGTCAGAAATCTGAGAAATTATCGAAAAACCAGAAAGAAATGTGATTTTTAGAAAAACAGAATGAGTCTGAATATTTAGCATGCCAGCATGTGCTCCAGACGGACTAAACAGAGCCAAATGAACTTTACGAACATGTCTCTGGTGAGTATAGAGTTAGTTTTGGCAGAAATACTGAAAGATTTATGCAGACTAACTAAAAACAGCAACAGGCTAGTCTCTGTAGTGTTGCGGACAGGCTGGAGGTGAGAAGTGAACTCGGTCAATGTGTTTTGGGTACTGATGCAGGTCTGAAATGTGCTCTCTCTGGGAGAGGTTAACCTCATGTGCTCGTGTGTCAGAATCTAAGTCACCATAAGAGAACAGCTTTCTTTCTGACATAACAGCTGACTTGCCAATGAAGGTTTTGTGTGTTTTTAATGGCTCTGCTGTGCTGCAATTATCAACGGCAACACTGATTCATGGTAACGGAGGGGGGCACGGTGAAAGATTTTATTCAGACACCCCGTCATTTCACACCCTTTTCAATTTATATTTGGTAAAAATGTCAAAACTGCCACATAATATAAAAACAAATAACTACACTATAACAGAATTGGAACTTTCCAAGCTTTTCCAGTGCATACAGATCTCTCTAATAAAAGAGGCTTACTGGTGACGGCAGCGGTGGTGAAAGAGAGCTGAGCTCGGCTGCTCTTCAGTCGCTTCTGACCCCAGTAAGAGATGGCCTGAATCTGAACTCGGTACTGTGTGTTGGGCTGTAGAGACTGAAACTCCATCTCTGTTACATCCTATAAGGCAAAACAACATGACATTATAGCACATCGTAATGGTTTAAGCCTAAAACCTGCACCAGTTGAGGAATTGTTGAAATATCAATCAAAACACACTCGGATCACTGACCAATGCTGTGATGTTCTGTAAATCTGATCTCAAACTCAAATCTGATGCTAACATCATACAGATCAAAGGGTCCAGGCTAAGGATAATGGGAAATGCAGTGAATATGAACAGTTCTGTAGATGTGAAGAGTGCTCTCTGGTGGAGGAAAAGGGCACTCCGGCTGACAGATGTGAGAGCTTGTAAGGTTGTAATCAGGTTCTACATGGAAAGGTGACAGAACTGATGATTATTACATCAAATGTTAGAATTTTAAGATATGGACTATATAAGAAGTATCTTTCATGTTATTCAAAGGCTCACCTTTACATCATTACTTTATGGGAAGTAAAAATTTCAGTATTATAATTTGTGACCATGAAAATGTATAAAAGCGGTGTGGTATGTAATGAGACATGTAGTCAATAAGCAGGATAGAGTTTTGATCAAAGAATGTTATTGGATTTTTTGGGCCATTGAATCACAGAGAGCGCAATTGACCAACATGTGACCAGTGATATAAATGATGCTCATTGTTTTTGTGACAGCTGACTACAGAAACTGGCCAGAAGGAAATAGTTTTACACAAAAGAGTGTTGCTGATGTCTCCAGATGTCTTTCCAACCACCCTTTACCAGCAGCCCCTCAACTATTCCCATCCTTTACAATTACTCTCCACAAACCCCCTTGAAGCACTCACTGCCAGTCCTTTTATATACGAGAATACAGTAAGTGTCAGTAGAAAACTCCATAAGAGATATTTTTTGAATGAGATAAGAAAGAATCCTCAATATTTAGAGAGAAAGTTCTCCCCTTAAGGTAAGAGGCAATCCAGTTCAACACGATTCCCTGGAACCTATTAACAGGATTATGTCCTTTAAAAAGAATGTCATGATTGGCTGAATCAAATGCTGCTCTTAGGATTAAAATACAGCGAGAGCCAGAATCAAGAGAGAGTAAAATATCCTTTGTGACCTTTAATGAAGCAGATTTAGTGCTGTGTAATTCTCTAAAACCAGACTGAAATGCATCAAAGATGTTAAAAGTCACTGTGTAGGATTCAGAAAAGCGTTAAATTTAACTGAAAAGTACCTTTTAAATCTCAGTATATAAACTTTTCTTGTTAACAGAGCTCTGATACCGTCTAAGGCACTCATAACAAACCTGCCATTTTTTCCATTTGTGCTCAGCATACCTACACTCCTGTCTGAGGTCTCAAAGGACACATCTAACCATTGCTGGTCTTTGTGGATTGTCTTAGACTTTCTGACCTAAATGAGGCTACTAAGTCAATGGTAGCTATGCAATAACTGTTAAACAAACAGGGGAAAGCAAACGAAGCAAAGCTACTGTCAGGATTAAAAAGAAAAGAAGTTAAAATTAGAACAACGGTAAAACAAGGCTGAAGCATGAGGAACAACAGAGAAAGAATTGTGGGTGATACACACCAGGAGCCAAAGCATTTCATAATGGCAGGTTTGAGGTGTAATTGTGTGGAAGTAAACAAGTCCAGAGCAAGAGTGAGTGTGTGCGCTGACCTATTGTATAGTCCTTGAAGAGGTGCTGATGATGAACAGGTGTGTGTGATTCAAACAGTGAGCAGGTTCACAGGATGTTGGTTACCATGACTATGTTTATCCACCCTCATATTGTCATTATGAGACTTATGTAAACAACATCAAACTAAATAATGTGATTATGCTGATAATAATAGCAAGCATATCGATTTAGTCAGTGGCAAGGGAGAACCAAGTAAAGTCATTCATCACAGTCTTCGAGGAATTTGTGAAATTGTCTCAAACTGTAATCTATTCATTCGTGTTCACTGACACAAATTTTCCCCTTTTTTCATGTCAGAAAGCACAACTTTTTCTGTGTCACCCAGCACGACTTTCAATCTTATGTATTTTGAAACACGGTATCTTTCATATGTATAAATATATATTAACACAATCTGATGGGGAGTCAAACCTATTTTACAGGGCGGCTCATTCATGTCAATTCCTAGTTTCTGTATGATCTAATTGATATGTTTTGACTTTTGCCCCTGTAACGTTAGGTTTAGGGGCGGGGTCTGTGTATTGAAACGTGAGTGACACGAACGGATAAGTGTGCTGAGTGAATTAAAAGGGGTCATTTGGTGCGCATAAGTGTTTTTCAGTGACTTTGGTGTGTTATAATTTACCCATGCATGTTTTAGACACGAAAAATTGCTAAAATTAAAGTGTTAGAAAAGAAGATGCATTCTATCTAAAAGCGATTGCGAACCAGGACCTGCCTGAAACACCTCGTGTCAACCACACCCCCACAAATCGACATCGGTTCGTGGTGGCATTTGACTAAGACCGGCCTAATGTATACGCCAGTAAGGTAGCTGTACTTGTAAATCTCATTGTATTGTCACCGCTGCAGCCATGAGATGCTAAGGGTTTTGTTGCGTAAAGAAAGACTCTTTGTCTGCCCTGCCAAAAGATGAGACAACTAAAAAAGTACAATCCAAATGTTCAAGTTTGTGCAGCGCATTTCGACGACGATTGCTTCAGGAAGGTAGGAGAGAGATTGAGACCGGCTATGAGCGAAAGCTTTGGTTAAAATTGGCCATTCCAACCATTAAAACTTCGCTGGCGCTTCAGATTCGCAGCCAGTAAGTATATTTTCATTTCAAAAGACTTATTTTACAGACTAATGCAAGTTGAGTTTGTCATGTGTTTGTGATCTGCAAATGCAGACACGTGGGAAACGTGAAAAAAAATACATAACTTAAGTCCTAATAATTAGTAATAATGTAATGATGATGTTCTGAATATGGTAAGAGGCGTTACATTTCCCTTACACTGTTGCAGTATTTGACCAATCACTACGCACTGGTTAACTGGCCAATCATATCACACCTCGCTTTTCAAAGCGATGAGCTTTGTAAAAGATCACCATATTTCAGAGAGGTGGAGCAAAGAGGAGATACAAACAAGTTGGAAATACAGCGTTTTTGAACCTTAAATGGTGAATACACATAACATTTAAAACAAACCATAATTTTCGTTTTAGCCGTGTCATATGACCCCTTTAAAAAAAGGTTGTGCTCACTGACACTAAACAATGGGGATATTCGTGTCCATGAACAGGCCTTACTAGAATCCAAATATTGTGTCTATGCAAAGAACTGCATTGAGACTGGGTTCTTACGCGGTGAAACGTTCTTATACTGTATGTTGTTTTCATAAGCATAGATAATAGTAGTGCATATTATTTTGTGAGGTTACCTATCATTTAAACTCTATTAAATTTCTTAAATTGCTCATGATAATTTAGAAACCAAAAAAAAATTCATGATGGTGTTAAAATAAGTACAAATAAATAAATGAATACATGTGTACCGATAAATAGCAGTGTTTGCAATTGAGCCTTCGCATGGAGTTTGATTGACAGGCGATTTGTGCTGAAGGACTGCATCTCATCAACACTGCCAGAATTTAGCTGAGGTAACATTTGATCTTTATGGTCATTATCCCAGTTTCACCCGTTGCCTAAACATGTCAGAAACCAATGGCGCTATCCAGACGTTATGTCGTTAGGCCTACACAGCAAGCACAGTACGCTAGAGCTTCGATCTTTATTTTGTTTACTTTATCCTGAGTCACTTTCACATCATTAATATACTTCATATGCATATTGCAGACCATCTTATTGCTTTTGGCAGAAAGTAGACGTCATTTTTTCCAGAAATGATTATTTCACGATAAATATTGTTTAGTGCAGTGGTAGCGCTTTGGCTGATGCTATACATAGTAAAAGGGGCTGTGCTTTGCGAAGGGTCAATTGGCAAGGAGCTTTCTTACTACTGGGCAGCCTCATCTCAATATAAAAACCTCTCTGGGCCTAAAACATACAGGAATATGACTTCTCTTTTCCCTTGCATGCCTACATTCCTCCTGCCTGAAGACTATTTTGTGTAGAAATTTCAGACATCTCTGTGAATTTGAGAGTTTGAATGACATTCTTGGTCTACTCCTGTGCTTTGTTCAGACTGTCAACCCAATCCGATTTTTCTGGATATCGAATTTGAATCTACATTAAACTGTTCAGATCTGATGTGTGTGTCCCGTGGTGCCCTCACGTTTTTTTCAGTATCTGATTAGGTTCCTATGGGAAAACCATTGCATTGATAAGGGAGCTTAATATGTCACTGTGCAGATCAATTGTTGTATGACATTCAAGGCAGTTTTCAGAATGATCTGACATTTCAATTACTTTTATTAACTTTTAAATGCCTGCAGCAATTCACTATCAGAACAAAAAATCGTCAGCTAAAATTTTTGTCTTTACAGGCTACTGTTCCATTAAGTTGATCGCTTTCTCGGGCTCTGAGGTTATTGCATTGTAAAAACAAATGACCTAATCAATAACGTTTGAGAGCTGTGGCTTTGAGGAGAGTTTTCAGAAGAGTGCTTGGACTACAATAAAATATGCTGATCACTAGAGCAGCTGTGGCTTTGAGGAGAAACTGACTCCAGTTCTTTACTACATCACAGGTGGTGCTCATGAGTTCAACACCTGCGAGACAGCCATGGCCAAAAGGGAGTGAAGCTGACCGGTGAAAATATAGGTCTAAATCCTTAAAGTCAGTCACAGATTTAGCACTTCCTGGGCCTGATACTCCAAGACTGAAACCAACCAAAACAACTTGAGGAAATTTCTTGTTTCTCTGAGGGTTCAGGTTCAACTTTATGAGAGAGAGGTTAAAACTGCTCTTCGGGTAGCCACAACGAGATTTGGCCATATCTACAGCCTCGATCTGGATTAGTTTTCTCTCCAATTCTTCGGAAATGAACTTTCCACATCCATAAACACTGAGAGCAACCCCCTACAGGTTCACACTTTAGCAGGCATATAAATGCATGCACAGTATTTAGAAGAATACGCCAGCAGAGAGGTGAGACAGCAGACTGAGCTCATGACATCTTACCCCGTCTGTGACCCTTCCAGCTCGAATTTGACTGCTTGAGGGGGTTCCTTGCAAGCTGCAGGTGACCTTGTAATGGTGGACCGCCAGGTCACTCTCTCTGGGGGCATCCCAAAGGACCATAACGTTGACAGTGCCATCAGTATTCATTGTCTGGTTGCCTGTTCTGCCGTTCTGTGGGTTCTCTGGGGGAAATGGATCTGGAACATAAACATAAAGGTGCTTCTGTCAGAACTTTGCTTTTCATCACTCTGTTTTCTGTTTATTTGTGTTTACCTGACACAATTTGAAGTTAAGTAAAGAAGGAAGAATATTTAATTTTACTTATATAGTGCTATTCCCATTTTTTTTGTTCAAAGTAGATTTCCAGACCAATGTTATTATTAGCAATCTGGATGCTGTTATCTGTATTGTTTTGTTTTAGTGTTTGTACTTAAAATGACTTTCTCATTCAGTTATTTCAGTGTATTAGGAGGGTTGCCAATATACTAACACATGCTTCTAGGCTCTCTCACGCCAATATCGAGTGAACACAGCATAGCCATAAGTATGCACACACGCAATTTAATGTGGGTTTAAATTAAATTACCGTCAAGACAGCAGTCTATAATTTAAAAAGTAAATAAAAAATTATAAGAGCATCGAGATGCTTAGTGGGTTTTGAGGATATTGTATAATAAAGTGTTATGTTTTCGGTTCATTATTATTATTTATAAATGAAAAATTTGGTAGAATTTTATGTATTGTTTTTATCTGTTAATGTTATTTTATGTTTACATTTTAAGAATTCTCTCTTTTATGCTTTTATACCTACACAATGTCTAAGCTATATACATAAGGGAAGAGTTGTTTGTATGAGGCAGACTAAATTAATAAAACATTCTAAAGAACACCAATTGTGTTACCTAATGAATTTGTTTTGTTGTAGCGATGTTTTAAAATGTCATTTGATTGTATTAATGCAATTATATGTGGAGATGGTGGTCTAGTGGGTTAAACCACTGAACTGGTAAATCAAAAGGTTGCTGGTTGGATCCCAGCAGCCACCACCAGTGTGTCCTTGAGCGAGACACTTTACTCCATGTTGCTCCAGGGGGATTGTCCCTGTAATAAGCAATGTAAGTCGCTTTGGATAAAAGCGTCTGCCAAATGACTAAATGTAAATGTAAATGTTATATGAGATGGACTTTGGATACAGATAATCAATCCAAATCTCACTAGCCAATGAGAGTAAAGTGCCCTTAAGTCCCACCAACACATGGGGTTTGTGCCAAAAAGGCGAACGTAAACTTGAGAAGCATAAATGAAAACTTGAAAACATAATCAAAAAAGTAAGTTGAAGGAAGTCGTGCTTCTCGGCGTCCATGTTTGCAACGCCTCCGATTTATCGATTGAATTGTTCTACTGGAAGACTGGGGTTTCTTTGCTACAGCAGCCATTTATTATCTTTGGCACAAATGAAAACTCCAGCAGCAAAATTCATAAACCATGATTTGAAAACCATGTTACATTCTTGAAAATCAGTTTATTGTTTTCACTGACAGAGTGTTTTTCTTCTTTCTCATTATATATTTTTTTGTTAATTTCTGAAAAAGGAACTTTCATTCTCATTGGCACAAAAATAATTCCTACATGTGTAACTGGTTCAAGTCAACAGGCTGGTGCTTTCCGCGAGGTTTGTTTTAAAAACTAAAACTACCTTGGAGGCCAATTGATGTACATGGATCTTGAGAGAGGAAATATGCTTTGATATGTTAGTATAACTCTACATGCTAATAACATGTAAGGCTGCTCAGTCCTCATGTGGTGGGCTTCTGAAGAGCCGGTGTTTGGTCTATTGGTCCGACCGATGTCAGTCAGGACTTGTTAAACAAAGGTTTTATTTCATACTCGAGGGCTCTAGATGAACGAAACACATAACCACTTCACCAGCACAAAACTGTCACTTGTATTTTAAAATCATAGCTTCACCTGCAACTTTCCCTTGAGCAACTGCAGCCACACGCTCGACCTCTGACCCCAAGCATTCTTCATTCCACCCCCTTCCCACCCTTACATCCTCGGCCAGTTTTTTAGCGTAGCACCCAGTGAACTGACAAAATCCATGTGGTGGAAAGTTCTCCAGCATGTTCTGTGTATATAACTGTTGTGTGTTTATGTGCCAGTGATTTCTGGCAACGTCTGCTTAAGTGGTGTGAAGTATTGCTTCATAACTGGACTGCGATCATTTCTGTTCCACTCTCAATGTGAGGAAGATCAGACAGTAAGAAACAGCCCCGTATGACGGCACTCTCCAGGCATCAGTTCAGCACCGCTCAAACCCTTTCCGACCATTTGTAATCTTTCAAAATAGCAGAAGGTTTGATTCCAGTCATTGTTGGCAGTGCCTTGTGTGTGAGTGTTATTTTATCTTGGCTGCAATGTTGAACTGGGTTAACTTGCAAAACATGCCAATGCAAGCATCCCAGAGGCCTCGGATGATATGAGCCGTATCGCTTAGGAATTAGATTAGATCAGAGAGTTTCACAAATATGAAAACCAATACTGGTACCAAAAACTTTTCCAACATGTGTCCAAAACCAAAAAAACGCTCTAAATAAATTGCTGAGTTTGATGTCAACTTGCCCTGAAGGCTGTTTTCTGCATCTATGGAAATGTTTATGTCAGATGTACAACATGTTTCTGATACTGATATTAAGGACGTTTTGTGTCTGTGTGGTGGTCAGTGTGTATGTTAAGGGGAAGGTGGGGGGGGATTTCACAGAGGTTTCTGGAGGTTTATGGCAAAGTGGATTTCCAGAGGCGGCTGACGGCACACTTCGGTTTGTCCTTTGGGGATTTTCACATTCCATGTGCTGCACTGTGTCACAAAAACAAAGTCTTTCAGCAGAGTGTGAAGTGAATTGCGAATGACAAGGGTCGCCTATAAAGTGGCTGCACACTGTGAACTGCAGTGTTCTGAACAACAGACCTCACCTTAATGTTGAATTGCAAATGCCTTCCTTTTAAATTAGGGCTTTTGAGGGACATGTGATAGATCACAGCAAAGACCCTAGCCTTTGAAATATATATGCTTGATGTAGTTTGTACATATACATGCACATCTGTTGGTCTGGCTGAAATGCAAGTTTGCATAAAACATCTATTAGTTGATTCTTCATACACATGTACAGATGAGATATGTGCAGAAGAGAAACTAATACTGATGGTGATGAACTGTTTGTGTAAGGTAAAAGTGAAATTTTAGAAAGTTTGCATGATTATATCTCAGAAGTATCAATATGTGTAATAAGTGTAACACGCTATTTATTCATATTTATTCATATTTTTCCAAATAAATTGCTTGAAATCTTTTTTTTCATTACATTTTTTTTGTCAATCAATGTTTACTGCCTGATTGATAAATGGAAAGTTGATTGGTAATAAAATATATGGCTTTCTCTAGATATTAAGCCCATGACTGTGGCATCGCTTGGTCCCATGTTCTGCCAGCTAAGTAACAGGAAACATTTCAATACATCAGCCAAAAACCAGTGACAAAACAACTGATTCAAGAGGAAATGTGGTCAAATTCAATCAGAAACATAGCAAAAATATTAAATATGGACAGTCTTTTCCATTGTGAAGAAATTCTGATGTCTGCATATTTTGGTTTGACTGTTAAGCATATTTGTGAAATAATTTGATCTCATAAGTATGATCAATCAGATGATTATGGGAAAATTATGACTTTATTTAGTGCAGACTAACAGTAAGTGGACTAAGTGAGGGGAGGAGAGAGAGAGAGAGAGAAGGAGCTTTTCACCTCTTGTAGAGAAGAAGTGCTTGCTGGGAGTGGTGAAGCCTCTCGTGCCCTGACTGTTGACCGCGCTAACTCGAAACTGGTACCACCTATGGGGTCGGATGTCCTTCAACACAGAGCGCTCTTCCATGGTCTGGGAGAGAAAGACTTCCATTAAGACAAATCTTTTCTGCATGCAGGATGGAGAAGCTCCATCACTGCCGTACACTGATAAGAGAAGCGGTAATGACAGCTTGAGCCATCGCAGAGAGAACTTTCTATTAAAGCCTGTTGAAAAGCAGAGCACTGGCATCCCTATCCATTACAGCCACATAATGAGCTGGCTGTTTCTTTACTAATCTGTGAATTTACCAAAAGCTGAGGTTAACCAAGCTAAATTAGATTTTTTTTCGAAAGCTAAATTAGATTTTTAGCTTTCAGAGTCTACTGTAAACAAACCGACAACAATAAAGCACTAACTTTAGTCTAGGAAGCAGAAATGTGAAGCTCTTGTTTTACAGCACTTAAATGAAATATTTGATGTAATAATTATCTTTTCTTCGTAAGTGAAACCAACTTGCCACCCCTAAAGTGTTTCCGCATGATGTTGCTGCGGCCTGCTCTAAGTAATGACAAGTACTAGAAGCATGTGAATGCTTATTACAATTCTGACTTGGACCAAGTCATTTGCCCTAATAAACTGTTTTAAATAACCATAAAGTAGAATCATTCAACTGTACACAGTTAGCAGCCTTAAGTTAAAACTCCTTTAGAAATGTTAAGTTTAGAGAAATTACGTAAAAAAATATGTAAGTAACTAATTATTTAAGTATTTATATTTCCTATTGCTTGCACACCTGTGCTTAATGCGAGCCAGCTAATTCTTATAATGTAAAGACAGAATTGAAAGGGATTGGCACACTATGATGAGTTCCAGTGTCAATGACTTTCATCTTAGATTTCTCATATGACAATGACAAGTCTAACATGTCTGCCTGCAAAGTATTTTGCAATCAACACAATAAATGATTTTCGTGGTTTCATAATGTTATTCATTAAATATTTAAAGAATAACTGTCACATGTATAAGTTGTATACAAATTGTATAAGGTGCAGTCTAAACGAAAATAAAGTTATTATGTACACAGCCAGTAGGTTAAAAAAATATAAACCCAGCAGCTGTCACTCATTGAGAATTAAAGTAAATCTTTAGTGAACATTACACAGTAAAGCCGGATACGTTTTTTTTTTTTTTTTAGGGGTTCTTGGTTGATGTAAACTGAATTTACTGATTTTGATTAATGTTAAATTAGAGTTCCTAATAAGTCTTAGTAATTGAGAATAATTCATTCATCCTTCCTTAAGTAGACAGACTTTATTTTTAGTTATTTAAGCACACCAAAGGTGTATTTTTAAGTTGACTTAACTAAATTCGTTCAGTTTCTTTATCTAACATAGTTCTTAGTCTTGATACGCATAAATAAAACACTTAGACTATTGCAACTCCAAATGAGTAAGAGACTAATATAATACCAGATTATAAACCAGAACTGGTGTTAGCACAGTCATTGCTCACTGGTGACCTAACACATGTTATAGGCGCAGCCTAAGCACATGCATCACTCTTCTGAACAATGTTAACCACAAAAGTGAAAAATATGTCAAACTCTTCTAAATATCCAAGTTAAATGAACATTAAACAGTAAAAAGTCTTTCAGTTTACTGAAATACACTTAAAATATTCATATTTTAGAGGGTTCATATGGTGCGAATACGTGTTTTTCTGTGTCTTTGGTGTGTTATAAGTTGTCCATGCATGTATTAGACACGTAGAATTGCAAAAATGTAAGTTTCAGAACAAAAGATGCATTCTATCTAAAAGCGAATGCTCACCCAGGCCTCCCTGAAACATCTCTTGTAACCACACCCCGGCGAATGTACGAATGTAACATGACTTGACTAAGATGGCCCAAATCCAAACGCAAGTGAGGTGGGCGTACTTGTAGATCTCATTGTATCGTCTCCGCCGCAGGCATGTCGCGGAGGAGCTGTGTGTTTCATTGCAAAAAGAACTCTCTGATTGCCCTCCCAAAAGATGAGACAACTAAAAACGAACGCGTACATTTTATTTACAACACTATTCCAGAAAAGTATGTTTCAACCCAACTCAACCCAAAGTTTGTGCAGCGAATTTCACCTAGAATTGCTTCACGAACCTCGGATAGATCAAGACCGGCTATGAATGAAATCTTTGGATAAAAATTGGGGCCATTACAACTATTAAAACTTTGCAAGGACAGTTTGTAAAATACTTTGTTACTGACTAACGCGGGTTGAGTTTGTCTTGTGTTTGTAACGCATGTTGTCTCTTTGTGTGATCTGCAAAATGCAGACACGCCCGCAATGTGAAAAAAGACAAGATAAGTCCTAAAAATCTGTAATAATTTTCCAGTAATAATGATCCTTGCAGTATTCGACCAATCACTACACACTGGTTAACTGGCCAATCATAGAACACCTCGCTTTTCAGAGCGATGGCTTTGTAAAAAATCAGCGCATTTCAGAGAGGCGGGGCAAAGAGGAGATACAAACATGCACGGTATGTGGAAAATACAGCATTTTTTCACCTAAAATCGTGTATACACAGTGCATTACATCTAAACAAACCATAATATTCATTTTAGCTCTTTCATTTGACCCATTTTAAAATCTCCTAATGCAGTCTGACGCAAAGCATGCTGGGAATTGGAAATCCTTCTTGATTGATTGTGTTGAATTAACATGTTTCAAATAAGGAAACTGATCAAGGAGTGAATATATTTTTTTGAGATTTAGTCAAAACTATCAAAAAAAAAACATTATTCTTTACTCTTAAAAATGTGTTTCAGGAACTTAAGTAAGTAGTTTACACTACTTAATCTGTTTGATTATTTTGAGCATTTGGGTTTACAGTGTATAGAGGCAGTTTCAACCAGCTTTATTACCGAGTATGTCATAAACACCTCTCTGAAGCTCTCTAAACACTTCAGACACCATGTGCTAATAATCAACACACAGATCTGCTGGAGCAAGGTTAACAATGGCATGGCTGTAAATTGTATTAAACATCTGTTCAACATAAGGGAACATATTCTCTATGAAGAATCTCTGAAAAACTTTATTACATTAAGTTTCACAGACAAAGCTTAATGCTAGTTTCAGACTAAAATGAATGTTTGAGCTGTCCTAATGGAAAGTAGCTTGCCCTGATATATCAGTGCCTTTATAGTATTTCACACCAGAAACCAGGCTTTTTTTATAAAAGCAGCATTAATATACTGATTTGAGGCATTGTTCTAGCTTAAGCTAAGCCATGTCTGTGAAGTCAGACCCGGGAGGTTTAAAGAAAATGTAACAGCCTGAAGCGAGCGGAACGACACAACGTGACAAATGCCTTGTTTTTAATGCGTTTTGTCATGATCCTGTCCGTCTTGTCTGGCGATTTCAAGTTTTGTGGACAGGGTCGTGAGAGTATCATATCTTTTGTGTTCTGTGTTGAAGCACATGTCCATGGTTTTTTTGCTAAGTGCCATGTGATCTCTTGTCTCCTCTCTTGGCCCCGCCCCCTCATCTCCTGGCTATCTTTCTGCATCTGCCCTCTGTCATTATCCCTCGTTTGTTCCCTTATTTAATGCTCTTGTGTTTGCTGTTCTGTGCTGGCTAATTTTGATTTACTCTTTCTCCAAGTGTATTTTCTTTAGTTTTGAAGTTGCAAGTTTTGGGCTAGTTAGTGTTTTGTTTTTCCCCCTTGTGGGAAGTTTTTGTTTTAAGAGTTTTCTTTGGATTGTTTTTGTACTTTGTGTTACTGTCTTGCCTCATCGTGGGTTTTTGTTTGTCATTAAAGTTGTGCCCATTTCTGCCTGGGTATGCCCACTCTGTCCGGTCTTGATAGAGTTTATCATGACACGTCGTATCCAGAGTGGACAAAATGTAATTTAATGGATTCTAATGGGCATCATTGTCTTTTTGTCAACTGTGTCAGTTGGATCCTCCAAACCATTCCCATTACTCTTGAGTTAAACTTGTGTGAAAGTGTGATCCTGTGCCATCTGTTGTTGTACCATGAGAACAGTGTGCCAGCTCGATGCCTCGTCTTCACTTGGATGGATCCCATGATTCCATCTCTTCTGAAGGATATAAAGAACCGGCTCAACTGATACGTTAAACTTTGACATCCACATAACCTCCAGATGTCCATGCTGGTCTTCTGAAAAGAAAATGTCCCTCCTCGGCTTAAGCGGCACTCCTAAAGTGACAACAAAAGACATGAACGCACAGACATGTTTGCAAATGATGGCAACAATAAAATGATTACATCAGACACAGCAGAGAATTTCATTTTGGCCTAGAACAATTTGAGATTATAACCAATCAAGAATATGCTTTCAATTAAAAAATTAAAAACGAAATCCTGTGACCCAAGAATATGCCCATCACACCTTTCAGTGTGTTGTACCTTTGTAAAGGTTGCCTGGGGTCTGGCAAGTGTGGCCACAGCCATTCGAGCAGCACTTTTTAAAGCCTGTGCATTCCCGGTCGACGGCACAGCCCTCCACGCAGGCTGCGGCAAACCCAGATGCCTTCTGGGGTGGCGGACAGTCGCCCTGCTTCTGTGTCTGCAGTGATCGTAGGAACTCGGAGCTGGTTACACACTCATGATGCTTCATTCCAAAGGTGGAGAAAGAAAAAATGTCATTGTTATCTGCCTGTGACATTAGGGTGTTGTGGGTGTTTGCTGGTGTGTTTATTCTTTCAATATGAACACAGGCACAATTATACGGTTCACAAGTTAAAGTAAGCTGGATGGATTGCTCCCAGTCTCACATTGCTTCACAATGACTTGAAACTGATTTGCTGCCAAACAGATCATCGGAATCTGTGATGGGGAAATTGAGGAAAAGTTCAGATGTTCTCATGTAGTCTGTCACCTCTCTTCCATTCTGAGTCACTCAGAGTGAGTAAAACAGACCACCAACAAAAGAGGGTGACGTTTTAGCACAAAAACTCAGTAGGTGCGATCAAACCCTCCCAACTCAAATACACAGCCCATTCGCAAGAATTGCTTATAAATAACACGCGATGTCCAATATCGTACAGTATAATACGCACGCCAAAGCTCGATTTTGCGTGCATACAATATGCCTATTTTTGCGTGCATATGATACGCCAATTTAGCGTGTGTGCATATTAAACAGCAATTTGTCTCATTAACCTGTCCCCTAAACCTAATGTTAGCGTCCGTGCACATTCTAACCTCTACCCTAACCCAAACCCTAAACCTAACAGTATTATTTTAATTATTTCAGTGTTTCCTCTTCATGTACGTTTAAAAATGGCTGCTATCCACCCAGGTACAAGCAAACATTGGCGTATCATTGCACGCAAAATCGAACTTTGGAGTAGGTATTAGACGATATTCAACAGTGTGTTATTTATACGCAAATTGATGAGACCAGGTTGCAAATTCAACAAGTCAACTGCTGGGATACGACCTTCAGTGATTTAGACATGCCGATCTGGGTGCTTAAAGTAAAGTAACAGCTTGGAGGTTTATTCAGATAACTCACCCAAACTAAACCCAATGTGTGTAATGAAGTGACAGACACAGAGTGACACGCAGCCCTCCACCGAAGCTGTGGGGTGAACCACAGAGACGTCAGGCGGCCTACGGCTGTGTGCCACACTGTTTGTGCTGCTGTTGTTGTCACAATGTCACAAACTTTCATTCTGAACACACACGCGGCTGTGGAGCGTTTTGGTAACAAAACATTTTCAAGATTACTCAACAGTCAATTGCAGTGTTTGGCCAGTGTTTCTTCTGTTAAGTGAATTTCAGATTTGGGAAAACAAAAAAGGCTTTGAATGCTTGTTTGCCAGTGGTTGCTATGCATTCTGGGTACTTATTATCCAAGTGAACCACACAGCATGTGGCTGTCTGAGAGACATCAAGCGTTGAAACGCTTCACGCTGACTGTTTAAATTACAGCTTCACTGAGATAATGATCACTGAATTTCAACAAGATGTTAACAGTTGTTGTGTTTTCTGTGAAGAAAAAGGTCTGGACGTAAACGCGGCTCTTATCTAGTTCACTTCAACAACGTTCCGCTTTCTGCTGAGGGAAAAGTAATCACGGCACTCGACTCCGAACCCTTCTGGGCACACTGGATAAAAGGGTGGTGAAAACACAACAAAATTCTCAGCGTGATTCAATTGAATTTAAAGCAACACACACTAAACCACACACACGCTTCTCCTGTCTTTGATTGTGAAGCGTGACCGTGTGTGTGCTGATTCATCACATACGAAGAACAGTTTCTCTTTGAGGTATGTTCATGTGCACATTGTGTTGATTTGCTTTCCGTTTCATCAAAAAACGACGTCCAGCACAATTATTTTCTTCTTCAATCTCCATTCAGCAGAAAAACTCTCTCACCTCACATGTCTTGGGAGACAGGGCTCGTCTTGTTTCCCATAGCTCCTTGCATGGTTGTAGACACTGCAGACAAACAAATAAACAAAAATGAGTATGGCCTTCAGTATGTTTTTCTAATGCCACGGCTGCCATGCCGTGGAGAAACACACAAACATTCCTATGTGAGAACAAGGAATGCACTGTTACTGTACGCCAGCAGAAGGAACGTGCTTTGTGTAGTCGGCCGAACAAAACAAACTAATGTGACAAGCCGTTTAAAAAATTGACAGATTGATGAATACTTCATGGGTAGTAGTCTTGGCTCCTGTAATTGAACATTTTTGACATATTTATTTTCAAAAGCCTACTGCATAAAAACAGCAAGCAGCTGCAGTTAAAGCGATTATTCCATGCATTTGACTAAAAGTAGATATTACTTAATTTTATTTTAAAATAAAAAATACCAATTTTGGATGCAATACATTTCTTGCAAAAATGTTAAAAACAACGTGTATGGATGGTCCAAAGTGACAACATAAACAAACGTTACTTCGCAGATACGCAGATACGCACTGTTTCACAGTGTTGAAGTATTTATTATAAACTATTTATCCGTTGAAATCATTATATTTTTTTATTAATTTGCACTTGTAATCTTTAATCGAAAACGTTAACCTCTCCCCCTTCGAAACAACCTCTCTTCACATCTGTTCTCATTTACAAAACTATGCGTAGGATCCTTACTAAAGTGTAGATGTGCCCAAAAGCTAAAAATAGTGTATTCCAAATAATATTCAGACTTATAAAAGTACGTACACCTGTAGGCAATGATCACTTTATAAAATAACAAATCACTTGCAACTGTGCACCATTTATTCGCCTATTTTTAACCATAAATAGTCAACGCAAAGCACCTCATGAATGCTGATTCGCATTTTAATAAGCATGGCATCCAATCTGCTTGTCACACACCATAATGGACATATTGTCAGGCTTTGCCTGTTGTTTTTTGTATTTTGGTTGATGTTTTATTTTCTCTGCTGTATTTTCTGTCTCACAGATTTTGATCGTCTGGTACCTTGTTTGCCTCCTTGTTTTACTAATTACCACCACCTGTTCCTGATCGCTCCTTTCCCTATTTGAGCTTGGCTGTGCCAGCTCTCAGTTGGCGATGTAATCATTTGTGACGTTGTTTGTTCTAGCTGTGCTTTGGATTTTAGCTTTTCATATTTGTCCGTAGGAACGTGGTAACCCCTTGAGCCGGTTTGGATTTCTTTTTTCCCCATTCGGTTCTTTTTGGTTCCCGTTTACCTTTCCTGGATTTTTGTGGATTTTGGTTTTCTCTGCCAGCAGTGTTTTGTGTATCTTGGCCAGGAGTTCTCTGCCTATCCTTTGTTCATTTAGTAAGTCTGACAAATAAACTGTGTTGTAACTTGCCTGCATCTGAGTCTCTTTGTGCACCGTGACACATATTGTTTATATATAATCATTTTTAATTTAATAATTAGCATTTAATTAAAGCCAAAGAAGGCTCTCTGCATCATTTATATGTTCACAGAATTAAGACTTATCATTACCTTGCCACGATCACACCATTAATTAGTGATGTCCTTTACCTGCCATAAAATTTGAAGACATAAATATAAAAGACGAATGTTTCTTCATTCTGGTTTTGTTATGAACACCATTATAGTTCTTAATGATAACATATAGAAAAACGATTGTTCAAGCCCTTAATGGCTGTATTTCCCGACTTTGACATTTGATGATTATGCACAGTTTTTAAGGAAAATATATTTTACTTCCAGTACATAACATACGGTTTCTTTAAATGCGACCAAATTACAGGACCCATGCAACAAATTGTTTATTTAATAAAATGAATATAAAACAAAATTCTACAAATCGTTTATTTAACACAATTATTATATAATAAAATAATAATATAAATTAATATGAAAATAACTATAATAACAAAATAACAAAATTTTAATAGTTATGTTATTAGACACTAGCCAGACCGATACAGACAAGCAGACCGTAAATGACCAGCAGTCCAGGCGAGTGTGTCTGATGAAACTGTCTACAAAATATTTTAATATTTTGGACAATACATCTTACTGTTCCACCTTTCAAAAACAGAACTGCTTGTAATCGCGGCTGATATAAAGACTTATCACAACCTTTCCATTCAACTGGGCTCATCAACCATCACACCTTCCAGAAAGGCAAGAAACCTGGGAGTGGTGATCGATGACCAGCTCAACTTCACAGATCAAGTTGCCAGCACCACCCGGTCCTGTAGATTCATCCTCTACAATATCAGGAAAATTAGACCCTTCCTATCAGAGCATGCTACGCAAGTCCTAGTACAGGCTCTAGTCCTGTCCAAACTGGACTACTGCAATGCACTACTGGGAGGACTTCCAGCTTGCACAACCAAACCTCTACAGATGATCCAGAATGCTGCGGCAAGAGTCATCTTTAATGAACCGAAGAGAGCACACGTTACTCCTCTACTCATTACGCTACATTGGCTCCCTATAGTCGCTCGCATCAAATTCAAGACTCTGCTCCTGGCCTACAAGACCACCACTGGTTTGGCACCACCTTATCTTCACTCACTAATGCAGACATATGTACCCGCCTGATCCCTACGCTCTGCAAACGAACGGCGTCTTGTGGTGCCATCCCATAAAGGTAGAAAATCTCTCTCGCGCACCTTCTCCGGATCTGTTCCACCTATGTGGAATGATCTGCCTGCTGCTACAAGATCTGCAGATTCTGTAGCCATCTTTAAGAAACGCCTGAAAACCCATCTCTTCCGCCAACATCTTACTGTTCTGTTCTGACTCAAGTTTCTTCTCTACTCTTTTCTTCTCTACTCGTTTCTTCTCTACTCGTTTCTTCTCTACTCGTTTCTTCTCTACTCTAAAAAACAAAAAACAAACAAACAAAAAAATTGTATGAATGAATGTTTCTGTATACTGTGTTAGGCTGTGTTAGAAACCAGTCTTCTTTTTGATTGCACTTATGCTCTTGTTGTACTTATGCTGTCCTAATTGCTTCCATTACCTACCCCACTTGTAAGTCGCTTTGGATAAAAGCGTCTGCTAAATGACTAAATGTAAATGTAAAATGAATGAGCAATACCTTCATATCACGTTTCACTCACTGGAATAAAGTATTTACACATTTCATACAGAAATGTTTTTTTGTTTGTTTTTATCTTGTGAGCATTCTTCTCTAATCTATTAAAAATGAATGTTCCCTATGAGACGTGCTCCAGCTGGCAGACCTCCAGTCGCCTGTGTGCTGGATTATATGAACACATCTGTTGTGTGTTATGTGATGGATTATTCTGACCCATGAATCCCCCACATGACCAGACAGCTTACATTTGGCTGAACCAAATGTCAAGACTACTTAAAAAAAATGACATAAAATGTCAGAGTACTGAAGATGGTTTCACTTCATCTCAAAGAAAATCGTATTATTAAGATAATTGAAATACTGATCTGTCAAACATTTAAGGACGTCTGTAAATGTGGACACACTGTAAACATCAAAATGAAATTTTATATTTATTCGTATTTTTACTGATACCCTATGCCCATACTAATGTACCCGTCCACTGACCCGTCCGTCTCCAGGAACTGATACTAATAATGCCAAAAGAACAAAACATATAAATACATAAAGAAAACAACAGTATTGCATAATATGCCGTATTATGCATATCAGGTCAGTCTTTGGCAATGTCACTTTGTTAAGAACCACTACGTGCACATAAGCATACCCAGAGCCATTGATAGAGAGAGTCGGGTCTTCTACATTGATTCCAATGGAACAGTTTTTTCACAGTTTCAATAGTTCCCGGAAGTTACACCATGGATCTGCGACTAAACAGACCAACTGAGGTAAACTTCTAACTAATTTAAAGACGAAAGCCATTTAATGAATAAAAAAATGAAAGAAATTAAGCATTTAAAGAGAAAACAAAACTTCCTGGAACTATCTGAAGGCTCCATAAATCAAGTGACGCTAAAGCATTTTGGACTTCCGTTGGCAGAACTCTCTCTCTCAATGGCTCTGCTCATACCCAGGTCTTAACCTATGCGCCATTTAAATACCGTTTGTGTGGATGTCTGTAAAGAATTTGGCACCTTTCAAACTTCAAATACAAATACACTGCTGTCCTGTGAAGACTAGAACAACATCAATTATACAGTTTAGAGCTTTTTGTAAAGGCACCGACCAGCCCCTCCAATTACACATCATGTACTTTATATAAGGAGGTAAGTGTTGTGCTAGGGTCATTGGACACAGGTTATCACAGACTAATTTCACAAAGACACAGGTCTCACACACATGATTATGGGATATGATAATAAATGGACGACCGATCCTTCTGCTGCTTTCGTTTACAACCAATCTAAGTGCAAAGGTCCGGAAACGCAAAGACATTAAAACTCACAGTAAGGGAATCTGAAGTAGGGATCAGGACAGTAGATCAAGTGAGTTTATCTTATGAACATTAGAATAAGGGAATAAATAAAGTGATGCAACCTCTATCCTTACAAAAAGGTAAAGGGAAACTACGGTTTAATTACAAATAAGGCTGAATATCATTCTTAATATCCTTACCATGTTAGCCAAAAATTAACGATGGTTAGTAAAACTGTGGTCCTACAAATGGTAATAAATCTGACAATATTTTTGTTTTGTTTTTACTATAATAAGAGTGGAGGGGCGCTACAGTCGACTTGTCCTTTACCTGGCGTAACGTGTCATGACACACGGTTTGTTCTAATGTGTTTATCGTCAGGTCGTGTCCGGTGTAGAGACAGTGTTAGATGCTGGAATGATGATAAAAATGAAACAATAAATAAAAAACTATAATTGAAGTATGGGATAATAACTGCATGCTGTCCTTTGCTGACAATGCTCCAATAGTTGATGTGAGGTTTTGTTATTTATGGAAAATCCTTAACATGTTTTCAGCAAAATATATTTATACTTGAATTTGAGCTCACATTGATGATGGCTGAAGGGCCAGAGACCCCATATTGCTTCTCATATTTGCCCAGGAACCTAACCTTCCTTCCATTCTGGCTTTCAGGTGCATGTTTCCAGAGAGACGAGAGCATTTTTATCCCCCTCCACCCATTTCAGAAAAAGTTGGACACTTCAAGAGGAACCGTGACTCTTTGCCCTTGTCAGACTGCACTGACTGATCCCAGACGGAAACACTGCTGGAGACTTCTTTACACTAAATCTTCACTGACAGGGAAGAAACGCAGATATTTCAATGAGAGTTATGATATTTCGTATACAGATGATAGGCAATCGTTTTGGATGGATTTAAGGGGAATATTTCAGACCTTCAACTGAATGCTCATAAAAACACCACGAAAAGTACCGTTTACACTTACAGTTTTGAAAAAAAGTGGACTATAAGTTTTTGACAAAGAACAAAATGTAAATTTACTACTAAATGTATACATTTAGCACCTCTTTGACTATAACACTGTAAAACACAAGCCGACTACACCAGTGTACAATAGCAAGCCATTTTCTTATTTTTGTGCTGATATGAAGCATATTTCTGTTACACATTTGTGAAACACCTCACTAAGTAACTCAGTTTAGTGAGAAAGTAACAAATGTAAGCTTACAATTTTCACTACTTATTTTAATTTGTGGTCAAGTAATTCGCATCATTCTTTCTAGCCCTCTGTTTTATTTTTTTCTCTGGTTGGTTAAGATTCAAGGAAAGGTAAATCGGTGGAATGAAACACTGTCAAATATCTTCACTGTTGAAATCTGAGCTGCAGTGGATTGTCTGAAATACAGCAGGACGCTCAGAATTGAGAATCCCAAGGGTCCAGTCATCTTTTCGCTTGTCTGTCTGCGATTTAGCCCCAGCTCAGCTTTGATCGCAGGTTGACCGCTGGCCACAGCAGGGTGACACTCTTCAGAAGTCTTGTACCAGCCTGTGCACAAAGCCTCACCTCAGTTTAACACTCTAAATGTGTCGTTCTTACACAGGATATATCTGAAACCAGACACGTCACATGTTCATAATTCAAGAATGGATCATTATGCGGCACTACACAAGTGCTGGCTTTGAAATCGTACCACAGTCAAAGCAGTTATAAATATTTATTCAAAAGCAAGGTTACCTCTTATATTTGTTCATCTGGGCACCTGGACAAAAATGTCAAAAACAAACAACTACTGCAGAACAGTTTATTCTGTGATACTAAGATATTAGGCCACATTTCAGCAGACCCCCTCTGAAGGTGGTTCATCTTAAAAAGCAATCAAACCCATAAAGATAAACAATGTACGTTTATATTAAGGCATTATTAAGATCAAGTTCTCTATGGAATTCATGGTTCCACAATTATGGCAAGTTGTACACGTCATAAAGCTGCAAACCAGCCCCAGACTATCACATTGCCATACCCATGGTTGACTCTTGATGTTCTTTTTATGAAATTCTGTTTGCCAGATGTAACAACTTCTTCAACTTTTGTCTCATAAGTCTACAGAATATTTGCCCACATGTGTGGGGGGTAGTCAAAATGTTTTTTATTTGCAAATGTGAGCTGAACCATTGTGTTCTTTTTGGTCAGCAGTGTATTTCAGCTTAGAACTCTACAATGAATGACATATTTTACATTACTTTTCCACATTGGGCCAGGTAGATTTTGATAGCTTTTTAAAACTTTATTTTGTATTTACTCAGGTTATCTTTGTCTAATGTTATAACTAGTTTGATGATCTGAATCATTTAAATATACAATAAAAGGGCGCAAAAAATTTTCACAGCACTGCTAAACTTTGTTGAATCTGCCTTCTGCACTGAAGTCAGGTGGTCTGTACAGGAGCAGCATCAGCATTCAGCTTTAAGATAATGTGATTCTGAACGTGTGCAAAATGTGCCACCACTTTATCTAAACCTGCCATTATGAACAAGTGCTTTAAAAGTACTTGAAAACTGTATTGTGACATCTATATGGTGGCAGACTCAGAAGTTGTAAAGTGTTTCACTTTCTGGTCTCCTGCTGGTTTAATGGATTTCTTCTTTTAAAAAATGCAGATGACATCCAGGCCCAACAGAAAAAAAGTGAAAAATGTGTGGGCTGGAAAGCATTAAAGACAATATGGAAAACTTCTTTGTGAAGATAAAAGCCTGTGCTTCATCATAAAAATACAAGACAAATACAAGTCTCCAGATGGATGAAGCAGTGAAGAAGGCTCCTATCCACTCAAATTCATTCTTTTAACCCTACCTCATTTCCTGCATAAAAACACATGTGCATCTCTTGTTGATGGTGTAGTGATGGGTTAAGTTTGATCAAAAATAACCAGAAACACAAAAGTTTTCTATTAAAGTGGGACAAATTCAATATAATTACATTTAAAAAATCGAAATACAACGAGGGTTTTAAGGTAGAATTTGTGCAAAAAAAAAAAACGGGTTTTACACAAGGGGTGATGCAATATTGTGTGACTACACTACAACACTACCTCACATGAGTGGGAGCTGCTGGAGAAGCAGTACTAGATCATTTTCTGTCAGTCAGTCACCTGCAGTGCACAACCATACATCACAGCAGGGAAGTTTTCATATATTCGTAGTGTAAAGAAAAGCACAGATCAGATTTTTTTTTCATTTCAATCTCTTATTCAAGTTATAGAAGAAAAATAAATAGTTCTCAGAAAAGTTGAAGAAATAAATTGTGAAACACTGTGATTTGTGCTGCTTACATTCAAAGGCCTCTATTGAGACAAACAAGCATGAGGTGTGATTGAAATGCATTTGACTGCATGAGATCAAGATCTTGAATGAGTCACTATAGCCAATGAGAAACATCCCTGAAACAGGACATTGTATGCAGTCTTCAATAATAGAGTTATTAGAGAACATGAAGCAGGAACCCGGGGCATTTTTCAGGTCACTGCAAAATGAACATCCACCTCAGATGTTGCACATAAATGATGATTCAATCAAATGATTTGATGACAAAGAGTGCTGAAACAAAGCCAAAAAGCCTTTTTTGCCAAGGATTTACACATTACAAGCATTTCATGACTGCTTCCAACTGCATGTGGCTTTCTAAAAGCGTGCACATAAAATCACCTTGAATCTAGATAGGAAAAATAAATTCTTTATAAAGAAATGGCCATCATCATATAGCAAAAGAGCTTTCAAGCGGTCTACGACATGTGGCGGAACCAATTCAGAAAATCTTTCTGGGAACCAGAGCAGAACCCTGCGGGACCTCATGAAAGCCATGCAGAACAAGATTGCAACAAATGGGAGAAAGCTGTGCTCCCTGAAAGAGTCAAGAGGAAAACTAAACAGTAGCTTCTAGTTCCTGCTCTCACCTCTGATGAACCTTCAAATACCAGACGTGAAAAACTGAGACTTAAGAGAGATAGTGTAGCACAAGGAAAATTGTGAGCCCATTATTTCTCACTTGTCAAAAGTAACTCAAATGGCTTATCCATATGGAAGTAGATGACAAACGTCCATACTACCCGCCTGCTGAAACTCAAATCATTGTGGATTTTGAAAGATGCTGTCCAGAGGTCATTTGCTGACCTCTCCTCAATTGCTTTCGACGTTCTCATTTTGCCTGTGCATGACTCAAAAGGAAGGCTACATGTTCTGCTTTAGTGAACTGACATGTAAATTCTCAGTGGCCCCGGCCTCTCCATGATAAAAACCATATGTGAAGAAACATCTTTTCTTCAGACTTTGAGCACTTCTGAATCCCGAGAGCATCGTAGGGAACATGCTGACGTGTTCACAGTGAAACGTCAGCCACCATGAAGAATACAGGACAGGCGGATCATTAAGGTGTCACACGGCTAGCAAATGAAGTGGAAAACATCCGTTGCTTACTGCGCCTTAAATCAGCAGTCAACTTACAATCTGCACTGGAGCATTGGGGAAACAACCTGGGTGTTCCAAAAGTCTGCAATTCAAAATGTGTGTGATCTAACTCAGGTCCGGTGTCTGTAGGCCACACACAACACGGGTGGAGAAAGTGTGATACAAGGCCAGAGAGTTCATCAACCTGCGGAAAGCCTCAACAGCAAGGAGTTGTCTTCTAATGCATATGGTTTGAATGAATCCATCATCATAAAGTGTTTAACATGCCGCTAAAGGTAACAGAGCATATTTCACATATGTAAATATTACCCAACCGTGATATCTGCATTGTTAGCTTAAAGACTCTCTGTGGTTTAACTCAAAACATAGTTTTAGGTAAAACCACTGTGTGGTATAAGAATCTGTGTTTCATCTCTGGCATTAATGTGACAAAACTGACAACAAGATTCTGGAGTTTTATACAATAAACATAAATTCCCATTTATACAAACCATGCAAAAGATTCAATACTGATTTTTCCCACCTGTGACCATATTGTAACATAATAAGAAAAATTTGAAAAGATTATACGATGCAGAAACAACTTTGCAGCATTTGGCGTTAATTAATTCCGTACAAATATAAGTTAAATAAGTTAAAATGACAACTTTTCAAATGTTAAATGCGAGTCAAAAATGACTGCAAGATATTTCAAATCCTTTACAAATTGAAGTTTGTTCCTAGAATATCTGGTTCCACCTCCTCCTTTTTAGTTGTAAAATAAATAAGAAGTTTCGGTGTATTAAGTGTTAAACAACACTGAAAGCCAGTCAGAAATGTTGGACAGAGTAGAAATCAATTTTAGTGCCACCTGCTCTGACATGCCTGACAGTCGCCAACTCTGTAGGTTCGAAAGGGGCGCTAACCAGACCCTAGAGCACTACCTCTATGTCCCATGAAAGAACTGTCTTTCTAGAAGGAGGCATCAGCCGCCTTGCTCCACGAAATAAAACGGGGGCGACTAAAGCATGTTTTCCCACAGAAACCCCATCAATCAGGGCGTGGCAGGCCGAAATGGCAGACACATAAACCCTGAGAGTCCCGGGGCTTGTCCCTGAGGACAGTTTCTCTTGCAGAAACTCCAACACTGAAACGACCCGGCAGTGAATTGGGTCTGCATTGTGTGCCATGCACCATCTGTCAAAAATGCACCATCTAAGGGCGTAGCTCCTTCTAATGGAGGGAGCCCTAGCACATAGAATAGTCTCTACTACATCAGGCGGAATCCCAGCACCTCTCAGCTTGTGCCTTTCAGTGGCCAGACATGGAGGTTCCAGAGCTCGGGACGGTGATGAACCACTGTCCCCTGTGCATGAGACAAAAGATCTCTCCTGACTTGGAGCGCCCATGGCAAGTCATCGAGGAGGGATACTAGGTCCAAAATCCAGATTCTGGTTGGCCGACGGGGAGCTGTCAATAAGAGGTGAGAGCCCTGTTACCAGACCTTCGCCAGGACTCCCGGGAGCAGAGCTATCAGAGGAAATGCGTTAAGTCGCAGTCTGGATGCATATGCATATCTCATATGCAGTAGGCCCAGATGTATCACTGTGGAAGCCACCGCCAGGAGACCTAGAACTCTTTGAAAGTGATGATTTGTCACTTTGTGGCCTAGCCTGATGCTCCTCAGAGTGCTCTGGATGGATTTGACATGTGCAGGAGACAGTTGTCCCTGTATTCCGATCAAGTCCCAAAAAACCTTGAGATATGTCTGCTAAAGCGTCTGCTAAAATGACTACATGTACATGTAAATACGTTGAATTCTGCATACGGGTAAGAGCGTTCTTTTTGACTACAAGTCCCAACCCGAGAGCTTGGAGATGAGCTAGGACGACATCCCAATGTCGAAGAGCTAGCTCTGGAGATTGAGCTAAAATCAGCCAGTCGTTTCAGTGATTCAAAATGCCGATGCCCCGAAGTCGTAGAGGAGCTAGAGCTGCATCCATGCATTTTGTGTACGTGCGTGGTGACAAGGCTAGGCCGAATGGTAAGCTTCGCCCCCGAAAGCGAACCACAGGAACCTCCTGTGTTGTGGCAAGATCTCTATGTGAAAGTATGCTTCTTTGAGATCGACTGTCATGAACAAGTCGTGACACTGAATTTGATACACAATCAGCTTGATTGTCAACATTTTGAACTTGAGCGTCTTCAGGTAGCGGTTCAATCGCGAAGATCTAGAATTGGACGCAACCCTACATCCTTCTCGGAAACTAGAAAATACCGGCGTAATAGCCTGAGTCTCTGTCTGATAGGGGAACACGTTCTATGGCCCCTTTGTCCAGCTGAGCTTCTAATTCTCGTGTCAACAGATGCGCTCGCTCCGGTTGGACGGAAGTGTGGACCATGCCATTGGAACGTGGAGGGCGATATGCAAAAAATTGAATCCTGTAGCCCTTGGCTACAGTCCTTTCTACCCATGGAGAGATACCAGGCCGTAGTTTCCACGCTGCCAGCTTCTCTGAAAGGGGGTATCAATGTCGAAACCTCGTCTTGTTGGGGATCCCCCCAACAAGACGAGGTTTCGACATTGATACCCCTTTCTGGCATCCGCCAGACATTCGGCGTCCTGAAGTGTGGCAAGACATGTACAAATATTTAGCAGTTTTGAGACCGCTAATCCCCGAAATTCTGGTAGCGGCGGAGATTGCAAAGCGCCCCTGTGATGGTACCGAAGAAGAGTCTCTAATTTCTCTTGGAGATTTTTAGCACCCCTTTACTGGGAGCACACACGCGATTCGCCACATTTTCCCTGATGGCCTCACGCCTCAACTAGACCGGACCCACCCGGGACTGTGTGCCTGGTCGGGACTGGAGAACTGCTCCAGAGTGGGTGGCCAACATTCCCGGTGTTTGATCATGGTGGGGGAGATACCTCACGAACGCCTCCTTGTGGCATCTTAGCTCCCGGAACCTGGTGACCACGGTGTTAACCGTGTCACCATACAGTCCAGAAGGCGAGATCGGGGCATCAGGGAGGAAGGCCCGGTCCCTGTCCTTGATGCCCGTGAGGATTAACAACAGATGTCTTGGAGAGACAAATCTGTGGCTCGGCGTAGCTCTGCAAATACCGTCTCATCAATCACCCAGCCAATGCTCACATCATCCAGCAGCCTGAAAAGCCTTCCCTACCAGCGCAGATGTTACTCTGCAAGGCTTGGTGGGGAGAGAAGGCTTTTTCAGGAACGATGTCCCGGGGGAGGGAGCATGCAAGTATCTCTTCCACACAGGGCAACGTTGTATAAGTGGTTTCACGCTAACGATAGTCGAATAAATCAAAGTCGATCGCACAAACACACAAGAGGAATGGGGCTTTTACCACGAACGGGACAACTCGCCGTGTAAATCTTCAAAGAAGGGGAGGGCCCTCAGTGGCTCCTCCCCTCGGCCAGCCAACAGGCATCTGTCGTCTAACTTTGAGCGCTTTGGGGCCTCTGGTTCCTGCAGGCAGTCGAGTTTAAGACGGTCGACTGCATTCGTCACCGGCCCTAGAAGCACTTTGGCGTCATGAAGGCAAGGCAAGGCAAGGCTAGTTTATTTATATAGCACATTTCATACACAAAGGGCTTTACATAAAATGATTGACAGAAAGAAATAAAACGAAAGAAATCTTTAAAATGCAAATAATTTAAGATCACAAAAACTTTAGATTTTAAAAAACAATACTCAACTCAACTCAATTTATATATCACTTTCTACAATTTTCATTGTTACAAAGCAGCTGTACATTAGACACATTGACTACAAGTAAAACAACTAAAGGCATATACCTGTAAAAACAAGAAAAAGTTGAAAACAACAAAAGACAGTCATACAAATTCTCCACACACACAATAGGCATACATACTACACACATTGACATAGACGCACACACAAACACACTCGCACACACACACACACAGTGAAAGCACACATTTGCGATAAAGGAGAGAGAACCACAGGTCAAATATTAAACGGACTATAAATTCTTATATGCAATATTAATTATGTCTAACTTCTGAATTCTAAAGCAGCCCCCCCCCGGCCAGGTAGATACAATATGCAAAACAATATGCAAACGGTGGCGAGGAACCCAAAACTCCCATCGAGAAAAAAAACCTCAGGAGAACCCAGGCCCAACCAGGGGATTCCAGTTCCCCTCTGGCAAAAGCTGCTGCCTCTGCACAAGCTCAACAGTGCTTGCACAACAAGGCTAAATAAAAATTAAAAAAATAAACTTAATAAGTAAATGATAGATTTAAGATTATCATTAACAATTTAATAGCAAAAACAGAAATAAAATGTATTAAAAATGTGAGTGTATATATAAAAAGAATAAGAGAAAAATCAAAATAAATTAGAAATAGAAGTGCAGTTGATGTAAACCAGCATAGCATGAGAGGAATGCCCAGAGGTGGCTCTCAGCAATCCTGCAGAAACACGTGAGGCTTCATTCTCTGCCCGATCCGAAGAGGTGATGGGGCACACTCTGGAATCGGACGCTAGGACGTCGCAGTTCGGTGAGTACACGGGGGAAGCGGACGGATACGGCTACCGTGCCTCGGTTAAATCCAGGGATGAGTGGCGGCTTGGCCCTTTTTGAGAAAGAAAGCGGAGCACGGAGAACCCGGATGCCAAGGGCATTACAGAGTCTGCACTCTCCCTCGAGACCCAGGGCAGCATGGTCAGCCCCTAAAAACTCAAAGAAAAATTCAGAGGAACCTCTCACAAGGAGGCACACATCTCCGCTCTGAATTTGACTTATTTATTTAACTCGTCTTAAATATACATATAAAAGGCTAAGTGACGGTAGTGCTTAGACAGTTTATATATCGATATATGAAGACTTCTTTAGTTAAACTCTTTAGTCAAACTCTTTAGATACACTCTTTAGTTCTCTCCTTATTTTTGCACAAACGCAAGACACACATGCACACACAAAGCAGTCCTTGAAGACAAAAAACCTAAAGACGCGTTCGGCCTAACGTGCAGGTGCTGGTGTCATTAGCCACTTCACCTGCCGAGGTTGTTTAAAGCCCCCAAAAAATGCTGTGTTTGACACATGTGCTTCACAACCGGTCGAACAAAGACCGTTCTCCCATAGCGTTTGAAACGCAGCGTCGAGTGTAGCTTTTGATAGGGAACATGCTTGCATGATTAAAGAAATGTAGTATAGTTTATGTGAGATGTCTATTTGAAAGATTTATTTAGGTTCACTGAATGCTGAATGAGTCTCGCTATGGAGAGTATGTGCGTAAGTGCTGCAACTCTTCTCTTTACATAGGCATGAGACAATCATGTTTGAGCTCTATCAGAGAGTGTTTGAATTTACTGTATGAAAACTCTCTTCACTAAACAAGTCAATTAAGTCAAAATGAGATTAAGGGCATTTTTAGATCGGTCGTGTTTCTTGGATTGGTTCATGTTCTCCCAACCACGTGCGCTTATTCCCGGCTCCTCCCGCATTGGTTTAGTTTCACACTCAACTTGATTCTATTGAACCCCGGTGCACGTTCTTCTAACATTATTACAACGTGCATGGCGCATGATCAAAAAAAGAATGCAGGTTTGTATTTTGTGTTTTTTTATAATTTGGTGCTATCATTTGCAGCACAGTAAACAGCACTTGGGTTTAATGTATGTATATTGCATGCAGACGGCTTTCTGATGATGCCATCTGATGATTTTCAGGAAACAGTGCCATTAATTTGCCGCTCTGACTGCACTCTCATTGTGCGAATATAATGATCTTGCTCGAATCCAAGAAAAAGCATCAAATATATAATCTCTTACATGTGTTTTATTGAAGTAAATACTTCCTAATCTGCTTAAACGTATGCGCATTTACTTCCTGAATAAGTGCGCACCCGAGTCCCTGTTGCTTTCACATTAATGCGAACCGCGCCACAGATATTCTCGGGTTCGGTGCCTAGGTGAGCACAAGAGTTTGTTCGACAGCTTTCACATTAGTGATTTTTCATGCGAACCATGCCCTGTTCCAAACTAAACTTCAAGTGTGAAAGCCTGAATGAACTGGTGCATGTCATCTATGGCCTAATATCCTCTGTTCTGGAACGGTTTATGTCTAGTTGGGTAATGTCAATGATTAACATTTGTCAAGCTGTTTCGTAAATAAACTGTATTTAAAATATAATTAATGAACCCACTGGTTTCTTTTGGTTTCAGTCATTATTGGGATACTCTTAAAGCTGGAAGCATTAAAAAAAATGATATATCGAAATAAATATAGTTAATATGAGATTTTTTTTGAGTTTACATTTTTGCCACATCTCCCAGCCCTACATACTATGCTACTAGACAGTTTGTCAGCGGCAAAAACCAAATATAATGTTTGCAGGGCACTCAAGTCTCACGCATTGGGGGTGAGACACACACATTTCAACCCGTTCACACGCTCACACACCACACCATGTATTTTTCACACAAATTTCCAGGATAATGCCCACCAAGTTCCGCCGCTATTAGAGGAATCAAGTTAGTTCCCCATGGAGTTCAGAAGGCCCTGCCATGCACCAGCTAATCAAATAAAAAATATAGCTACCGATCAGCCAATCAGAAAATAGCATTGCTGTATCCGGGTAAGACTTAGCTATTTCCGTAACAACAACGTTTACATTCTGATTCCAACGACACATTCTGTGATTCACTGGCTCGCTCGACCATTGTAGCGTTGCCATTCTATTCAAAAAGCCGCTGAGAGGCTCAACTAGGAGTGCTGTATTTGTGACGCATCAAAACAAAGATATCGTTGGCAGCAAGTGGTCCATGTTGTGCAGCAGCACTTCTAGCGACCAGAGTTCGAATCCCGGCTCGTGGTCCTTTTCCGGCTTCCAATTCCCTCTCTCTCATCCCATAATTTCCTGTCTCACTCCTGTCCTATCCAAATAAAGATGCAGAAGGCCAGAAAAAAAGACATCCATGTTAAAGGGGAAAGTTTTCCAGTACTCCATTTATTACTACACAAACACGTTGAAAGAATATTAAAGATCTTATTTGCTGATCAACAAAGAGTACTCTTACTCTCTATTCACCCCCTCCTGCACACAACAGGTGAGCAGGTACCTAGTAAAAACCAATTCCAACATGACCACTCCAGAATCAAATGTGACAGATTAACCATTTCATGTTTACTACATTTACCAGCCCCTAATGATTATCAAAAATAATAATAATTACAAATACATGAAGATATGAAATTCATTGCATTCATTTTCCAACGTAAAGGAGAAAAAGTCTCATCACATTAGTCCAAGAGACAAATGTCCATCATTACGTTGTCAATGTTCATAATAGTTATTTTTCGTCAAATCCATAGATCAAAGTTTATGGTAAAGCAAAATGTCCATCAAACTTCAATCTATAATTATTCATCTTCTGCTTCCACTAAAAGACAGATTTTGGTTATTGGTCTGTCCAGGTAGCTGCTTTTGGTTTAAACTTTCACATGACGTACAAATCTTTTGACTAAACAAAACCAAAACCAGGAATAGCTTGGGACTAGATGGAACTCTGTCATCCGTCACTGCTGGCCTGGAACCACAGTGTTTCAAATGGGAGCCACCAACCCCTGTGCTGAAGGCCTCAAAACCTGCTACCAACCCCTACAATAAACAACACTAACCATTATCTCTATCTCACACACACACAGACCTGCACTAAGAAATGCTGAATTATATAAATATTTTTTTATTTGTACGAATTTATGCGTCACATTTTTCAGATCCACACCCAAACCCCGGCCGCCTTCACCAAAATCTCAGTCTGAACTCAGTTCGAAACTTGAGAGCCCTTTATTTGTGGTTTTCAAAATGTGATTTCAGGAAACTCTTTAAATTCTTTGCCAAAAAAACATATTGACCGTTTTTTTTCTGCAGAATGTCCAGACACTGTTTGAAGATTATTTTATGGTAAACCACTACTTACTATTAATTGTTATCCGTAAATACAACTTTTTTTACTTTTGTGCCCTTTGTTTTGACTGCTTTAGATTCTGTACTGCAAGCCTTAAAACTTGACCTTACGGTACTGAAAGTAGTGTTGTTTCTGAAGGTTCAAAAACTAAAGAGGAAGCTTGGCCAGAGGAGAGAGAGGCCTCACAGCCTCTGATGACTGAAGACGGCCTTCAGGTCATACTGATTGAGGTCTGAAGCTCGTGACCTAGCCCAAGCAGGGTCAACTCCGGCAGGGGTGTGCCCAGCTCCCAGTTGCTTCTAAGCTTTACGTCAGAAAAAAGAGATTAGCTCAAGGGGTTAATCCCACTCCAATGGCGTCGTAGCCCACGTGGGCACAGCAGCAATGTCACTGATTGTCCAGGGTCAGATCTGGAGGATTAGACAAGACACGAACCAGGGTGACGCCCTGATCAAACTCCCGACACTGACCCTGCTCATTCCAAATGTTGTTTAGATTTAGCTTGCATCATAAGGATGGGATTTATGGAGCATTCATATTAAAAGATCAATTGATCCTGTGCTCACAATACATGAACAAAAAACAGAAACACAGAAAGTCTTTTACAACCAAAGCATTAAAACAAGAAGTATAATAAACAGTGTCGTCCTGGCCTTTAAACGTATAAACAGCAGCTAATTTCTGAAGCACGGCTCCGGCCGGGAGGATGTGAAATGACTCTTGCTATTTTCATAAGAAACACAACATTTACATTACCTGTTATTATAAGGCATGACAGTGGATTACTTCCATCTGAAAGCAATTAGGACGGCTCAAACGGCTGGTGTGAGAAACACGGCTTTCAAGAGGAAAGGTTTTGCTCTTTTTCATTCAAGAGTTTTAAAGCTCAGAGCCTCAGGGTGAGCAGCGGTTTGTGATGACCGGGTGGCAGCCAGAGTTGTCTGGGTTAAAGCAATTACCTTTAATGAGCCAACATGTTTACAGGCTTATCTCACATCACTTCATCCTGCAAACTCAATCTCGCCTAGTCTTCATAGTCCATGATTTAAACCCATGTTATTGAGCCAAACTCTGGAGATCAAACTTTTTCATCTGCCTTTTTAATTATATCAATAAACGAACAATAATTTTCATCTTAGAGCAAATTTCAAGTTCTGACTTGAGACTTATTGTCTCTTTTGGATGTAGCTTTGGTGTATTTATTTATCCACCCGGTCCCTGATCTTCAATGGTTTTACTCAGACAAATGAGTAACACAAGCATGTGTGCTGATGTTGCAACACAGTCTAACGGGAATTTACACAAAACTTCTATTGATTCATGTTCAAGGACATGATATTCCCCCTTTTCTCATGTCACTCAGCACACATTTTATTTGTGTTAATTATGATTTGACTTTGCCCCAGTGATGTTAGGGGTGGGGTTAGGGTGGGCCTCAATGCTTTGTCACCTCATAAAATTAGTGCGTTGTAGAAAAATTGGCGTTTGCGCATGTGATATGAGGGCAAGCATAAATATGTATACCCAATACGGATACCACCACAAATAAAGAGGGGAAATTCGTGTTTAAGGATCAATAGATTCTAATTTCTTCGGTTATAATATCTTCCATGAGACTGGGTTGGATGTTGCCACATTTACAATAAGTCTCATACCGCGTCTTATCAAATGTCACTGGATAAAATTCCAACGATTAGCAATTCGTCTGTCGACACTGAATGCGAAAAAGGGGTGTGGGGCGACAATCCATCACAAAACACAACTATTCAGGACAGCTAAAGAGTGTGCACATACAGAGAAGGAAACAATATATTTTATTGTGTGTCAGTGTCCCATCGCTCCGCACCATTTTTGTAGGGACACTGTGTAAGGGGGTTTTGATGCCTGTAGATCATTTTCTTTCTTTCAAAATAGGGATTCAAATGCTGCAATGTTGCATTTATGTTCTTGGTTTGATTTTAAATATATCGTAAAACAAGTCATGTAGATGTAAACTGTCGTGTCATTCAAAACGCGGCAGCTCCCTGTACTGTCTGGGAGGCAGACACACTCTGTCAGTTTAAATCTAGACTAAAGACGCATCTTTTTAATCTTGCATACACTACACTTCCATAATATTAATCCTCAGAGGATCTAGGCTGCATTATTTAGATCAACCGGAACTAGGAACACATCAGACAACAAATGATGTACTTGTTGCATCAAAGAGTGCAGAACAGTACTCTACTCTCAGCCAGTCTTGTCTCTTTGTTCCAAGGTTACCGCAGGATGCAGTTCATGCCCAGACCTGATGGCAGAGCTGAGAATGGGAAGCTGTGACCTGACTAGAGCTGAGATGAGAAAGCTGGATAAAGGCAACTTGACACGATTTCACTACAAAATTTAAAATGCTATTAGATTGTTAATGATAATCTTAAATCTGTCATTTTTTATTTTTATTTAGCCTTGTTGTGCAAGCACTGTTGAGCTTGTGCAGAGGCAGCAGCTTTTGCCAGAGGGGAACTGGAATCCCCTGGTTGGGCCTGGGTTCTCCTGAGGTTTTTTTCTCGATTTTTAGTTTTGGGTTCCTCACCACCGTTTGCATATTGTTTTGCACTATCTGCCTGGCCGGGGGGGCTGCTTTAGAATTCAGAAATTAGACATAATTAATATTGCATATAAGAATTTATAGTCCGTTTAATATTTGACCTGTGGTTCTTTCTCCTTTATCGCCAATGTGTGCTTTCACTGTGTGTGTGTGTGTGTGTGTGCGTCTATGTCAATGTGTGTAAGTATGTATTTATATTGTGTGTGTGGAGCATTTGTATGTCTGTCTTTTGTGTTTTCACCTTTTTCTTGTTTTTACAGGTATATGACTTTAGTTGTTTTACTTGTAGTCAATGTGTCTAATGTACAGCTGCTTTGTAACAATGAAAATTGTAAAAAGCGCTATATAAATAAAGTTGAGTTCCGTTGAGAACTGGTCAGAGATTTCTGAGTTGCAGCGATCATCCATCAGGATGCATAGATACAGCGGTTTAAGCTTAAAGCAGCAGTCTGCATGTTCTTTTGCGTAAAAAGCTACAACCAATTATTGAGCAAGTACATCCAAGAGCATTTTTTAAAACTGTGTCATTAGCCTTGCGGGATTCACCACAGAAAGCTTGTAATAATGGTTTGTAATTTGCGCAATAAAGATGAGATGGCAACAATAGAGTACGGACTGCCACTTTAAGTCTGTCGCTTTAAGACTATTGCTAAACAAATTGTCAGCATCTGCATTTTTATGCATGTTGGACAGCTCTGAAATATGTTGGTCTGGCCACATTTGCATATCCTTTACTTTTCACATAAAGTCCATCATTACCCATCATATACAGACTGGTTTGGTGGTCTTTTATTCTAGTATTCTAGTTATTCTTCAGTATTGTTCTTTTCCTCACATTGAGATTATTATACTGTGTCTATTGACTCTTGTCAAAACTAAGGTTTTACTGAGGCACTCCAGCCTCTGTTAATAAATGGCATACAATTAAACTGACAGTGGATGACAGCTTGATCTCCCCTTCTGAGCAAGTGCAGAATTTGGGTGCTCATTTAATGCTCATTTTAAATATATTACAATAGTAGATTTTTATCATCTGTGGAATGTTGAATATTAGAACATCTATAGGCTTGATTACTGCAACTCATTTTTACAGGTTTACCAGCAAATTCGATTAAGAGGTTGCAATACATACAAAACTCTGCTGCTAGTGTTTTGATTTACACGTCTTCATAAGAACACATTTCTTCTTGTACTTTTTCAAGTACACTGGCTTTCAATACGATCTCTGATTGATTGCAAAGTTCTTGTCTTAATTTATGAAGCAGTACATGGGATGGCGCCAGAATATATCTGTAACCTGGTTACACTGTCAACACCTGCTCAGGTCTCTCCGCTCTGCTGATTCTCTTATGCTCGTTCAGCCCCGTTGTAAAACTTAAAACTATTGGAGGAAGGTCATTTTCTTGTTTGGCTCCAAGGCTGTGGAACTCAATTCCCTCTTCGATCAGGATCTCTCCATCTCTTGATTGTTAAGATTGACTACTTAATCTTTTTAGTGAGGTATTTTAAGCTATAGTTGTTTTTTAAATGTTTTATGCTTTGTGACTTTTGTCTTTGTGACTGCAGTAGTGTTTTATTCTTTTGTTTATTGTTATGTTTTACCATATTGTAGCCCCTTGAGTGTAAGAGAGACGCGTTCAAAATTAAATGTATCAGTATTATTATTATAGTATCACTTTAAATGAATGCATCTGTTAAATACAAAAGGGCTTTGCCTTGTAATGGCTTTAACATTTGGCCATTTGCTCATGACTTTAATGAGGTAATTTGGAGTAAGAGAAGAACTTACCTGTGAACATCTCCTGTGGGTTTCACACCAGCCTAACACACGGTCATTCTGAAACAAACAACAAAACAAAAAGCATGTTAATGAAAAACAAAAAGCATGTTAATGAAAAACAAAACAAAATTATATAATGAACTACAACCTTAAAACAACATATGATAATGACTAATGGATGTACTGTACAATTTCTCGGTTTTTACACAATTATTACTACTTGCCCTCAAAAATATAATGCTTAATAATATTACAGAGCTCAGTGATTTTGATGATTTCTTAGGAGCATTTAAATTTGATTTTAACCATTAATTTCAATATGATCTGAAATGTTGACATGGCCTTTCTTGGTCAATATTAAGGTGATATTTTTACAGACTATTATTTATATTGTGTAGAATGATTTTTTGTAGAAAGATTTGGGTTTTTATTGACTGGGTCACATATTTATGTGAAAAACTGTTTAAAATCACAAAAAAGCTTACTTGTAACTGAACCTATCTGAAATGATAATTTGTCAACAGATACCAGAATTACTTGCAACAAGGGTTCACGGTTTTCTCCCAACATTTGACACAATAAATCAAAATCTTTACAAAAAACTCAGAAAGCCCTTACAGATTGAGATCACACAATATGTCTCCAATATGTATCAAAATATCATGCAGCATTTATATTAAAACAAAATTACATTTAAAAAAAAAGCTGACAAGACATACCAATATGATCTCATAACTATGGAATTCATAACTATGTAATGTAAATTAAAAATACACGATATATAGAAATATGAAGCACCACCCTTAACCACACTCCTAAACCTAAACGTCACTGGCGCCAAAACAGATACTAAAACATACAAACAAGACTCTACTTATTTTATACAAATTAGCCACCTCCTGAAGTAGTTATGAACTGCCATGAGACATACACCTGTCTGTCATTCCCTGTAAGCCTCTTCAGGAGTGTTTGACAACAACTGAGAAGAACTTATGCCTTGAATCCTTTCTGAAATTAAATTCTCATATGTAAATACAGAAGAACATTTCTGAGGCATCTTATTAATACCCGGGGAATGAATCATAACCCATGTGGAGCAGTGAGAATGAGTTCATTCTCTTACTCTTAACATACAGCCTATTTGTCATGAGACATTTAAGGTCTGAATTTCCTCCAGTCTGGGGCGATACAGGCAAGAATGAATCATGTAGAAAGAAGTAAACACACCGTAACCACAGCCTACAGTGTACATCGAAACCCAACCACCGCATGTCTGGAAGAGTGGCCATGTGGACTGTCTGGAGTCTCGACTTCTGTTATGTCACAGTGTGAATGGCTGGACATCATACATGACAAACAAACAAATGTCCCTTGCAACTGATGTTCTGGAAATGCCAAATGTTTCGAAACCCGTGGCAAACACATTTAGGAGTTCACTCACCAGGTCAATGCCATAATAATCCTCTATACAATCCCTATAGGACACCGATATTTCTCCTTTGACAAACATGACTCACGCCTCCTCTGAGGTCCCAGTTTTTGTGAAGTTTTAATTAGGACTTGAGGGACAGAGAGAGCCCATTGTGTGTGTGAGAGTCTTCACTGGTGATCTCCAAAGGAATGCTGGAGCGTAACATCATCTCAGGAGATCACATCAACTCAAATCCGTCTTGAGGAGCTTCCCAAAACTAAAGCTCTTACTCCACACCTTCTAACTAGATCAAAACTCAAAACACTTAAAGGTTCATGAAACAAACTTTAATGAAGAAATGAAAACTCACTGTGTTAGTGCTTATCTCAAGAAAACAAACAGAAGTTAGATCCTCACTCTTTACATCAAAGACTTGCATACTTGTGGAGAAGAAAGCTTTTGTTATCCCCTAATGAGAGCCTTTGAAGTTAATGATCTAAAATCACTGTCACCGTCAGAGTAGACGGCAGGCAGCTATGCATTATGTGAAAGTAGTACATACAGTACAGTATATTAAAGTCCCACTGCATTCAATAATTTTATCATTTAAAATTCATCTTTAAGCGTTAAAATAGCATATGTAAAATTTCCCACCCTTGCTTAATTAATGCAATTTAATCCTCGCCATCATTCAATCACGTGAGCTTGGACCATTGAATATAGGTACATAGATCCCTCATTGGACATGTGGGCAGCATGTGCTGGTTTTGCAGAAGCAGAGTTAAAACAGCAGCGATCTTTTTAGTGCCGAGTCTTTGCACCATTCTTGCATATCTATGGCTCAAACCTGCAATGGTTTAAAATAATGAATTCGCACATGGTTAATCATAAATCAAATTAAGAACACCATATAGACAACAACATTAATAACTTGATTTTCACCACAGGGAACTTTAAATAAGTATTAACAAACATAAGTGAGGTTCAAAAACTTTCCTGTGTTGATGATACAGGCTGTACATGACAGAGCTGTCACTGCCAAAACAAATACAGCTAAAACAGACTTGTCATTGTTACGAGATGGACCATTTGGGACTACAGACAAGTTACTGAGACAACAGGTGACGTAAATGCACAGGTAAAAAAATACATGTAACAAGGAAACAAGCACAAACATTCACAGGTAACAGGAAACAAACTTCGGTGTGGATCAGTTTTATAAAGGAGGGATCTACAGTGCGACCATTTCAGTCACATTTGCGATTGGACATTACTCTGTGCGACCGTGAGAATATATTTAGGTACAATGATGTGACTGACCCGATCTAAACTCATAACCTGTTTAAATACAATCAAATGTAAAGACTCTCAACTGTGCCTACATGTAAATTACGTGACATTATGCACTGCATTTGGCTGCTTTTCATGCCTAGGCTGTTGCTTTGGCAGATCATGACAGTTAGAAATGTTCTGGGCATGTCCATATGCTCCCGCTTCTCAGTTTGTTGAGGCACAGGCAGGCCTGGAAGCCAGAGAGGCGCAGGTAGGACTGGAAGACCAGTGGTTTCCTTCTTGAATGAGGCAGGGAGTTCAAAGGAGGTCATCTTGGATGAGGCAGGGAGCCCGGTGAGTTTGGAAACAGCCTCTGGTGCAGGCGAAAAACACATATAGCAGGGCAGCAGCCACCACCGACAAAGCGGACTTCAAGAGCTGAACCTCAGGAACGGACACCTCAGGGACCATTGAACTTGGGACCGCTGGTGAGGCGGCCATCTTGCGAGCAGCCTCTGGTGAGGAGGCCATCTTGAGAGCGGGCGCTGGTGGAAAAAATGTCCAAAAATACCTTAAAGTTGTCCTCTAGGATGAAAGATCCTTGGAGAAGCTGAACAAGGGTCTCTGCAGGATCCATAGTATTCAGTCCTTCTGTAACTGGGATTAATCCAGGCAGGAAGCGGGTCCACATGCAGTATTAGATTTATTAAACAGACAAAGTACAACCCCCAAAATACCAAGAAACAAGGAACTAAAGTAATACAACAACAGGGACACCAAAACTACATAAACTAAAATGACTGACACCACACAACTGAAACGCAAGACACAGAGAACTTAACAAGATGACAAGGCACACCTGGGGAAAACTAATTAACCCCAAAAACTACAACAGACTACAAAACACATGACACAGCCAGGAAGTAGCTAAAAATCCAACACGACAGGGGAAACATGGAACAGATCATGACAGTTAGAAACGTTCCGAGCATGTCCGTGAGCTCCCACTTCTCAGTTTGTTGTGATTGGTCACCCGCTCAGGGTTGCGTTTCCCACAAGAATAGTTAGGCAACTTCAGCATAGTTCAACGATTCAAGTGATACCCGAAACCGTTTTGCAAACGGCATAATTACAATGTTGGAACTACAGGTCTAGAGCTTGTGGTTAGAAGGATGGTTCCTTTTATTATGACATGTAGACTTACATACATCATGGTTTTGAGCAAAGTAAGCAAGCAACATGCAGTGTATTCTACATCCATCCATTTTCTTCCGCTTTTCCGGGGCCAGGTTGCGGGGGCATCAGTCTAAGCAGGGATGCCCAGACTTCCCTCTCCCTAGACACTTACTCCAGCTCTTCCGGGGGGACACCGAGGCGTTCCCAGGCCAGCCGGGAGACATAGTCCCTCCAGCGTGTCCTAGGTCTTCCCCAGGGTCTCCTCCCGGTGGGACATGCCCGGAACACCTTCCCGGGAAGGCGTCCAGGGGGCATCCGGAAAAGATGCCCGAGCCACCTCAGCTGGCCCCTCTCGATGTGGAGGAGCAGCGGATCTACTCTGAGCTCCTCCCGAGTGACCGAGCTTCTCACCCTATCTCTAAGGGATCGCCCAGCCACCCTGCGGAGAAAGCTCATTTCGGCCGCCTGTATCCGGGATTTTGTCCTTTCGGTAATGACCCACAGCTCATTACCATAGGTGAGAGTAGGAACGTAGACTGACCGGTAAATCGAGAGCTGAGCCGCCTTCTTCACCACGATAGACCGGTACAGCGACTGCATTACTGCAGAAGCTGCACCGATCCGTCTGTCAATCTCCAGTTCCATCCTTCCCTCACTCGTGAACAAGACCCCCAGATACTTGAGCTCCTCCACTTGAGGCAGGAACTCTCCACCTACCTGAAGTGAGCAAGCCAGCCTTTTCCGACTGAGAACCATGGCCTCAGATTTGGTATTCTACATCCATCATTCTAAATATTCAAATTCAATTTTATATCTTTTAGTTTGTCAAGAAAATAAAAGCATTGTTTTTTTAAAAGTGCACACATCAAAATAATCGCTAGAAGAGCTCTGAGACAGGATGGTATCAGAGATAGGATGGTATTTTTGTAATCAAGACACAGATCTGGGGAAGACTTCTAAAAAAAATCTGCTGTATTGAAGGTTCAGGGAAGCTTGGAGGCTACATCTCCATTAATCCTTAATGAAAGAGGTTTGGCAGCACCAGATCTATTACTTGTGCTGATCTCTTATCCAAACTTAGCCATCGATGGAGAAGAGTCTTGCTTAGAGTGGTGACTAAGAAGCTGATGACTAGTCTGGTTAAGCTCCAATATCCTATATGGAGATGGAAGAAACTTACCGAAGGACAAACATCACTGCAACTCACCAATCTGGGCTTTATTGCAGAGAGGCCAGACTCAAGCCTTTACTCAGCGAAGAAACATGAATATATGCAAAAATGTACTTCAACAAATCTTTCAAACTGTCCGAAACAAGATTCTCTGATCTGATGAATCTCAGTTTCATTCATCATGTCTGGATAAAACCATGCACCGCTAAACACCTGTACAATACCATCTCAAAAGGTAAAGTGTGGCATCATGATGTGGGGGTGTTTTTCAACTGAAGGGACTCAGTTGGCATTTGTCAGAGTAGAAGATAAGCTCAACGGCACAAAATACAGAGAAAATGATCATGAAAACCTAGCCCAGAACATTCAGAATTTCAGACAGTGCAGAAGGTTCAAATTCCAAAATGACAATGATCCTAAGCACACTGCTAAAACAATGCAAGAGTGGGTTATGAACAACTCTGTCTATGTCCTTGAGTGGCCCAGCCAGTGCTTTGTCTTGAACTCAACTGAACATCTCTGTAGAAACCTGAAAATGTATCTGTCTACTGATGATCTCCATCCAACCTGACAGAGTTTGGAGGAAAATGGCCAAATGCAGAGCTGTAAAGCTTGTCACATCATACCCAAACAGATTTGAGTCTGTTAATGTGCTTTAACCAACTACTGAGTTAAGGGTTTGAAAAAATTATGCAATGTACATATTATTATTTTTATTTTAATACATTTGCAAAGTTCTAAATCACAAATCTGTTTTTTGTTTTGACATTATTGTGCATGAAGTGTAGATAAATGTAGAATTTCTTTTAAAGTAGTTTTAGATATGGCAGCAACATAACAAAATGTGCATAAAAATGAATACTTTTGCAAGGCACTGTATGCAACATCATCAACTATGTTGTTGAACCAACGTGGTTGGTTACTATGTTAAACAAAGTTACTATGTTTGGGGAAACAGTCATGAGTAGCTAGTTAGGTTCTCAAATGATGCGTCAAACTATGGTGGTTAACCATCAAGTTATTATGTTGTTTTCGGGAAACGGACGGTTCTAGGACTGTTCTTTTCAAGATTTATTTTTATTTTAACCATAAAATATTGTTACTAAACATTGCAGATATTTTTAAAATAACTTTTAGATTTTTAGATAACTTATACGTTCCCTTATGATGATGTTAAGGTCATTATTTTGCATGGTCTTCTTCAGCGTGCATTTTCTCCTCTGGTTACTTTTAAGTTTCACTTTTGCAATATCATATTACTGCATAACAATTATTCAAAAATTTACTAGTTTGTCAGAACTGGTAAGCATCTGTGAAAAACATGTGTAATACAAAAATGTATAGAAATGTAGGATCAGAATAAAATGGGTTATCCTTATTGAGTGGGAAGACGTATTTGACTTATTTAAATTCTTTAGAGTAGAGAGACAATGGATAAAACAAAACAGTATTGTCTTCATCATTATGTCCAGTGGTGCCGAGGAATCCAGAAAAACTTAGGGTAAAAATCTGGGAAGCAAAAATGAATGCTGTGAGAACATTCTGAGAACCAAAACCAAAAGATGCCAAAAACACCTTCCACGCCTTTGTGTAGTGTCAGTTCTGCCTCATCAGTTCAAGCCCAGGTCAGACAATGAAACAAGTCTGCTCAAATGCAGCTCAACAAGGCCTTTTTTGTGTGATCCTGGGTGCAGGATTGTGAAAATTCAGGATTTGTGATGTCACAAACTGGGAAAGAAGCTTGTTGTAATCCCTACGAGGCGTCGGCTATAGTCCTTAAAACATAATTTCTGTTAAAGAGAACATCTCCCTTTGCACAGATTTTTAAAGGGGGCAAATGACATGGCCAGAACTAATATTATGGTTTGTTTTAGATGTAATGTAATGTGTATACACGTTTTATGTTGACAAACGCTGCATTTTTAAACAGCATGCATGTTTGTATCTCCTCTTTGCTCCACCTCTCAGAAATATGGTGATTTTTTACAAAGCTCATCGCTTTGAAAAGCGAGGTGTGCTATGATTGGCCAGTTAACCAGTGCGTAGTGATTGGTCAAATACTGCCAGAGTGTAAGGGAAATGTAACGCCTCTTACCATATTCAGAACATCATGTTCCAAAGGAATTGTACTGACAGACAGGTGATGAAATGTCATCGTGACTTCCTTAAATCAATTCAAGCCCGAATCTGATACGGAAATTTAAGATGATCAAGCCGATACATCAACTTTGCCAGCACGACTTGATCAGGATGTAAAGGATTGGTAAGATTTTTTAAAATATCATGTTAAATAGTAAAAACTATAGCTAACTGTTTAACCTTTTATATACGACGTTATAAAGACTATAAAAAAACAACCATGGGAATGGTAACATAATAAATAACGCGAGCGCTTTTACCCCTTCTTGATCAACCTATGTTACACCACGTCTGGTCGCGACTCAACGAAGAAAATAAACCTCATTATAAACCAGATCTCAACCCAATAGAGCATCTTTGGGATGTGGTGGAACGGGAGCTTCGTGCATCCCACAAATCTCCATCAACTGCAGGATGCTATACTATCAATATGGTCAAACATTTCTAAAGAATGCTTTCAGCACCTTGTTGAATCAATGCCACGTAGAATTAAGGCAGTTCTGAAGGCCAAAGGGTGTCAAACACAGTATTAGTATGGTGTTACTAATAATCCTTTAGGTGAGTGTATGTTGTCTTTTTGTCACGCATATGCAGTCCAGACGGCAGGCAAGGTTAAAATAGGAGTTGAGTCCTTACCACCTACATAAATCCACCGCCCCTCTACTTAATATAATGGGAGTCTATGGGGTCCACCTGTCTAAGAAGTCCTAAAGCACATGATTACAAAAAATTCAACATTCCCTTTCTGCAGGTGGTGCTAAACACACCAAACGATGGTATGCCACCCGTCAACAAATATTACAAGAAGATCGCGATCTAATATTATTAAAAATGACGTTCAGTTTTATGAAAATATCGAACGATTCGCTTCACAAGACGTCAACATGTCGTCAGGAGGCGCTCTTTTGGAATGATATGCTTTAGGAACTCTTAGAAAAGTGGACCCCATAGACTTCCATTATATGAAGCAGAGAGGGCTGCGGATTTACCAAACAATCTTCTTTATGGTTCTACTCAAAAAAAACGTCACCTACATTTCGTATGGCCTGGGGGTGAGTAAATACACGGCAAAATGGAGTTTTTGGGTGAACTATCCCTTTAGAGACATCCCAAAACTTTCAGTTTAGTCTTCTGTAAAACAACTACATACTGTATATTTACTATCCCATTTCTTACTTTAACAAGCCTTACACTGTTTAAGCTGCCCTCAGAGTGCTGTAATCCTCTCAGACCACAGTCCATGGCCTCAAGCGGGACAGCGTGCCCACTGACTTGACAAAATTTCCCCGAACCCTACAGCCTCACCAACGCTTTCCCAACCTTTTTATGCTTTCCCTTGAGTATTGTTTTTTAAGAGCTAAAGAAAAACAGATCAAAGCTGATTTCTCTTCCTGTAAACAGTAAAAGATATACAGTAAATAAAGAGTTTTATAGTAGGCTATCTCTGACTAACCAGCCTTCACACTTTAACAGATTACCAGAAGCCCTTGTGGTTTTCACCATGAAAATATACACATAATAATAACCGAAATGAACTATTCCAGTAAACACCAATGACAAACACAAATGTATGATTGCTACTCTACAAAACAAAATTGACCCTTCACAAGCAGTTGTTTTGACAGGCGATCTGACCAATCATAACGCCGATAGTATGTTGTCATGGTTTCACCTCTCCTTGTCAGGTATTTCTTGGTTTAGAGGTGGAATCATACAGAATCCTTTAGTTTCATGTGGGAGAGAGACGATTTCATCTCTCCCTGGTCTCGTCATCGTTCCTACCCTCCTGTTTCCTAGTTTGTGTTAATTAACTTTCCTTGAGTGTAATCCCTTACACCTTCTTGTTTCTCTCCCTATAAAGAGCCCTCATGTTTCATTGTCTGGAGCGCGATCATTTTATGATGTCCCTTGTTTCAAATGAGCTGTATGCTGCACGTTGTCCCTTGTCTTTCAAAGTTCCTGTTACCCTGTATTGTCAAGTAAGTGTAGTTTAGCGTTTGTTCCCAGTGTTTGTATCAAGTCCTTGTTTTTCTTAGCTTAGTCAGTCTGTGTTCTTGTTTTTGTTAAAAGTATCCTGTCTTGTTTTCCCCATTGTGGGTTTTGTTTTGCCTCTTTGTCTTTTGTTAATAAATCTGTTAACCCCTTCACTTCCTGCCTCTGCCTTGCAATTGGGTTCCCCTATGAGTTTCATGACAGTATGTGACCCTGTGTCTGACCCTCATTGTGTCCGACAAACCTAAATAGAGATATATACCAAGATTTAATGGACGTTCACACGAAAATCGACAACCAAGTTTTAACTTTTAAAAATCATTCTAAATGAAGAAGCATAGCGGAGTTCACATCACAACTATACAAATACAGATCCTGGACACGAAATTGTTGGAATCATTAATGTATGAGCATTCGGGAAGTGTTGTTTTAAGGCGTAATATAATACTTATTATATTACTCAAATTACATGCATATATTACATGTATTACTTACATATTACAAATATGAGCAAGCTGTCAAGATATGCTTTGCATCCCTGTGATCTGATAGCGCTCCTTCAGCCATCAGAGAACTGCATTTGCAGTTGTATTTTAAAGGAAATAAGTTTTCAGCAATGAAGTTATAAAGCAACACCTGTACTGTGTTTGTTGTATCTAACAAAGTACAGTCCATTAAGACACTGATGGACTGTAATTCTTTTCTGTACCGAACTAATATTTAAAAGTTTACTTTCGTTTTCACATAGAAGGATCACGGCCGATATAAAGTTAATATAAACACCTAATACACCACATATAGGTTAGCGATAGATCCATTTGTGTGACAGTAGTAGCCTACTGCATCACGCGAGTTTGAAATTAACATAACGTTATTGTCTGCTGGTGTGGACGCAAATTTGGGTATAATTATTGTTACAGTTATCTCAAATCCTGAATATATCCCTTGAATGCATATTGCAGACCTTTCTGTCTGAAATCAGCGTATAATGTTTCCCAGGAGAGTGCACAAATTTACATTGGGGCGCATGGCTGATACTGAAAGCTTGTCGAACATAGTAACAGGAACCCAGAGGGACATGGTTTTGCGAAGTGTGAATTAAACAGCTACATGCCACTCATTTGTCCACTTAATGCTGGACAAGAAAGTCAATGGCATAGGTGGATTGGCCATCTGGCAATTTCCAGAACCCTGTTATAAATTGTAATATACATTTTTTATAAATAGATTTTTTTTTACAGGGAAGCAGCGCATGGGAGTTTCCTCAATGTGAGAGGGCAAAACGCTGAAATTTTAGTCGCATCAAGCTGTCAACCACCCCTGCTCTGAAATATTTACAATTTCTCCTCATAAACTTCAGAGAATCAAATAAAACTACATTTAGACATTGTGTTATGCTTTTATAGCATATGTGTGAGGGGGGAAAAGATCGCATCATGCTGTCAGACACGTTTTTCCACACCGAGTGAATCCTCAATCATCTTTTATAGTTTCCTTCAAAGCATACGACTGGAGCCTGTGGCTGTGTGGACAGTGCTCCAAATATGTAGTGCAACTGCTCTTCAGGCAACCCAAGTGCGAGTCCCATCTCGAGTACCTTTTCGGGCACCAGCCCCTTCTCTATCCCACTTTGCTTCCTGTCCTGTCTACAACTTCACTGTATAAAATAAAGGCAAAAGTAAATGTAAAAAACACGAGATAAAAACAAAAAACGTCACACATATTGCCCTATAGCCCAAGACTGGTTGCCTGCAGGGCTGAGCCTGGTCAGTACCTGGATGGGAGACCTGCTGGGAAAGCTAGGTTGCTGCTGGAAAAAGTGTTATGGATACCAGCCGGGGGTGCTCACCCTGTGGTCTGTGTGGGTCCTGAATGCCCCAGTATAGCGACGGGGACACTATACCGTCAAAAAGCACCATCCTTCGGATGAGACGTTAAACTGAGGTCCTGACTCTATGTTGTCATTAAAAATCCCATCGCCCATTCGCCCCTATACATCATGGCCTCCTAATCATTCCCATATGTACTAATTGGCTTTGTAACTTTGTCTCCTTTCCACCAATAAGCTGGTGTGTGGTGGGCGTTCTGGCCTAACAGGATGCTGTCGCATCATCCAGGAGGATGCTGCACATTGGTGGTGGTTGAAGAGATTCCCCCTTCCATGTAAAGCGCTTTGAGTATCGAGAAAAGTGCTATATAAATGTAAAAAATTATTATTAACATTATTAAATACAAGTTATACAATCTACATTGTCAGTTAAATGAGCTTCTTCAGAGGTTTGGCTCATTAATGTATTTAACTTTAAATGAATGTATTGCGAATTGTTATTGTTGTACTGTGGCAGGCAGTATTAGTTGTACTAGTATTCTATAGCACTGCTGGTGCCATGCCATAAACCCAGCCCCCACATCAAACTGAACTGAACTGTGGCTCTAAACCATGACCGGAACCGAACCGTAGAATTGGTGTATCGTTTCACCCCTTCTTAGCATCGGAGAATAGACTCCATGAACGTTCGCTTCCGCTTTTTATCTCAGTCTGCCCAGTCACATCCGGCACATAGGGAACAATTGCTTTTTCACTCTAGATGCACCTAGGATTACGGTCAACGAGGTGAGTCAATTACTCAAACACTACATCATATATTGAAAACCAGAAAGGGGAAAGGCCTCAAGATATGCGTTTCAAGCTTCATTCATAAATACAATAAAATATAAATAAACTTGCACAACTTTAGGCTTGATTAGAGGGGCACTCAACAATGCTGAGCTGTAGTGCTGTTAGTTTGTTCAAATTTACAAAACATAACGTAATGTTAGAGCGAGCAGAAGTAAGTAGTCTCTAAAATCTATCCTGAGCTCTGTGAACAGAGTCTGAGTAATTCATTCAGCGTGTTTGAGTGTAAAAAAATACCATATAAATTCCACAAGTCAGTCTCTTCTCTGACTCTTGAGTTTCGAGGTCTACGAGCGCAGACATCTGATCTGATAGATCTTCTATTTCATCTCTCTCTCTGTCTTTCTTTCATTTTAAAGATGGTATGCATTGGTTAGCCTGATAGCTATTGTGTCTTTAGCTTGATGTATTACCATCAATAGTTCCTGTAGCTTAGTTAGTGAGTGTAAATAGGACTAAAGGTATGGGTTTATTCCCAGGGAAATACGTGTACTGATAAAAAGTATAGCTTCAAATCATTGTAAGTGCATGATATGATTGTGTGGATTTGCAGAAAGACTACAAACCTACAGTGGTGTGAAAAAGTATTTGCCTCGTTTCGGAATTTAGGTTTTTCTGCATATTTGTCATGCTTGAATGATTCAGATCATCCAAATTATTTTTTAATTACTCAAAGAAAATATAAAATGCAGTTTTTAAATGATGGTTTTGTTTATTAAGGAAATAAACTATCTAAAAAAAAAACTAATCTCAAGAACAGATGAGTTACATTGAAATGAAATTGAAATGTGTCAGTCTAGAAAGGGTTACGAAGCAATTTCTAAGGCTTTGGGACTCCAGCGAACCACAGTGAGAGCCATTATCCACAAATGGAGAAAGCATGGAACAGTGGTAAACTGTCCGAGGAGTGGCCGGCCTACCAAAATTACTCCAAGAGCACAACAACGACTCATCCAGGAGGACATAAAAGATCCCAGAACAACATCTATAGAACTGCAGGCCTCTCCTGCTTCAGTTAAGGTCAGTGTTCATGATTCTACAATAAGAAAGAGACTGTGCAAAAATGGCATCTATGGGAGAGTTCCAAGGCGAAAACCACTAGTGACCAAAAAGGAACACAAAGGCTCGTCACACATTTGCTAAAAAACATCTTGATGATCACCAAAACTTTTGGGCAAATGTTCTGTGGACTGTGTAGACAAAGGTTGCACTTTTTGGAAGGTGGGCTTCCTGTTACATCTGGCGTAAAACAAACATAGTATTCATAAAAAGAACATCATACCAACAGTCAAACATGGTGGAGGTAGTGTGATGGTCTGGGGCTGCTTTGTTGCTTCAGGACCTGGACGACTGGGCATAACTGATGGAACCATGAATTCTGCACTTTCCTAGAAAATCCTAAAAGACAATGTCCGGCCATCGGTTTGTGACCTCAAGCTTAAAAGAAGTCGGGTGATGCAGCGGGACAATGATCCAAAACACACCAGCAAGTACACCTCTGAATGGCTAAAAAAATCACAATGATGGTTTTGGAGTAGCCAGTCAAAGTCCGGACTTAAATCCAATTGAAATACTGTGGCATGACCTTAAATGGCTGTTCACGGTCAAAGACCCTACAATGTGGCTGATTTAAAACAATTCTGCCAAGAAGAGTGGGCCAAAATTCCTCCAAAGCGACGTGGAAGACTTTTGCAAACGCTTGATTGCAGTTGTTGCCACAAAGGGTGGCACAACTAGTTATTAGGTTTAGGGGGCAATTACTTTTTCACATTGGGTCAAAAATGTTTGGATTGTTTTTTCCCTTAATAAACCAGCATTTAAAAACTGCATTTTGTATTTAATATGGTTTTCTTTGTGTAATATAAAAATTTGTTTGATGATCTCGATCACTTAAGCATGACAAATATGCCAAAAAATCAGGAAGGGGGCAAATACTTTTTCACACCACTGTATATTAAAGAAAAACAATGGGAAAATATTTAAACAGCTGTATATAACAAACAGATATCTAGAGATCTGATTATAAACTTGACATGTGTGTTATTAGGTGATGATTATAGGGTTTGTTTTAAGTCAGCCCAGCTCCTTTCACTTTCTGTTAGACTCGCACTTCACTGTAGCGACTCTTGTCAAAGTTTCGCGTCAAAAGTAAATCCCAACGCGCTGCATTAATTTAAACTCGAGTAGATGAAGACATGGGTTTAATTAGCGCATTCAGCATTAACAACAGCTTTAAACAGCGGTTCAACTTCATAAATACATAAGATGCTTCATTAAAATCTCAGATCCTTTATTAATATAGTTTTACCAGCATACCAACATGGCGGCGCAATCGCATAAGGGGGCTTCACTTACTGCCATTGATTTAGCATTTTATAATAGATTAATTTATATGGATAAGTGGGTGTGACACTTGACATAAAATGACTACATTAAATTCTGTATTTAAAGATCGGGTTGCATGCTATGTCATGAATTCTGACTTCTTTACTCTGTTGAACGTGCTGGCTTCTGATGCTTTACATTGTCAACTTGATAAAAAATGAGTTGGATGTATGACGTAGTATTTCTGTGCTTAAGACACTCCCGCAGCACTCCAACTTTTTTTTTGAAAGCTTTTTTAAAAGTCTGGATTCTTTTTTGTAACAGGGATCGTATTCCTCTTATTGGACAATCCTCCCAGAAAAGCATGGCAAGGCAAAAGAAAGAGCCCGTCCACGCACCAACCGATGTACGAGACAAAAGTTCACTGTTAATTATTATAGTTTACTATCCATGTCAATAACAGGCGTAACTTGCACTCCTAAGTCTAAGTGTGACCCAGTGTGTGAAAACCAGGCTAAAAATCGAGTTATTAGTGACGAGCGACAGATTTTTATTTTAGCCATTTATTTCAATATGATTTACTGTAAGTCTTTGAGATAGCCTTATTCAAACTATTATTCAAACTTCTATGAAGAGGGCATTCCCCTTAAGCAACAGAGCCTTAAACGTACATATATAAAGATATAAAATAAATGGTCTGATAAAAGATCATATCTTTTATACAGTATATCCAACTGGGCAAAATTGATTAAATATTTATTTATTTACAAAAAACGTATTGTCCGGACCTCCGTTTGGAAGAAAATATAAAGACCGGACCTCTTGGAACTTTAATTGAGTACCCCTGCCCTATACATTTGTTTGTGTGGTGGTGCTCATGGGTTGTCGATCTGGTATGGATGAGTAGGCTGGGGAGGGGGCAGAGTATACTCACTACAAAAAACTAGACGACACCACTGGATAGTTCACCCGGAAATTAAAGTTCTTGCATCATTAACTATAAAAATGTATTTGTTCTGATTAGCACAAAGAAAGATATCTGCAAGAATGTTATCAATTTTAGCATTTTCATGTCTGGAACATCATTATCTACCATAGTAGAAAAAATGAATTATATATTTTTTTCTGTTGAACACAAAATAAGATATTTTAATGAATTTAGGAAAGCAGAACAAGTAATTTATTCAGGTTGGAAACAACTTGAGGGTAAGTAAATGATGCCGGATTTTAAGTTTTTCAGTGAACGATCCCTTTAGGCTATTTAACTACTGTCAGTATGAACCGAGTAATGTGAGAAGAAGAAATAAGGAGTGTAATTAAATCTATTTGAAATGTGGTTATTCTCCGTCATTCTACACCTCTCGTGTCCAACCGACTGATGTGTGATTACTTGAATTTTTACTTCAGCAGAAAAACATTTACACAGACACCCGATATGCGTTGCCATCAAGACAACAAATAGCATTGTCTGAAGCAGCCGTAAATTGTACTTCTGCAGTCACAGAGAAGGTGTTGCAACAAAGGATAAGAGCAAGAGAGCCTGTGTTAATTGTGACTCATGAAACGTTCCCTCACTTCAAACACCTCTCATTATCCAGTGCATTTAAAGCCATTAAGTAGGATTTGGTTTATTGTCTTGAAAGAGGTTTAGGGGAAATTAAAGGACACCCGAGTAATATGAACCTTATACATTGTCTCAGAAATCTTAACAGAAAAAATCTAAATAGTTATCAGGGAATGTAAGTAATCTCATCCATGCTAAATTACAGCAATGGTATCGTCATTTATGAAGTACATTCCCAGAATTATAAAGTGACTTTTCTTTAGCTTTCCATGAAAAATGCTTTCCATCATTCACATCATTCTTTGTAAAGCCTTGTGTCCTTCAGTGTTATACATTAATGATGTAAATTGTAATAATCAACAACAATCCATTGGAATCATCAACTCCAGACAGCATCTGTTACTTCTTTTATTTACCAAGAATGCAGTACACTTTTGCACTTGCTACAGTTGTTTTTGCGTGTTTGTTTAAATCATTTATTGGCCTCAAAAGTATATTAAATTCAAACAGAGTAGGGTATGACCATTTTTATGACAGTATATGCCCCAGTCCCTGCATACAAAGATTTACATGCATTTTCGAGTGAGATTTAAACTTGTGAATGCACTTAAAGTGATAATTCACTCATAAATGAAAACTCACCCTCGACCTAGTCACCCGCAAAACACAAAAAATATATTTTGAACAAAGCTGGTAACTGAACAGCACTGGACCCCATTCACTTCTATGGCATTGACACAAAATCAATACAAGTGAATGGGATCCGGTTCCCAACATTAGTCAAAACATCTTCTTTTGTGTTCTGCGGAAGAAAGAAAGCCAAAGGTGAGTTAATGACGACAGAATTTGTATTTTCACTTTAAGGCAAAAATATTGAACTGAATTCACGCTTAAAAACAAAACAAAAAAACATGACATACGGTGGACCAATGGGACTTTCTGAGAGGCCAAATCAGTTTTATTTATCAAAACTGACTTTAATAGTATCATAAAGTTCAATTTAAATAATGTGTTATAAAAAGTTATTTAATCTACAATTATTTATCAGCTCATTGAAAAAAATGTTAAATGTTCTCTCATTTGTAATTGGGTTTGGACGAAAGCGTCCGCTAAATTATTAAATGTAATGTAAATGTATATTTACACCAGGAGAAGTGAAAATGTAAATAGCTTTTCCTCTAGTCAAACTGTTCAAGCATGTATTTATACAGAATTAAACTTATAATAAATTCTTAAAGTCACCCTTACCTGCAGGTGTGTGAATGACGCAGTAATCTGAGTGATGTGCAGCGCGAGGCAGCGTGAGACGCAGCGCGCGCTCTCGATTTTCTCCATAGTTTGTGCGTCTTCAGTCTTGCGGGTAACAGTCACGTCAAACACACAGAAGAGCAAAAAACAGCAGATCTTCCTCATGAACATCATCTTCTTCTTCATCCCCTGCAGTTCTCACAGCCTTCACGTGCGTTATTGTGTGTGTGTGCTGGTGAATGAGAGCTGCGCGTGTGTTTGAGAGATGCGCGCTCCCGAACACGCCCCCAAACACGCACATACGCAAGTGTGATATTGGAATGTCTGTCAGATTTGGGACTTGAGGTCAGAGTGAAGTGAGACACTTTCTTTAGGTCAAATTTACTTAACGCATGCAGTGTATCGACTAATGTGTAAGGTGATAGTTTACTAAAACTATAGTGCTATAATGTGTCCTGGGGATGATTTAAGACATCGTAACCCTACTATTATTCTGAGTGTCTTCCCTTTATGTTCATGTGGCAACAGTTTGCTTGTTTAAAAAGTATTACAAGTCGGTTGAAAGAATATAAAAGAAAGGTTATTAATAAGGTTGTCATGAACTAGCCTATTTATAATGCTCTCCTAACTGTATAGAAACATAAAAGACAAACCCCTCAACATTTCCTGCTTTATCAATTCAACCATTCATGGAAAACAGGCACTTAAGAATAAAGGTGATTCATAATGCATTGAAGAAAACGTTTTTGACTGTATAGTTCAGAAAAGAACCTTTAACATCTGTGTTTTTAACACGGTTAATTGTGGTGGAAAAGGGTTCCTAAGCGTATAAAAGGTAATGATTCTTATAAGATCATTTGAATAAATGTTTTTTCGAAAACTTAACATCTCTGTAAAGAACCTGTCATCTAATTAAGTACACTTGAAATACCATTAACATGTCAACTTGGAGGGTAACATATAATTACTTGAATTGTTATGTTTAACTCTTAATTCTTATTTTTATTTTACAATCTTCCATAGATTTATGTATCTGTTTTTGGTAAAATATTTCACTTTCAGAAGTGTTGTTGTGAACTGTGTTTTTAATATTATTGCTTTATACCAGTGCCATCATGTGGTCTGATTAGGTATAACTACTGCAGCTAGAGCAAATAATCTACATTCTCTGAATTTAGATCCATCAGAATTTTTACATGATCACATATTGATTTTCTTATGATATCAGACTGTACTGTACTTGTACTGAGCTTTATGAACAGGATTTGTATTATTCACATAAAATACACAAGATACTACAAGAAATTAGATATGAATAAATATTAGTAAATGTTAGTAATATGTACAGGTGCTAAACGTAACCCAAACCTATGACACGCACACATTATTTGCATTGCAGCTGTATGAGGTTTCAGACTGATCAACCTGTTAATCTTTATCAAACCTGATTCCAAAGTCACATTTATCTCCCTATACACACAGAAACTCAGCTGAATGAGGTTTTACTGGCTATCTTTTGCAAGACCCAGATCACAATAAGAAAGTAAGATGTTGACTCTGATTTGGATTATTCTGACCACAAATCTTTTGTGTGTCCATGGGACAAATTTAATGCACATTCCCTGTGACGACAAGGTCGTGGAGAAGTTGTCCCGACTGGCCACCACGTACATAAATGAGGACCGAAAAACAGGTTACAAATTTGCCCTTAATAGAATCTCAAACGTCCAGGCGCATCCACAGGTTGGTTAACTGTTATTTTTACCAGTGGAAAGGCAACCACGACATTAGAAGACGATTACATTTATTATTCATATTGAAAAATGTTTTATAGATTCAAAGACCGGAAAATGTATTATCCATAAGAGTTTTGTTATTTTATCAATATCACTCCACTTTGTTGTGCCACAGGGTCCAGCGGGAAAAGTCTATTATTTGGATTTAGATGTTCTAGAGACCAAGTGTCATGTCCTGAGTCCAAAATCATGGAAGAAATGTCCTTTACGACCTTTTATGGAAACAGTAAGACTTCAGACCCTTGCTGCTCACAAAATGTGATTTTCTTCTATTAAACGGGGAATGACTAAAATGAGGATAAAGTGTAATTTCTCTGGTTCAGAGAATATAAATGTTGTTTATCTCTGAAACGCTTCTCTGTAGATATTGATCAAATGTTGAGGATTAACCAGAACTGTGTAGAGTGTGCAAAACATATAGCCACAATAATTGATTTTGTGTTGAAATTGTTTATTCATTTGGTTTAACATCAATATTCAAGGTTATTTAAAGTATTTTTACGGAAGTCCTATTGCATGATAAACAAAAGTGATACTTTACACAGTAATGTTTAGCAGAATCTCTCCGAGATCAGAAAAGTCAATGTGTGTTTCTTGTGTTGAAGCAAATCTCTGGAAACTGTAACACCACGGTACTGCATTCACCTGAGGGCTACTCTTATCTTTACAGCTATGACTGCACGCTGTTCCCAGGTCAACATTTTATTCCTCTTTAATGAGTTCACTGCATACTAGAAAGTAAAGTCAACAAAAGCACCAACTTTATAATTTAGTCAACAGAGATCTTTGGGGATGCTGCGATGTACAGTTTTTAAAGACATAGTAGCTAAGTTTAAAACACTAAATGATCATGTTTATATTGATATGACTCACTCATTTATTGAGTCATTCTTGGAAACTGTGAATCATCTCATACTGTATATATGAATATTCTGCTCATCATTTTGTATCACAATTCGCTTCTATTTTCCTAAGACCCTCCAGAGAAGTTACAGTTGACCTGTCCCGACTGTCCTCTGCTGCTGCCTGTAGACAGTGAGGAAGCCATGTTGAGTGCTCGGACGACCCTCCTTAAATATAACAGACAAAGCACACTTCCTGTCAGTTTCACTGTGGACAGCATCACCCGAGCATCCCATCAGGTTACAATGGACCCCAAATAAGTATTCATTACTGTGTCATTCTGTTCAAAGTTCCCGTTGCAAGAAATTGAGGCCTGGTTTCATAGACGAAGCTTGAGCATTGTCCCAGACTAGAATGAATGTATGAGCTGTCTTATCTAAAAATAACTTGCATATCAGTGCCATTGTTTTGTCTCAAAATGCACACCACTTCTGTTTTTCTCCATGACAGTTTTCTAAAATGCGACCAAGGGATAGTTCACCCAACACTGACAATTCTGTAATCACCCTCAAGTTGTTCCAAAGCTGTTTACATTTCTTTGTTCTGTTGAACACAAAAGAACATATATTTCTTCCAAATGTCTTCTTTTGTGTTGAGCAGTACAAAGTAATTTCTACAGGTTTGGAATAACTTGAGGGCGAGTAAACGATGACAGAATTTTCATTTTTGTGTGAACTATCACTTTAAATATCCTTATTTTACTAAGGCATAATCCTGTCTAAAGCTTACCCTTGTCCATGAAACCGGCCTAAAAACTTCAATTAAGTGTTAGTAGAAAAATTGTGTCCAAAACCAGGCTCGGTTAGTCAGGAAAGTACAAAAATTGTGTCAAGAGTATGGATCTATTTGCAGCTTTTTAATGGTCAAGACAATAACACAAGGCTTTAATATGTTTAAAAAATGACATAAAGGGAACCAAAATGTAAACTTATATCGGAGGTCAGGATATCAGTTTCCATGTAGCCAGCCCACCTCGACCCAGGAGCACTGCAGCGAGCTGTCTGTCCCACCTGACGTATACTTTCTCCAGCACCATCGCCTCGGGCAGCCACTTGCCGTCTATACTCTTTGCAGGAAATACATTTTAAATATCTTGGATGAGCCTTCGAAAATGATTTGACTTGGTTTTACCCCTTCTTTACTCGTAAAAGGCAAACTGTACCAATAATCTTGTTTCTACCAAACAAAGTGCAACAGATTTTTCCATAAAATTTTGTTTGTCTTCCTCAGAAATCCCCTGTTTCCGCTAGTTTTGTGGAGTATACCATTCAGGAATGTTCCATCAGTCCTTTCCCAGAGGTTCTGTGTGAGCCTGGACACAAAGGAAAAGACGTGAGTTACTGTCATTGTGCTTTGTCAACAAATAACTTGCTTCCATTTATTATGTTTTTGTATCAGATTATGCCCACCAATTTTAAGATCTGTATCACAGGCAGTTTCTGGCATTCTCATATCAATCTTGAGTGCCTAGTACTATTGCATACATCATATCTGTGAAGAGCATTTAGTTTGATCAAATTGATAGAAAATAGATACAGCTGTTTGACGGAAAAAGACGCTGCTAGAGGTGGGAGTAGTGGGGAGAGTGGGATGGAACTATAGCACGAGCAAGCAACATATCCTCACATTGCTAGTGTAGTGGTATGTCCTATGTTAGTCCCCACAGGCGACTCTTCAGGCATTGCTTGAATTACTTCTGCTTTGCGACCTGGGACGGCGGTGCAGAGCTGATGGCACCCTTTTCTGCCTCCGTTCAACTCGGCAGGTCACGCTACTAGTTTATTTGTGGTATGGGCAAGGCCCACCCGCCATTTATTTCTTGTAAACAGATGGCCGGCTAAACCATTCAATGCTATCTTTTGCTTTCCTAACATTATCACATTGCTGTGTGACTGCCGCATCGAGCCTAGAACAGAATAAAGCAAATTTTGCCCAAGCCAAGAACTGTTCCTGATTGGCTACCGTTTTGCGACATGCAAAGGGCTTAATGCTCGTGCTTGCGGCTACGCTGATTGGCTGACGGGGTTTTCTTCACACATGAGCTGTGATTATGCAGGGAGAGTGCTGGCTTCCACTCTTTGCTGCTCTTTTCACGCAATGTCGAGAGACCTCTCTCGAAAGAGAACGTCTCCGGTTACAATCGTAACCTCGGTTCCCTGGGAGGGACATTGCTTAAAATGCAGGGTTTGCATGCTCAGTGTACTCATTCGCCAGTTCGATTTTCATTTCTACTGGTGTTGTGCAATAAATCTTGAGTAAAGGTTTGGAGAAGGGGATTCCCTCTAGCGTTTCAAGCAATGTCTCTTTCGCTCCTCACAGGGAACCGAGGGTACGACAGTAACCGGAGACTTTTCTTAGGTTTGCTTCTGAAGATTAAGAAACATCACTTCTTTTAGGTCTAGGACTATCACTTCCCACAGTTTGTCATGACTGTTTTTTCTCTGTCATTTATGTATTTTTTGTTTTTCTGTTTTCATTTTAGCCCATTGGCTTCTGTGTTGGCTCGGTTCTTCGCAGCGATTACAGCCAGCAAGATGTGAAGGTGTCCTGTGATATATTTCGTTCACAGGTAATCTTAATATTCTAATTTGTTAAGTAAGTTTCTGGAAGACTCAGATGACTGAAGGAAATTAACACCTAAACACAATGAGGAAAATGGACATACATTGTAAAGTGTTCCCAACTATTTTCAATGGAAATCCTAAATGCTAAAATCCGTCCGTGTTCATGTATAAAAAATCCATACAGTCATCGCGATTTTATTCATAAATGCCCAACACAGTCAATAAGTGATTAATTCTTGTAAAAACTGTTTGCGCATGCGATTCTTATTCACAAATCAGTGTGGTCTGAACTGAATGTGCTGCTTCTCCCTGCCGCTCACTGATTAGACAAAAACCTGCTCTCTGGGCTGTACAAGTGAAGCAGAATGTATCGCTAAGATGCAATGGTTTATTCAGAAATGTGCTTGATTTGTCGCTATTCGCTTTTTGAAAGTCGTTAAAGGGGTCATAAAAGTGGCTAAATCTAGTGACAAAGTTGGCAAGTTAGCAACACTGCATCTAACCAGAAGTTAAATTGGGCCGGGCCGTCCGGGGCGGAGCCCGGTACATAGGCTGACCGTCTCCCTCTGCTCCCTGCATGTCTGCAGCGACAGTTGATTGGATTTTTGGTAATTAACCTGAAAAAAGCTCTGTGGCAAACAAAACCTCTAAATATTTGGATGTTCAATCTATGACACAAAACACACCATTTATATAACCCGCTTGTAATTTTTTTAACCTTTATTGTGTCTCTAAAACGGCGGTTGCTAACAAGTTGCTGAAAGCGGCTACTTCTTTTGGCTGGGACTTTAGGTCATCGCTCATATAAATCTCACAAATAATGCAACATGGGCACAAATGTTTGAAATCATTGATGGGGATTCATTCACCGAGTAACAGAGGAAACAAGTTTTTATTAAACTTTGTGAAAGTTGTTGGAGGATTGGTGGTGGTGACGTCGATATCAAGCTACCGTGTGAAGTCTGTTTATAGCCTCTTGTTAGCTTTTTACTTCTGGCAATTGTATTTAGGCTTAAAAAATAGCAAATATTGTGTTACTCAGTAAAGATTATATCGATAGACAAAACGTGTAAACATCAGAAACATTTTTTAGACACAGATCTTATTTTTTGGGATCTTCCAAAAGTCTATGGGAAAAATGCATCTAGGTTTTCGGTCGAGTGACCCAGTTCATCTCTGAGGTACTGGATAAATCTCAAGTTTAAGTAACAATTTACCTTTTTTGTCAGTGTATACACTTACATTTATAACTGGGGAAAAGAGATTTATATGCAACGTATATTGTTATATGGTCTATGCAACCACTTCTCGTCCGGTGCACCTTGTTGTTTCAGGTCATAATGAGCTGTCTGTTAAGAAAAGCTTGACTTCCAAATGATGTAATTTTAATCAAATTCAAGCATTTAAAGCTGTTTGTTCGTGGGGTGTGCAGCAGCAAGGATGCACAAGCTAAAGGGTCATCTCAATCACTAGCTACCTTTCCATCCGCCTATTTTTATGCGAATTTTGGACTATGCCAAGAACTTTTTTTACATTTATCTACACTCCATGCAAAATAATGACAAAACCAAAAATGATTTGTGACAGCTTTGCAAATGTATTAAAGATAATACACTAAAATAACCACATTGCACAAGTATTCACACCCTTAACTCAGTAGTTTGTTAAAACACCTGTTGAGACTCAAATATTTTTGGGTGTGATGATGTGAGACCACTGCATTTGGCGATTTTCCGACATTCTTCTCCTCAGATCCTCCCAAACTTTGTCAGGTTGGATGGAGATCATCAGTAGACAGACAGACATTTTCAGGTTTCTACAGAGATGTTCAGTTGGGTTCAAGCCCAAGCACTAGCTGGGCCACTCAAGGACATAGACAGAGTTGTCCATAACCCACTCTTGCATTGTTTTAGCAGTGTGCTTAAGATCATTGTCATTTTGGAAAATGAACCTTCTGCACTGTCTGAGGTTCTGAATGTTCTGGGCTAGGTTTTCATGATCATTTTCTCTGTATTTTGTACCGTTGAGCTTTTCTTCTACTCTGATAAATGCCTGAGTCCCTGTAGCTAAAAACCCCCCACATCATGATGGTGTTTCCACCACACTTTACTGTTGAGACGGGTTTTACATAGGTGTTGAGCAGTGCCTGGTTTTCTCCAGACATGATACATGAGATTCATCAGACCAGAGAATCTTGTTTCTGACCGTTTGAAAGATTTGTTGAAGTACGTTTTTGCATATAATAAGTTTCCATGTGTCTTCACTGACCAAAGGCTTGAGTCTCGCCACTCAGCCATAAAGCCCAGATTGGTGGAGTATTGCAGTGATGTTTGTCCTTCTGTAAGTTTCTCCCATCTCCATATATGACATGGAGCTCAACCAGAGCGAACCTTAAAGTCTTGCCCAGATCTGTGTTTTGATTTACAATCCTGTCTCAGAGTTCGACTGGAAGTTCTTTTGAACTCATGTCTTGGTTTTTACTTTGATATGCATTTTCAGCTGTGGCACCTTTTATTGAGAGGTATGTGTCGCTCCAAATCATACTTATTCAATTGAAATAGCCACAGGGTAACTACACTCGAAGCATTTAAACATCAACAAACAAATTGCTTATGCGTTTGATCTAAATTTCAAGTGTCCCAGAAAAGGGTATGAATACTAAAGCAATGTACTTATTTCAGTTTAAAAAAAAAAGAAAATTTGTTCTTTGTTGTGTCTGACCCACAGGTGCATGCTGTGACCCCGACCCACCATAATGGAAAGTTCACCAAGCTTTCCAAGACTTCAGCCCATGACATGGGTGTTCCTTATATTCCTGCACCCCCATTCCAGAATGTCAAACCAGCAAGCCCTCTTGCTGACCCTGTGTATCAGGTTGTACCCGCTGAGCCCAGATTACACCCTGTGTCAGATGTTGCCCTTACCAAATCATCCAGCGAGTCAAATGAGTCTGCTGAGACTGACTCAGACTCATCCGAGGAAGTGGAAGGTTCTGTTCGTGTTGCCAAACCTCCAGTAAACTTCCGCTACGTGCTGCCCCGCCAGAGGAGGCAGACGCCGACAGCCACCACATCCCCTCATACACCTATCTTCTTGAGCGTTTTCCCAAGCATACCTTCCCCTTTCCGTTCCTGTCCAGGGGTCTCGCAGCTACACCACTGTATAAAGATAATACAAAAACACTACAATTCAGCTCAATGATATATGCAAAAACTATTTCAGATATGTAACTTATATACTATACCAAAAATCAATGGAGGTATTGACCAGTGCTTTCATGGATGCAACTAAATGTTGGCAGCAACATTTAAAAAAGACCATGAAGCAGACAATATATAGATTTGAAAAATTCACAAAAGCTTTCTATATAATTCAGTTTTAAGGGGCGTTCAGGAACAACATTGTGATGTAGGGCTTGTTGTGTAATTTTGAGTCCAATATCAGGAATATAGGTCACCTATAAATACTGATCATCTACCAATTGCCCTTTTTTTGCTAAACTCTAAAGCCAGTCTTGTCTGATGCTCTGCTTTTCAACAATAATTTAATATGGTATAATGCCATTATTGTACACTTGCAATTGTTTCATTTCCTTTCAATTGTTGTCAATTAAATGGGAGTTGCAATAAAGTGCCATTCCATGGATTTATGCCCATTCAAACTAACATTTTGACAGTTTTTATTCTTTGTCATTCTATTGCATGTTTTAAAACTTGGAAATGCAACCTGCTGTGTGCACAGATAGCCCTGTAGTGAATTTGCGGGCATATAGCACCAGTGCGCTAACAGTGATGTAAGTTTGATTCCTGTCTCAATGGTACTTTGCCTGTTTCGCTCCCCCATCATTTCCCCAATGCTTTCCTGTCTGCTCTCCACTGTCCTGTCCCAATAAAGGCAAAAAGCCCTTAAAATATAACTTAAAAACAAAGGGCAAAAATATAACGTGTGTGTTTGTGTGTCCATAAACAATTCAGGCAAATGCGAGAGGGGCCGAAGACAGATTTTCATATATATTTATAAATATATATATATATATATACTGTAGCATATATATACTACACTTTTTGTACAGGCCGACAGTGCATAGGAGTTTTCCCGTGGGCTGTTGCTCAATGTGGGCTGGCCCACTGATAGGATATAAAGAAATAATAACATAATCATTTTATTTTGCCCTATTGTTTATAGCTGTTGTGCTTTGGGTACACTAATAGTTTAGTGCAGCAGCAGTAACAAGCGCTCGTCAATGTCAAAAGGTTAACCAATCAAATGAAAAATAGACACAATTCACGTAGTTCTAGCCTAGCAAATGATAGAGACCAAACAGAATGTCAGTCAATCAAACTGAAGAAGACAAATATTTCTGCCAAAAAAACTGAAGGTAGAACTTTAATGTTGGTAGGCTGACACTTTACAGAACCCATCTATGAACAGTGCTGTGATTCAGTTTTAATAATGGCTGGGTAGGAAGGTAAACTTAACAAAGCCAACAGTTTAACAATAAAGGCAATGTTTCTTAGTTCATATGACTTTTATAAACATTTTACTTTTAAAAAAGGGTTAACAAAAACATTAACACCTTCTGTTAGAAGTAAATAGACTATATTTTACTACTGCATAGACTACTGCAAATGAACTTTTAAATGTTTTAAACACTTTTGATCTGATCCAGCATGTGCACGGTACCACACATAATCGTGGACACACTCTGGATCTGCTCATTACCAAAAGTCTAAACATTTCATCCACTATTATTAAGAGATGTGGCACTGTCTGATCATTTCTGTATTTTCTTTGATATATCAATCAGTCCTGCCACTGAAGATAGACCTGTCTCTATAAAAAAGAGATTCATAAATGAGAACACCAGTGAGCTATTTATGAATGCTATGTCTTTGTCACCAAGTATATCTGCAGACTCTATGGATGTTCTCCTCCATAGCTTTAATGCAAAAGTAAAAATTCTATCGATGCCATTGCTCCAGTAAAGGTCAAGGCGATAACTGGCAGTCGTAAAGCACCCTGGAGAAACACACCAGAAGTACAAAGCATGAAAAGAACATGCAGAAAATCCAAACTTGAAGTTCACTATAACATCTATAAAGACAGTCTGCATGCGTTCAATGTTGACTTAGGCAAAGCTAGACAGAATTTTTTCTCTAACATTATAAACTGCAAAATAAATAACACCCGCACTCTTTTTGCAACTGTAAAGAGACTAACAAATCCCCCTGGTCAAGTTCCCAGGGAAATGCTGTCTGATGACAAATGCAATGAGTTTGCAACTTTTTTCCTTCAAAAGATCAGTTATATCAGAATGGAATTCAGCAAAGCTCCATGCGGCAGTCAGGTCAGCCTGACTTCAGTACATCAGAAATAGAAACTTTGTGTGAATTTCAGACAATTGATCTCAAACCCTGGAGGAAACGGTACAGCATCTTAAGGCGTCAACTTGCAGCCTTGACACACTTCCCACATCCTTTTTCAAACAGTTAAACAGAGTGTTTAACTGTTTGGAAGCAGATCTCCTAAAATAGTTAATACCTCACTGCTCTCAGGAACTTTCCCAGAGTTCCTAAAAAATGCAGTTGTCAAACCTCTTCTAAAAAAGGCCAATCTAGACAAAACCTTACTGTCTAACTACAGACCAGTATCAAATCTTCCTTTTATAGGCCAGATCATTGAAAAGGTTGTCTTCAATCAGCTGACCAAATTCTTGAACTCAAATGGCTACCTGGACAATTATCAGTCTGGTTTCCGTCAGCATCATAGCACAGAGATAGTGCTTATAAAGATAATTAATGATATTCGATTGAATTCTGATTCAGGCAAAATATCAGTTCTGGTTTTACTAGATCTCAGTGCTGCTTTTGACACGGTAGATCACACAATACTCCTACATCGGCTGGGAAACTGGGTAGGACTTTCTGGATTGGTACTTAAATGGTTTGGGTCATACCTTAAAGGGAGAGGTTACTATGTGAACATAGGCAACCATAAATCTGACTGGACACCCATGACTTGTGGTGTTCCACAGGGCTCAATTCTTGCTCCGCTCCTCTTCAACTTGTATATGCTCCCACTTGGCCAAATAATGAAAAAGTACCAAATTGCCTACCACAGCTATGCAGATGACACTCAGATCTACCTAGCCCTCTCACCCAATGACTACAGGCCTATTGACTCTCTTTGCCAATGCATTGATGAAATTAACAGATGGATGTGTCAAAACTTCCTTCAGTTAAATAAAAACAAAACTGAAGTCATTGTTTTTGGTAACAAGGATGAAACTAACAAGGTAAACACATACAGTACCTTGACTTAAGAGGTCTAAAGACACAAAGCAGGGTAAAAAATCTTTGTGTCATTTAGAGTCTGACCTTAGTTTCAGCAGTCATGTAAAAGCAATAAGCAAACTACCATCTCAGAAACATAGCCAGAATCAGATGTTTTGTCTCGAGCCAAGATTTAGAGGAACTAGTCCATGCTTTCATCACCAGCAGGGTGGATTACTGTAATGGACTCCTTACAGGTCTTCCCAAAAAGACCATCAGACAGCTGCAGCTCATACAGAACGCTGCTGCCAGGATTCTGACCAGAACCAACAAATCTGAGCATATCACTCCAATCCTCAGGTCCTTACACTGGTTACCAGTTACTTTTAGAATCAACTTCTAAGTATTATTAATTGTCTATAAATCACTCAATGGTCTAGGACCAAAATAAATCTCAGATATATTCATTGAATATAAACTAAACAGACTTCTCAGATCATCAGGATCAAGTCGGTTAGAGATAACAAGGGTTCACTCAAAACAGGGCGAGTCAGCGTTTAGTCATTACACCACCCTAGCTGGAATCTGCTTCCAGAAGATATCAGACATTCAGCAACAGTAGGTACTATTAAATCCAGATTAAAAATGCAATGTAAGTCGCTTTGGATAAAAGCGTCTGCCAGAGGCCTAAATGTAAATGTAAAAACACACTTCTTTAGCTCTTCATTCACAACCTGAGCACTGTGATGGTTTACATCAACTGCACTTCTATTTCTAATTTATTTTTATTTTTATTTTGCTCTTATTCTTTTTATATCGACACTCACATTTTTAATCAATTTTTTTGATGTTTTATTGTTTCTTAAAATCTAAAGTAGTTGTGATCTTAAATCAGTCTTATTTCTTTCTCTCAATCATTTTATGTAAAGCACTTTGAATTGCCCTTGTGTATGATATGTGCTATATAAATAAACTTGCCTAGCCTTGCCTTGCCTATGTCAAAGTTATTACCATTAAATTTACCTCTATTAGTTGGAAGGGGGTGGGTGCCCACACCAATATTTTTTCAGGGGGCCCAGAATCCTCTATCTACGGCCCTGCCCATCAGACTTTGTTACCAACATATGAGAGAACTCCAAGCACTTTGGCTTGGTATCGCTATTCCATGCTCCACCATATACGTAATTTCTTTCCTCAACCCTGCACGCTTTTCAGGACTGGATGTTGCTTCACAGGCGCAGAACCTGAAAAATCAAGCACAACAAGGTTAGTTTGGTTGGGAACTTCTGGAAACAATCAAACAAAGGAGCTCCAAGAACAGACATTTCAATCTGAGGCAGATGAGATAAATAAGACTTAAGATTAGAAAGAGTTTCTGAATTATTCAACCTCTAGGGGCATGAACCACCACTTCACTGAGTTCTTCAGATAGACACACCACATTTTTAGTTGAATCAACAGAAGTCCCATCTCATACAGAGAACTCCTTCGGCATTACTATGACGGAGACTGGAGTAGAAATTAGATAGTCAATATCCTCAACCTTCGATTCAACTGTGTAAGGCCCTGAGAAATGTGCCTGTAATGAAGAACCATGGAAAGGAGGTAAAGCTAAAACTTGATCTCCTATGAAAGGGATAGCTTTTTAACTGGCTGATTATACCAGGTCTTCATTCAAGACAAGCCACTTCTCCTTCGCCAATTTCAAAGGACCACAAACATTATGGTTTTGTTCAACCTGTCACCCCAAATTATTGTGCATACCCTATTGGATTTTAATTTAAATGATTGTCCACACTGTGTATAGTAACTGTTCAGATCCGTTTGAGTGTCCTATGGCTCTCTCTAGTTTTTTGCAATATCTGATTTGATTTCTTCGCAATGACATCACATTTACAGGGAGTGTTGAACTTCATGCATCGCTGTGCAGACCAACTGGTGTATGTTGTCGCAGTACCACAAGAGGGATTCCACAGCACACTGCTGTTACCATACGCTGATTAGTCTGAACAGCGCTATGTAGATTCGAAAACGGTTCATGTTTCTTACTACATGATGAATATGTAGCCGCAGCCGCTGGGCTAGGCTACTGTAAGGAACCTGCTGCTGAAGGGTATGAGCTTGGTATGTGTGGCTTTCGTCTCCTTCAGCAGATAGACAACAACACAGGAACCTTTTATCTGCAGAGACGTCTGACGTGCTTACGTTTTAACGTGGTGTTTTGGTGGGAGCGAGAAGGAAAGAAATGTATTTTAAATGCATGCTTTTTTGCTAGAATTACTATATCTAGGGTTGCCAATGCTCACACATTAGCCGTGAGACAGAAGCTTTATATATTGTCCACTACTGAACTATCCTTTGGTGTCCTGCAGATTTAATGATGGTGTTGTGTTGTGTCTGTCAGATGCACTCGTGTTTGTGGTATTGTCATCATGCTAATAATGTTCTTAGCGTTATCTTATTAACACTGTTTATGATGAAACACATGCTAATGCTCCGATTACACGTTGGAGTATTTAAGCAGGTGTAGTTGAAGTAAACTATTGTATAACGTATGCTTTTTAGGCTTGGCCTACCTACATTGGGATTCATGGCTACACTTGTGTGACAGCGATGTATGAATTATGTATAGGCGTCATCTAGAGGCTATAAGTGGAACCCTTGAGTCCACGGTATTCTTCAGTTTATGTGTAAAAATCATCACATTAATGTAATGCAGAGGAACATTAACTTTTCCAATAGAAAAATCCTGTCAAGAATCTCTTTGGAGGACGAACCCAATTGCAGGCAGAGACGGTGGTGAAGGGGTTAACAGGTTTATTTAAACAAGACTACACAAAAGGCAAAACAAAACCCACAATGGGGAAAACAAGACTGGATAAATAATAGCAAACAAAGATACAGACTAACAGGACTAACTAAGCTAAGAAAACAAACACTGGGAACAAACACTAAACTAACACTTACTGAGACACGGGGAACAGGAACAATGACTTTGCATAGAACAGGTACAGCTTACAACGACCAGGTATCACATACAGCAAACAATGAACTCACCCCAGACAAAGAAACAAGAGGATGTTTTATAGGGGAGGTAATTAAAACAAACTAGGAAACAGGAGGGTAGGGAACAATGACGTGACTCGGGGAGAGTATGGAAGGCAATAAGTGTCAAAACCATCTCACCCCACAAGAAACAGAGGATTCTGTATGATTCCACCTCTAAACCAAGAAATACCTGACAAGGAGAGGTGAAACCATGACAAATCCTTTATGAAGATGGCATAAAAAACACTGTTGCTGTTTAAATATAAAGCTTATCATAAGAGCTAAGCTTCAAACTTACTTTGAATCATGTGATCAAATTATAGACTGCATAAACACATGATTAAATGTGATGAAATGAAATGATATTTTATATAAGACAGAAATAAATTTGTATTTAACAGTCCTGTCTATTTGTGTTCTGTGCTTCAGAATAACAGCGTGGACATCTGGACAAAGAGAGAGATATAAACTCATTTGATGGATTTGTGTCTATGTTTACTCCAAAACGGGCAAAGTATCATCAGCTTTTGTTTACCAAACTCTATTTGCCTTTTACATGATGCAAGTTCTGTTTGGAGTCAAATATTACCTTCATTCATATTGATCTTTTTATCTGTCAGTGCTGACCATTCACTTTAAACACCCCCACAGTTGATTTTCTATGAACCCTAACAACACTTCTTGTAATTTTGATTGTTCATAAATAAAGCTGCCATTTCAGTTTCTTTAAAAACGGTTATCAGTCAAAATGGTTTTCTGTGGTATTTTAACAATTTTTAGAGTTAATGTTTTCTCATTTTACAAGCTCGTACTGAATATGTGTCTTGCATTCTGCTTTGTCACTGGGTGTTATTTACATTACAGTCGATTAGCAGACGCTTTTATCCAAAGCGATTTACAAGTTGGGTAAACAATGGAAGCAATTGGGTCAAACATTAGGACAACAAAAAGCATAAGAGCAATAAAAATATGTCTCACAAAGCCTAATACAGTGTACAGAACCAAGTTTAGTATATCAAGCTTAAATAAGCATGCTTTTTTATGAGGTGTAACACTCAGTGTAACACTGAGGTGTAAAAGATCACTGACACAACATCAGGTACAGTAAATGTCTTTAAAGTTAACTCCCTCCAGGTTTCATTTTCATTGGCAAGCCTGACTGGCAATATATTGTTTGCTCACAGCTGGTATAAAGGTCTTCGTGGGAGAGGAGGTCTGTTTTTTAGTTGAAGATTTTCTTGTCGTATGCAGTATGAGAGAGCTGGTGATAGTAGCTGCTCTGATCTCGGCCCTGTACGCCATCAGCCTCCCGCCAGCAAGTGAAGTGGAATATAAGTGTCAAGAAGATCAAGACAACAATGCTACACGTGTAGCCGAGCAGTTCATTAACAACCATCATCGCCATGGATACAAGTTTAAGTTTGTCTCCTTAGACGGTCGCACAGCAGAAGGGAAGGTCAGTTGTCCATGTTAGCTTTCATATTCACTTCAAGTGATTGAATGAAATTGAACAAGAAAAGCATATATGCAATTGTCTTTCTCTGCAGGCTGATGCTTGTGAGGTGGTCCTCAAAATGACTTTAATGGAAACTGAATGTCATATTGTGAACCCCAAACCCTTAGATCAGTGTAACATTAGATTAGAGAGTGAGACGGTAAGCTGAACGTAACACATGATCTTACTTCATATATATTCACTCTTTATTGTACATTTATTCATTTAACATTTCTATATTCTCCCCATAGAGTGTGACAGCCAAATGTAATGTGACCATCTATAGCGTAGAGGGAAAAGCAGCTGTGAAATGCTACATTTGTGGCACTGAACCAGGTCCTGTAACACCAACAAACGAATGATTGTTTCAGCTTGCATTTCCACTTAACCTCTGCTCATATCCATAGTATAACTTTCAAAAAGCCTCATGTCAAATGAGGTCAAACTCACTTATAAACACCCTATGAACACATGTCACAGTTTATGTGCTATAATAATACAAAAGCTACACAAAGTCAGTCTAATTTCAGAACACAATTGAACCACTATTTTGACCGAGTCAATGAATATTATTTAGATTCCATTGATGCTCATAATGTATTGTTTTTTTCCAGCTTCTCATGAATTACTGGTGAAAAAATGTCCAGACTGCCTAACCCTCCTGCCCCTTCATGACCCTCAGGGTCTGGAAACTGTGAAAATTGCCCTGCAGAAATTTAACAAGGAATCTAACCAAACATCTTATTTTAAACTTGTGGAAGTAGGAAGAATCAGCTCCCAGGTGTGTAAGTACATGAATGTAAACACCTCTAGTTATATGAGCTGATTGACACTCATTGCTTCTTGGTAAATTGCATCAGATCTCAGTTCGCGCCCCTTGCGTATCCACTCAGTGGCACAGAAGCAGATATTTGTGTAGTTACGCAACGATGTAGACAACTCTGGCCTGCGAGATCCCTTTTCTTGTTGAGCTTAGTCAACCCTGATAAAACACACTTGAAAAAGCTAATCAAAGTCTTCAGGAATAGATGTATTCAACTAAATGCGGATCACTGTCACTTGAATCACTGTCATGGTGTGTTCATCAGAGTTGGGGCTAGGCAGGAAAATGGATATCGCCAGCCAGAGTTCAGGACCACAGGTAGAATAACAACCATAATGTTTTTTAGCGAAGCAGACTTTTGAAGCTGACACCATTAACAGTGTTTCTTACTAACAAAAGAACTCACATTATTGTACAATCAATATCACGGGAAAACAACTATTTCATGATGTGGCTATTTCATATGAAATTCTACAATGTTGTTAATAGTTCATGAACATACTTTTATAAGAAAAACAAGACGAATGTCCACCTGTAAACACAACTGTCATTAGGGTGAAAGGAGATCATATAAAAAGGCACAAATGGGATTGTATGAATTCTTAATATAAATAAATGTAACTTCATCACTCATATGTATTTTTCTTCTAGTAGATGCTTTCACGTCAAAGCTTTTTTGCTGAGTTTACCATTGTGGAGACAGACTGTCCAAACAAGCAGGCATCCCCGGAAGCGTGCAAGGCTTTATGTATGGATCAGGCTGTAAGTGACAACAAATTTTAATTCTGACTGTATTTTGTCCACTTATAATAAATCACAAGTCAGTTCTTTATGCATTTAGTTTACTCATTTGGTAGAATGAACAACCAGCGTCCACCCGAACTGCAGCATCTTTCTCAACTTTCAAAAAACAGCTCAATACATACCTGTTCCGCATTTATCTGACTAACCAATAACTGTCAAAAAAAAGATGTTCATTCTCTGATTTACCAACTCCAGCTTTAACCCTTCTAGTAGCATGGTCTTGTAAACTAATGGTACTGTTTAGCGTGTTGTTTAAAATGTGTATATGCTCTCCAACTTGCTCTCCAAGCTTTGGATAAAAGCGTCTGCCAGTTGGATGAAATAAATGTAAATGAAGGTGGATATTAACAGTCTTCCTCTCCTTGTACCTATAAGTACCTCAATGTCAACTATATCTGTGTTTCTTACTCTAGCGGTATGGGTTCTGTAAATCCTGTAAGGTTCAAGACTTGGAACCAACAGTGGAATGTGAAGTCTTTGAAGCTCATGTACGTATCTCACACACATTAAAACTGGCCTAGACTTGGTTATGTTCTCCTGTTTTATTTAGTTATGCCATTCCTCTAAACGTTTCCAGAACTCAACTCAACACATGCACCATCATGGCCATTCAAGAAGAGTCTGCAAAGCCCGCAGGCCCCCACCTCACCACCATCATCGCCCAGAACACGCAGGCCATGGCCATAAGGAGAAAACACACGATCACAGGGGCCGACCAGAACATACACATCACACCGACAAAGACATACCCCACTGTCCAAAAGGCCCTTCAGCGGTCCCAGAATCCAGGTCGGAGGGACACCATGAATTCCCCTGTCATGGCTTTGTAAAAATACCCCCATCTATTTACCCAATCTGTCCTTTCCCTCCACCACGTCCCTGCAGAGGACCTCCAGACTTTGCACCTCCTCAGTAAATAAATCCACTGAGTAGGGCTGTGTTTCCATGGTTGGATAGATCTCTAAAACTAGAGTGCAAAACTAAAGAGGGTTTTATAGAGATATTCAGAAGTGTGAAAACATTTCGGGTCAGACACAATAAAATATTCTTCATCAGACATTCTGGTTGAGTAGTTTTCACAATACTCTTTACTGTAAGGTGCTGAAAAACTATTTTATTCTTTTGCCATTACAAAGAATCTTGTGTGAAACAGAAATGTGTTACAAAAAACAAACAGAAATAGACTCATATACTTACACTGTGCTGTCTAGTCCACAGAGGCCATAACGTGAGGAAGTCATTGTTTTTGGATGTTTAAATAAAATTGCTTTAAAGTAGCTGCTTGAAAAACTATTAAAACCTGTGACTGAATAGGGCTTTTGAGAACCAAAAATGGTTCTTATATGACGTAAATGTGAAGAGCCCTTTATAGCACATTCTATTAGTGTACTGTACTAAAGCAATAAGCCCAAAGAAGCAGTGGATTATAGTGCAGTTTTAACAGCTAAGGGCTAAAGCCCCCCTTAGCTGTTATAAAATACAATTGTAACCCACTGCTGCATGAGGCTTTTTAGTTTTATAAAACAGTTATTATTGTATAAAGTCCTTATTAGAGCTTAAAACTTAAACTTAATCAATAGTGCCAATTATTGATCAAGCAACTCGATCAAACCCACAAGTAAATACACAGCCAGTCAAGGTGAGGTGACAAGGAGAAAGCATTTACAGGTATTACAATGCACAACTGCTGTATGTGATCAAGATTTTCAAACATTGTGCTTCTCAGTGCTTTCTTACATCTTAATAAAGAATCCACTCTTTCAAATGAGCAATGAAATGAGGTTATTTGTATCAAATTCTTCACTTCTCTGTTTTAATGTGTTGTTCCAGGTTTATGAACAGGGTCAAAATGTGATGCGGATTTGATCAAACTAACGTTATAATGTTATAGCTTTCATGTAGCTCAGTGGCACAAGCATGGCGTTAACAATGCCAAGGCCCAGGGATTGCACAAACTTAGAGACAAAATGTAAAGGATAATGCAATGTAAGTTGCTTTGGATAAAAGCGTCTGCAAAGTGCATAAATGTAAATGTAAGTGATGCTCACGAAAAAATGTCAAGACCCCTTGAATCATTCAGAATGTGCTGTACACGTGTGTATGTAATTATAGGCCAAAGACTGAAACATGACATAATCTTCAGTTTAAAAAAGCAAGAAACAAATCACGATGCTGTAGAACTTATGATCAAGATCTCAGGTATTATAATGCATCCTTTTCTCAATGTGAGCCTTAAAAAAGAAATCAATCAACAACTTACATTCTTGAGATAGTTTAACAGTGATAGGAAAACCAGATGTATCATGTTTATCTCAAACTTTTGATCAGAAAACAAAGACTGTGATTGATGATAATGGTTAACAATCCTAACCCTAAGATCTATTGAAATACAGTCACCTCTGTCTGTTTGTAAATCTAAACACTTTTGTGTGATACTTCACTGCATTTGTTTGTGTGTGTTAGGATTGTTCTGTTGATGTCATCATTTTGTTAAATTTGGGTCAAACTTGGGTTCATGTTAGATGTTCTTTATAATTAAACATCCAACAAGTTAAAGGTAAACCCATGAGCTATTATTTATATTGAAATGTTTATACTTGCAGGTCAAACAGTCTCAGTTTTGTGGGTTTTATTTTTGAAAACCATAAAAAAAATGTATCTCTTAAACATAAAAGGTGATACGACTTCTTTAATGAAATCAATTTGTTAAAAAAGTTATTATTATCAGAGGTGAATATAAAAGTATTTCTTTAATTATTAAAGTTTGAACAGTGGGTATGTCACAAAAAACAAATTCAGCGTTTTTCTTAGAAAAGGTTAACAGCATGTTGCAACAGGTCGTGTTCATCGATCATCGGTCATGTTAGAGGCCAGTGATAAGAGTGGGTGGAGTGAAACTGTGGTTTTGATTCAAAGTGAATCAGGAGAGATAGCTCTGTGTACTGACGTGGGCAGGGGATCTTGGATGTGTATATAAGTTTCCATGCATCCTTTAGACTTGTGTTTGGATGAACGAGTACTGCTCCACCATGAAGCAGTGTGTGATATTGATGCTGGTCACCCTGTGTGTCCGTGGGGCACCAGTGGACCCTTTGACCCCTGGATCCTGTAAGGATGCTGCAGCTAATGGAGCTGCGGGAGAAGCCTTGAATAAGATCAATCTGGACCGCACAGAAGGTTACGTATTCAGTATGGACCGTCTCAGTAATGTCCACCACGTGAAGCATGTGAGTCTTTTTATCTTTATATTGTTGTTCTTATGTTAATCTAAGCATTTTATATTTAGAAACAAATGTTTGATACAAGCAAATTTAGTTTTTATTTATAGATTATTTAAATAAACTTTAAATGTCATTAAATGTGAAACTGTTACAAATATTTGTCCATATTCTGGAACAAATTATAGAAAAAAACCAATGTGATCAAATTAACAGCTAATAAATAAACAAATATATTGCTCTCCTTAAATTTTGATCATCTTGTCTCATACCATGTCTCATACTTGATTCGTCGCACATCCTTGGTTCTAAATGATGCATTTTTTATCATTTATACAGTTTTTAAATGATCAATTATCAAATCACTCTCTCTTTTTTCTCAGGGGGAGACAGGGGTCATTTTTTATTTAACTCTTGATGTTTTGGAGACCGACTGTCATGTCCTCAGCAAGAAGAACTGGAAAGACTGTGAAACCCGGGCCCCTGAACAATACCCGGTATGTCTTTGCTTCAAAGTGCAACTTCATTTGTTAATTGATCAGGGTGGTAAAAACCTTTCCTTTCACCCCACAGCTGTATGGTCAGTGTAAGGCAGTCATTTACATGAACAGAGTTCATAGGGTGAGCCGTCTTTACAAATACAGCTGTGTTGTGAGGCCAGGTAAACATGAAGCATGTCTAAAGATAATTATCATACTCTGAGAAAAAGCATGTCGATTAAAATGACTCTTCTTTTTGCAGTGCCTGCTACCAAAGTCAGAGAACGGTGCCCAGACTGCCCTACGCAACTATCTAAGGATCATGAAGAGATCGAGAAGACTTTGAAGATGGCCATGGAGAAATACAATAAAGAGAGCGGTCTGGCTAACTACTTTGTTCCTCTGAATGTTTCAAGAGCTTCCGCTCAGGTACGTGAGGAAGCAAATTAACTAAAGAAGAAAAATAATAAAGATGTCCAGATATGTTTATCATGGGTGGATTGAATCCTTTTTTACTAGTATGGTTTTGGAAGATTCCATCATGTGGAGTTCACCATTCAGGAGACAGTGTGCTCTAACAAAACCAGTATTGATGACATCTCTAAATGTGAGCTCATGGCATGCGAGTTTGCGGTATGTAACAAGATACACTTAGCATATGTTTTGTTTAGCAATTACGTATATATTCACATCTTTCACATCTTTCATTTGTCTAGCACAAAGGATTCTGCAAAGCTTCCCACTCTGTGATGAGGGCCAACCAGGAAAATCTCAATGTCGAATGTGAAATCTTTGAGCCTGAGGTAAGATTTCCGTCAGTAACATACGTTTACATTGTTGACTGGTCATTGTGATTAAGATCAGACTATTTTCCCACAGAAGGTATATTTAGTATTCAGTCACATTTTTTTTACATTTGTCGTTGTAAGGCATCTGCTGAGGAGAAGAAGAAACACTTGATTGGAGGTGAAGTGGACCACAGCCACAGCAGGACTGGCTCGTCTGCTGGACGTGGCCATGACCATGACCATGACCAGACAAAGCCCCATAAACACAGAGATGACCACGGCCATGGTTCAGGTCACCACCACACACATGAGCACGGCACTGGCCAAGGACACGTTCACTCCCACAATCACTCTCACGACCACGATCACGTTCACTCTCACCACGACAAGGCCCACGAGCATGGCCAGGATGAATGGAAGCATCAACACCACCAGTATGGTCACAAAAAAAACGAGACCCATGAACACGATCATGAGATGGTCCTGGACCACGAGCACAAGCACAGACACCTCCACAGTCACGAACACCATCATCATCACCACGACCACATGAATAAAACTGCAGCAAGAAACCCTGAAGGAAAGATTGATTTCCTGCCTCCTGTAGACAAACCCATGGTCCTTCCATCCTTCCCTGACAAGCCCGTCGCTGGAGATGAGAAACCGTCCACCCTCCCTTTTCACCCTGACCCTCAGATTCCAGGACAGAGGGAACCCACCATTCTTCCGTTTCCAAGCAAAACATCGCCTGAGTGTCCAGCAGAGTCCAAAATAGAAAACTTCCTGCTCAAGGAGATCTTCAGCGAGGATCCGCTTTTCAAATCCACTGAGTAGAGGTCTTTCAATGTTTGTGAAATGCAGTGAAAATAAGCTTTTTACAATAAAGCATTTTTTGGGTCATGTGCTTGTTATTTTCTGTTCAATCTTAAATCATATTAATATGAAATGGCTGAAGAACTCTAAACTGCTGAGATCATTTAGATAATTGCAGAAATGGGAAAGAAAGGTTACTATGGAAACTTGGAAACTGAATGACAGGATTATATGATATGAAATCTGACAGGATCTGATATTTTGCTGTCCATGCAAGACTTCGATAGTAAACTGTGAAACCGTAATAATTCTTGGGGAGTAAATTCAAGAAAAGTCTGTGTGGTTAAGTGAATTCATTTCTAAGTTAAAAGTGGGAAAAATGCCTCAGCTTAATAAAGAACATTTTTATACTTAGCCAACAATATATTCGCAACTTTTCTCAAACCTATGCAAATTAATCAAAACAATTTTTTTTTCATTGCTGTTCTTTCTTCCAGACTCAATACATAGAGATCGTGAAAATGCTGAGAATTTTAAATATATTCAAACATATCACATTAAAACATTTCATATACATTTCAAAAATGGCTGAAAATGCTTACATAATACAAAGAATGCGTAAAAGACTTGTACTTTAATAAGATATATTATAATTCTGTTCACTATGAACATTCTTTTAAAAGAGCCTTTTAGAAAATACATATACAGTACATAATACACTGCCCTCCATAATTATTGGCACCCCTGGTAAAGATATGTTAAAAGCCTTAAAATAATTTTTTATTGCAGTACCATACTCTCACACTGAAAATTGTAGAAAAAAGTAACCTTCAACTCAAGTGAATTTTAAGGGGGAAAAATCACAATCATAAACGCAAACGTCTGGAGTTCGCTAAGTGTTACTGGGGCTTCAACTGGGACCGTGTGCTTTGGTCAGATGAGACCAAGATGGAGGTTATTGGCAACAAACACACTAAGTGGGTCTGGCGGAACACAAAAGATGAGTATGCAGAAAAGCACCTCATGCCCACTGTGAAGTTTGCGGGAGGATCGTGATGCTGTGGGGCTGTTTCTCTTCCAGAGGCCCTGGGAACCTTGTTAGGGTGCATGGTGGCATCATGAATGCTTTGAAATACCAGAACATTTTAAAGCAAAATCTGGTGACCTCTGCCCGAAGGCTTTCAGTAAGATAATGACCCTAAACATGTGGCCAAATCTACACAGAAATGATTCAGCAGACACAAAATCAAGCTCCTCCCATGGCCATCTCAGTCCCCAGACCTCAACCCCATTGAAAATCTGTGGAGTGAGCTGAAGAGGAGAGTGCAGAGGAGAGGACCCAGGTCGCTGGATGATTTAGAGAGATTGTGCGAAGAGTAACGGTCGAAGATCCCTCTTTCTCTATTCTCCCATCTTGTGAAACATTGTGGGAGAAGATTAGGTGCTGTTTTGTGGCAAAAGGAGGATGTACAAAGTACTAACATCAGGGGTGCTAACAACTGTGGCACACATGATTTGATTTAATAGAATTATTTTTTAATGTGGGATTTTTTTCCCCCACTGAATAAATGCACTTGAATTAAAGTCATTGAAGATTTATTAAACGTTATATTTTAAATATTATTTCAGATTGACACTTAAACAAACAAATCAACACTCACAACCATAGCCTCGTTGACCTGAGTTATAATGAATAAATTAGGCATTTATAAAGCCCTTTTGTGTATTGCTATACACGTGCAGCATCCCCTTGGATGATGCGACGGCAGCCACAGTACAATGGTGACAGTGCGCTCACTACACACCAGATACATTGTGGGTGGAGAGGAGGGAGATCGAGAACTAATTCAGTGAAAAGGGGATTATTTGGTGGCCATGATTGACAAAGTTAAATGTAAAGTTGCTGCTCAGTTATTTCTGTAAGCAAATGTTTTCCCAGTGACAGAGGAGACATCTTGTGGCTCAATTATATTGGTGCAAGGAATTAAGATTGCTTTTATTAAAGGTGCTTCGCAAATGATAAACCAACAGATTTTGTTGTAGTTAGATTACAGATATTTCTATAGCAGTGCAGGCCTGTATGTAGATGCAGCCTGGTCCTCAAGAGTCTGCAAAATCAGGGACTGCTGCACACGGACTGTTTGGGTACTTTAATAAGTACTGGAAATATCCTTATCTCAGTTCCTGTTGTTGAGGTACATTTGTCATGTGCTATATCTCAAATATATATAATATACTATTCGTCTTCACAGTGTCAAGCTTATATTATCATAGTATTCTTGTTTTAAGATGTGCTTTATTCTTAACCATCAGCTATGCAGTGAATATGCAGTGTGCTTAAGTATATACCTCACAACACTCACTTGAGGCAGAACAATGGAGGCAGAACTCAGTCTAAGAGGAGAAGTGAGAAAAAAGCCATCATTTAGGGACAAAGAACTCTTCATTGCAAAGGTATTCACTCATTTACCTGCCTTTAGAAGTAATGGAAATGAGTTTGACTCTGGTATAACTGTATGGAGTTTTGTTTAGTTCCCCAAATAATGGATTCAAAATAGAGCAAACTTTTTTGGGTGTTATTCCATAAAATGTAGTTTCTATGCGTGTACATCTGTTTAAAACTGTGCTTGCTAACCATGTCCTGGTTAGCATCTTTGAGCTAGGCTCAAAAGCATTGAAAAATGATCACTACAAGAACAGTCAAGATTAAAACGTATCACTGGATATCATTGTTTTGGTAGTGACAAACAGGAACACATGGCCTGTTAACTGTCACCTGTTCCTTATACGATACGCCTAAATTTGCGTCAATATTGTGCATGTACGTTCTAATCGAATCATGACTAACTATACATCATTGGAAAGGTCTAACAGATTTATTTCGTGTTTTTGAAAATAATTTATGTAGAGAGAGTAACCGATTCTTTTTTATAAAGAGAGTGCTTAGTTTTTTGTTATCCTTTTTTTTATGTATTTTTATTTAAAGAAAAACAGACTTTTTGTATTTCTTTTTTACAATAAACCCAACAACGTACCTTTATTTTTCTGTTTCTGTTATTTCTTTTTAGCAATACTCAGCTGCTTTTCTTTTTTCAAACGAGACCAAAGTCTGTATTCCTAAAGAATTCATGAGTTAATGCCATTTTAGATCCAACATGCATTTTCATGTGAAGGCTAAAAAGGGCTCTGACAGTTAACAGTAATCCTTTATTTGGGGAACTAAACAAATTTCTATACAGTTATGCAAATCATTATTATTTTAGTATGTTTAGAAGTGATATAGTATGTGAGATGTAGGTTTTCTAGCAGATATTTAATGTCAGATGTGTGTCTGCTGTATGTGCTGGCTGCGTATGTGCAACAGTTATTTGTATTAACATAAAATGGTAAAAATCTATTTAAATTCAATATTGTGATCACTACCAAAACATTACCATGAATACTGAAAATGTGCGTGTCACGACCAAAACATGGGATGTTTTGTTAAAATAGAGTATTTTAAATTATCAACCAAGATGTTATGTAAGTGTTTGGTTGAATGAATATTAACTGATGAATCTTTTACAAAGAAAGATTGGATTCAAAATACAACAATCTCATACATTAAGCTTGAAATTATTATGAATTTCCGGGGGAAGAACCCAATTGCAGGCAGACACGGGGATTCACGGGTTAATCAAGGTTTTAATGATAAACATAAAACAGGAACAAAACAAAACAAAGACCCACGATGGGGTAAAACCAAACAAACAGAAAACAGGTAGAAAACCAACTGATAATAAACTGAACTTAACAACACTGGACTAGAACCAAACAAAAACACTTACTAAGACTAGACATCAGCTCTAAAACAGGAACAAGGCTATTCAAGGGGATACAGAACCTGAAACTTCCATATACTGGACAAAGCATAGGCACAAGAGACACAATCCACCAGCACAAGACAATGAACTTGAGGATGTTTTAAAGGGGAACAAACACAAGGAGCAGGTGTGGGTGATGAAACACTTATGGGAAGATAACAAGGAAACTAGATGGCAGGGAAACACAGAAGAGACATGAGAAAGTGCATGGCAGCCAATATATAAGCAAAGCCACGTCTTTCTCACACAAAACCCAAGGGCTATGCCATGACTCCGCTGCAAGACAAGAATAAACAAGACATGATAGCGGAATCATGACAGAAATTTTGTTAAAATTGTAACTGCTATTGATTTACATATAACAAAATCTTAATATGTAAATATAATCCTTCTTATCAAATAATATATTCTTCTGTTTCCGTAGTGACAATTTTGGGGCAGAGTAAAAAATATTCCAACACTTTCTTAAATTACAATATGAAAATTAACTGCACAATTACTATGTGTACCTTTGATATTATACAATTTGCATACATTAAATAAATCTGGAAAAATAAAAACAATTTCAAGATTTTTCCAAGGCTGATTTTGCACCAATTCTGTAGAATGGGCAAAATATGCTTATAAGATAGCCTAAATGTCTTCCTCATACTTTTAGAAGTTACAGCGCAGAGAGTCCGTTTAAGCTTCTGAGATCAGATGAGAGCAAGCGTGCTCAGGGTGGTATAAAAGCATTGGATAATAGGGCCACTAAAATTATGATATTAATACATTCAAGATGCACACAGGTGAATATAAGGCCAAGTTTTACACTCGTTAGGTTTCTGTACAGTGGGAATGGGACTTAGTTAAATAACACGTACAAAATTGTATAAAAGTGTCTGCTAAATGCATACATGTACAATATTACAATGTTTTCATGACACATTTAGTGACAGCAAATATAAAGAAACGAAATATAAAAAAGTGAAAACACTGCACAACTGCAGGGGGAGCCAAAAACAAACAAACCTAAAACTAACTGAATGTAACACAATCTAAACAAAACAACTTATTTTCTACATAAATTCAAGATGTGGTGTCTGAACTAGTGTTTCTAGAGGACTCATCATTGTAAGTTATTTATGTATGATTATGATCTTTGGATGTTCTTTCTTTGGCCATCAGATGTCCTCGTTGATTTCTGGAATGTGTCTTTGATACATGACTCTTGTGTTCATCAGCAGGGGGAGCACGAGCAGTCTGTACCTACATTGTGAATCAAAATCGCAACAGCAGTCAGCCAGTCACAACCATGTAGACTTCAGGAGACACAGATGCATGTTTACAGTGATCTGAGAGCGCATGAGGAGCAGGGATGGCCGGGGGACGCAGGGGACTGGTGGCCCCTCAGAACACTTTCCTGGAGAATATTGTTCGCCGCTCCAATGGTGAGAGAAAGCCTTTCATCATTCCTTTACTAGTGCATCATTTATTCTGCCACATTACATTCGCTTAAACTTCTCTACCATAAGCTGTGTATTTACATTAAAATGGGGTAATAGTGTAGGCTACATAAGCTCCACAAACATGATTTATCATCATTGTTTTTAGGGTTTGTAACAACTGTGAATTCTGTTGCAATTATTTCTCTTCATGAGAAATTTGCCCATGAATGCTGTTGATTTTGTTATGCCTTTCAATGTGTGCACATGGAATGTATACGTGTAACACAGTGTATTTTCCCAAGAAGCAGGAAGTCCAAAACCTTTATCTTAATGATTTAACCTAAAATGTTTTCTTTTAATTTTCAGTTTGGACATTTTCTCATAGACAGACAGGTGATGTTTTGAACATCCATGATTCTTATCGTGTCGTTTATGTTATCAATGTTTGCATCGACATCTGTAGTTTGTAGAATTAGATGCGAAGATGTGATTTCTTTTATCCCCCAGTTCATTTTGTTGACGTCATTGTGTTTGTGTTGTGTGTTATTGAAGGAATTTGTGGGATGCTTCAACACTCAAGCAAAACTTTTATCAATGCAGAAATGTATTCTGCGTGGATGATTTTAATAGGGTTGAATAATAAAATAATGTTTGCTGTTGAAATCATTATAAAAGACATAACATGTTTTGATTTAGATCTCACATATGCCTTTTACTGATACGTTTGACATTTCATAACTCCTATTTCATAACTTTTTTCTTTCTAGAGATTTGGATAAGGTTCATGACATTGATTGTCCCAAGCAGTTTTTCCATGTCTTACTCATTCAAGTTATCCGATTTGCCATCACTCTTTCCCCATACACTGAAACACAGAAAGTACAAGTTTTTGCAACTACACAATTCTTATGAATATTTGATGTGTTTATTATTGGTTATTTAGGATTTATAGTGTCCTAGAATGAGCAGTAAGGAGCGTGTAGTGTATCCACCAAATCGTTCCACGGGGTGTCATAAGGCATCATATGTGTGTGTAAACTAGTCCCTGTATACTTGGTGTACACAAGATACAGTCAAATATAAGATGAAGCCATCCGCAATCAGATGTGTGTTGTACAGTTTAATCTGAAATACAGAATTGATCAGAATTTTAATATGATCAGAATACACAGCTCAAGAATAACCATCCAAACCTTGTACATTTGCTAAGAAAAAATATGAATTTACTAATAGTTTTCTGTGTGATAAAGTATAATCTGTATCTGTCAATAACATTGTTCGAGCTGTTTATTATTAATTGTGTCAGTACAACAGAGATCGATTTAGTGGTTAAGAGACCTGTAAACCTTTGCCGATACCTCATTTGATCAATCACAATATCCAGTGTCTAACACATTTCTCTTTATTTCCTGGCAGACACCAATTTTGTTTTGGGTAATGCCCAGATTGTGGATTGGCCTATTGTCTACAGCAATGATGGATTCTGCAAGCTGTCTGGTTACCATCGTGCTGAAGTCATGCAGAAGAGCAGCACTTGCAGGTTCTTTCCTCATTTACCGTCTTTTGAATGATCAAAACATTGAGGCAGTTACATCAGAGTGAGTCTGAAACCTTATGGAGACTCACAGCTTGTGATTGTTTTATAACATCTGAAATGATTCTGAAAAATGATTTGGGACATTTATTTTAGAAAGGTATGCTTTTCTCTCTTAGACTCGCTGGTCTTGCCAACATGAATCGATTATTAAAGAGAATAAAGATTGTGTCTCTGTTTAGTCTGTGTCTCTGTGTTTAAGAGGTTGATGTTTATAAATGCATCTCTTTCTCATTCTTCTAGCTTCATGTATGGAGAACTTACTGACAAAGAAGCCTGCGAGAAAGTCAATCAGACCTTTGAGAGCTATGAGATAAACTCTTTTGAAATCCTCATGTACAAGAAGAACCGTAAGTTGGCGGTTTGAAATGAAACAAGAGTCTATGTTTAGCGTGTTTTGACAGATTATTTATAAACCTTGTTGTTGCAGGGATGCCAGTGTGGTTCTTCGTCAAAATTGCTCCAATCCGAAATGAACAGGACAAGGTTGTGCTGTTTCTGTGCACCTTCAATGACATCACAGCGTTCAAGCAGCCAATTGAAGATGATTCATCTAAAGGTCTGACGTGGCACACAATCAACCTAGAAACATATTCAGTTAATGTTGCAGATTTCATTTCAGGTGTTATTCTACAACTTCCTCCTAAAATAAGTTACTTATTTAAGTGCAGTATGAAAGGTATGACTACATTTTGAATACTGCAGTCTTAATCTGGCAGCACACAATAAGAAAACACAAATGTTCACTAAAACCATCTTTTATCAAGCAAATGAATTAGGTTGCAGATTTTTATTGACTCGTGTGTGTGTGTGTTGTGGGTAATGGTTCACACAGGTATTTCATTTCAAAGCTGTTACTATATTCTGTAGTGTATTTAAGCACTGCTGGGCTGTTGTCATCATCAATCTTGCATCAAGGCCTTACATTTGACATTATATTTAATCATACTCTATAATGATTCAAAGGTTTTTTTCCTTATCTTTTCTATTTCCTAAGGCTGGGGTAAGTTTGCTCGCCTGACGAGAGCATTGACAAGCAGCCGTGGCGTTTTACAGCAACTTGCTCCAGCTGTCCACAAGGGCGAGAACGTCCACAAGCATTCCCGTCTGGCTGAGGTAAAGTGTGTCTGTGTGTGTTCAAGCACCTTCATCAGAGGAACACTGCATACGTTTATCCCTGAGCACTGTTGGCCAGAATCCCCTCTGCTGTGCTAAGATAAATTTCCACTCCATGTGAACATCACCTGAGGCTTATGAAATCTGAAGCTGTGTGAAATCCTTCTGTAAGATTTCCAGGACAGCTTCAAAATCTCTGAGCACATCCCGAGAAACATTCTGAGATCACATTACTCAACGTGCATAGCATAGCAAATCATACATGCATGAGGTGCAAAATACATATGAATTTCTACAATCTGATTAGTATGTTTAAAAAAGGATTTTAGGATGGACTAAATAAAAGCGTTTGACCCTAACAGCGAGTGGTCAAGAGAATGTGTGTGTGTTCTGCTTTTATGGTCATAACTCTTGCTCAGACATTCATGAATTGATGCGTGTTACCCATCAGGTGTTGCAGCTGGGCTCTGACTTTCTCCCGCAGTATAAACAAGAGGCTCCTAAAACACCTCCCCACATTATTCTACACTACTGCACCTTTAAAACCACCTGGGACTGGGTGATCCTCATCCTCACCTTCTACACGGCTATCATGGTGCCCTACAACGTGTCCTTCAAGACCAAGCAGAACAACGTCACCTGGCTGGTGGTGGACAGCATTGTGGATGTCATCTTTCTGGTGGATATCGTGCTGAATTTTCACACCACTTTTGTGGGACCTGCTGGAGAGGTCATCTCAGACCCAAAGCTCATCCGCATGAACTATGTGAAGACCTGGTTCGTCATAGACCTCCTCTCCTGTCTTCCTTATGACGTTATCAACGCCTTTGAGAACGTTGATGAGGTGAGTTTACTCCTGAACTCTCATCCTAAGCAGCACGTTGTAAAAAGACACGATCACAACAAAACACCCTATTTTTAACAGGCTGTTGTGTTGTATGAATGACCAGAGGCACGTACACAGCAGATTTGTTATGTTACAGCTGAATGGAGCTGATAATCTTTCAAAAAATAGTAAAAGCTTTCTCGATTTGACACCTCCTATTTTTTTTTATGCATATAAGAAGAAAAGATTTCATGTGTGATATGTCTTCTATTGTATTTTAATGTATATTTTAGTTATCAGCCGAAACGAATGTTATAATAAATAATCAGAAGTGAAGTGAAGCTGATCCAGGCGAATCATGAGATATCTGTAAATGTAAAGGTCTGTAAAGCCGCTGTGCTGTGTGAGAAACTGCAGAAATATTGACATGTTTTCTGGAAGCATGTGTCAGTCTCAATCTTTCTGCTGAAACTGCATTATCGCCTTACCATCGCTCTTGATGGCTTTGCAGCACAGAAACAGCGTTTTCACGATTGATTTCATTCCAGTATGTCAGGTATTTCCCTCTGGACCATGAATGAAAGTGAGTGAAATAGTGCAGCATCATTCTTTATAGAAAGAAAGCCCCTGCAAGCACACATTTGTGCTTTTCACCCAACAACAACTATTAAATCCTTCTGTCATTCCTTTATAATTCCATGTACATTAAGACCCCTCAGATATCACCGTCTCAGATGGATAATACGTCCCGCAGGCATCATTACCAGCGTTGTGTTTCAAACTCGCTCAAGCATTCAGCTTTATTAACAGATCGTGGTGCACCGCAGGGTACAAGCAACTGTTTTGTCATTGATTTAATGTAGCAAGCATTGGATTTATAATGAAAACGTTTTTGAAGTCATCTGCGAACACAACAGAGGGATTTTTGTGCGCCTTGGGCATGCAAAGTTAATGGGCACATATGTGCAGTGTCTTACTGTATGTTAGCCTACAGAACATCTCAATCTGTGAGACAAAATCAGCAGCTACTACACTCCTTATCACAGTCAACGGCAATGTCGTATAGAGGTCATTCTCATTAGCAGCAGTGACAGAAACCCGCAGCGTCATGTGTTCTCCCCTGCACAGAAACTGTAGTACAAATAAGCCAATATATCTAAATAATTTGTGTTTGAATCCAACAAGCTGTAAATTGTCTTAATGCTGGAATAAGAAAAACGTCTTTCTCAACCCCAGTGATCTCATGCTACTTATAGGGAAAGTTCACCCAAAAATGTTCATTCTTTATCATAATTTAATAACTTATGTCATTTAAAACCTTTCTCTTCATTTGCAGAATAAAAAGAAAATATTTTGAAATATGTTGATAACCAAACAACACTGAACCTCATTGCCTTCCATTGTGATGAGACATCTTCTTTCGTGTTAAACAGAAGAATGAGCTACATACAGGTTTACAACTACATGAGAATAAATAAATGATAACTGAAGTTTTATTTTTAGGTGAACTATCCCTTTAAGATTTAAATGTTCAGCTTCTCTAGGAAGATAAATGGTGACCAAGACATAAAGGGGCAAGGTCAGGAACAATGGCAGATAGTGAAAGTCAATTTTAATTTCATGTTGACTTTCCCACTGTAGCCTCACACGACCTGTAAGATGGTGTCCTTGGTTTTGGCACAAATGTTAATCCCTCAGTAGGAAGTGAAAATTCAAAGCCATATTTTTCCTGGAGCTGTAGTAGCTGTCACATGGCTGTGCTGTAGCCTGCAGTGAAACGGAAGATTAGAATGCTCACAGTCAACACCCTTTCCCTGCTACTGTACCCACATGACAGAACCAAAGCCCAGCCAGTGGGTCTGTTGTAAGGCCAATGTTGTGTTGTGTTGTACACAATCCAGTAAAATGTCAACAGTATTATGATGCTGCATGGTTTTGAACACGAGCAATAATATGCCACTGAAAATTCACACAATTTAACCTAGACCCGGTTTGCTGCTGACATTGTTACCTCAGACGTTGACAAGTCGCTTGTTATTATATTATTACTGTACAAAAATGTAATCAAATATCCTCAAAGAATCACATTTCCTGAGAATCCCAATTAAGCCAATTTTGTGTGAGTTACAGTAGTTAAAACTTACCCCAGCCTTAGGAAATATAATAGATAAGAAAAAAAACATATGAATCATTATAGAGTATGATTAGATATTATGTTAAATCTAAGGCTTTTATTTTCATGAAAATTAAAAATGGATTAGAAACAGGTGTTTAATAATAAAGTGTATGGTAAGTTTCGGAGTAGCGTCTTTGTAATTTGGTGGGCTCATATATCATTTTTCAAGGTTTAATACACCATTTGTGAATAATGGAGTCTGTTTTGAAGTGTTTTGATATTATTATCGCTGGGTTATATCCATAAGTTACAAGGTGACTCCCGTTTGTTTATTTATCATGGAAACTCTCGAAACATCTGAGAACTGCTGTGATCTTTTGTCCGGTTCGGGATCACAGGTCTCAAATGCTGACAGGTACGGTCATATATCATTAAACGCAATGCAACTATAGGCTATACAAGCTATACGCAAAGCCTTGCCATCACATCCAGGAAATAAGTCAGTAAATTTGAGTAAAATCATCCCGTGGGAATGCATCACATGAAATACTGATGTGGGGAGGTCATTTATAAGGGGGCTCCAGATAATACTAATACAATGCAAAAACTGTAAATGGTGCTAATGTGTAACCTAACGTTACGTCTCGAACAAATTCACAAAAGGCTCCAACTACGCAAACCAAAGCATGTGTGCACCCATTGTCAACAAAACACAGAAATCAGTTTAAATCACCGCATAGGCTTCATGTCAGGCATCTTTTAGCGCTGGGACGGCTCCATATATCTGTTTCAAATGATCTCCAAATCCAGCTTTATATCCACAGTTTATATAACATTCATCACCCAAATGAAGTGAGCAAACAAACACCTGAACTTCGCGAAACGTATGCCCTCTCTCTCTCCTGCTAACAAGTGTCTGCGCATGCTCCTTCTCCTGCTCTCCTGTGGCCGTGCCGCGTGCTTTTCCGGGAGAATTGTCCAATAAGGGACTTGTTACAAAACAGTTATATATGTTCGAAAAAATCTTTCTGAAACCTGTAGGATCGCTGGGGGGTGTATTGAGCACAGAAATACTATGTAATACGCTCAGCTCGTTTTTTAACAAGTTGACCATGTTAAGCATGAGAAGACAGCACGATTGACATTGTAAAGAAGTCAGAATGCATGAAACACCGTTGCACGGCTGCTTTAAAACGTAATTAATACGGACTCTGAATGAGTCCGGTGAAATGGATTTAAGGAAGCAACAGCGTGTAAATCAAGGTTGAAGCTAAAATGCGGAATGGAGTTTGATTAATTAAAGGGGTCAAATGACACGGCTAAAACCAATCATAGCATTTGTTAAGATGTAATGCACTGTGTATAAACGATTTGAGGTTTAAAAAAGCTGTATATTCCACATACCGTGCATGTTTGTATCTCCTCTTTGCACCACCTCTCTGAAACGCACAGATTTTTTAGAAAGCTCATTGCTCTGAAAAGCAAGGTGTGCAAGGTACGTCATATGACCCCATTAAGATTTCCTCAAGTGGAATGGATTTGACTGATGCTGCTTTGCGGTAAATAAGAGACACTAAAAGTGTGTGGGTCCAATATCATTGGTCTTAAAAAAGGAATGAGTCCTGTTCCCAATGGTTACTCTTATTTACAGTATATGTACAGTGTGTAATACAGTATGACAGATTTGGTGCAATAGATTTGTATATTGCGAGATCATTTTTTGTGCTATTCTTAAAGGGATTTGTCTTGAAGGTCTAGTTTACAGCTCTGATATGAGAAATGCTTGAATGATTTTCTAACCCGTTCTCATTCACTTCTTGTAGGGCATCAGCAGCCTCTTCAGTTCCCTGAAGGTGGTCCGTCTGTTGCGATTAGGGCGTGTGGCCCGTAAGCTGGATCACTACATAGAATACGGGGCGGCGGTGCTGGTCTTGCTGGTTTGTGTCTTCGGTCTGGCCGCCCACTGGCTGGCCTGCATTTGGTACAGCATCGGAGACTATGAGGTCATAGACCAGGAAGCCAACATGGTCCGTACGGATAGCTGGCTGTATATTCTGGGAGAAGCCGTTGGCTCGCCGTATCGCTTCAACGCCAGCGGCACGGGAAAGTGGGAGGGGGGACCCAGCAAAGACTCCGTCTACATCACATCACTGTACTTCACCATGACTAGTCTGACCAGTATTGGCTTCGGGAACATTGCGCCATCCACTGACGGGGAAAAGATCTTCGCTGTCGCCATGATGATGATTGGCTGTGAGTAAAAATAATTTCATTTCAGCTGAAGCTTTAGCTGTACAACAACATGATTCTTTTGTTTAAGACATTTACAGTGAATCTCAGTCTTCTCTAAGAACACAATAGTCAGAAAGTCATCTTCATGCTGTCATTTACATTGAAGAGAAACCGTGTTGGTTGTAAAGGTGTTTTTATTGCAAAGATGAAGAACAAATTATTAGGGCGATCTAGATTATATTTAGTCCAGACAAAACACTATTTATGAAGGCACAATTTTCTGTGCTCTGGAAATTGTGAAAATGCACAGAGAGTAAAAGTAAATTCATTCTATTGGTTTTAAAAGCAGATGGGGAGTTGACCCATAACTAAAGACGCATATTTTATTTTTATTTAAAAAGAACATATGTTAGATGTGGTTCTTATTTTTCCTATCATTAAAATAACATTTTTCCTTAAAGTTTAACGTGTACAGAACCTAAACGATTTACCTTATTTACAACATCCAGTGCAACGTAAGTGTATTCTTTAATTTTGGATTATATTTGTACTCCATATTTTTTCTCTTAAAGAGACACAAAACGCTTTCTCCTCTGCTTTATCCGGGTCACATAGGCAACAGGCAAAGTAGGGAAGCTCACACATCCCTGGCCCTGCTACCAGCTCCTGGGGATTCTAAGGGCTTGATAAGTGAGATATCTCAGTGTGTCCTGCGTCTGCCATCTTGCCAGTTAAATATGACCAGTTCATTACCTCTGTGTGTCATCTTACCACCTCAACTGTGTGTCCTCTGACTGCCCCCCAGATTTCTTAACTTCACACCCTGTCTCTCAGGGCCAGATACCGTACAGAAAAATAATCATTTCAGCTGCTTGCATCTGCAATTCTGTTCTTTCGATCACTACCCACAGCGCATGACCATACATAGATTAACTATAAATTGGCAATTTCACCCTCAGCTTTAGTTTTCTTTTGACTGCATTACTGCTGCCACTGCACAACATCAACCTGCCCTCACTCGTGAACAATATCCTATCATACTTAAACTCCTCCATCTGGTGAGGTTACTCACTCCCTAGGTGACGTTACCCTTTCCAAAATGGTGGCTGGTGTCTGAGACACGCTCACATGGTAAATCTGCTTTCCATTCAATGTGTGTTATCTCTACCAGGATGAATGTGTGTGTGTGTGGAGGGGGTCTCTACCGAGTCGTGAGTGATGCGCTTGGCTGCCTGAGGGTGACGGTGATATGAAGTGTCATCAGGGGAGGCGGTTCTGACATTAAAGCTTCTATACAGCAGGCAGTGATTCAGTCAGACACTACTGTCACATACAGAGAGAACGTGTGCTCCTGCATGTGCTTATGTACAACTTCATTATGTTTTTCCCTTAAAGCGATACTTTATGAAAAAATGAAAATTCTGACATAAATGATTTACCCTTATGGCTTTCTGAACCTGTAGAGCAGTTCTTGCTTTGTGACTTCATCTTTATAAAAACAGGTTACATTTAACACTGTATTTCTTTATTGTGTCATTCTGGGATCGGCTTAGTCTTTACACAGGAGAGTAATTACTCTGGAGAATGAAAAGAGAAACAAATGAGTGTAATTGTTGAAACACGTGAAGAGTATGGAGATGTAAAATGAATGTAGATGTAGAGGTAATCTGGATTTGATGATTATGTTAGAGATCATATTGAGATCTTCAATAATATTGAATTTAGATTGCAGATTTACAAATCTTTGAGGCGTTGACAACCCTTGAAACTCCAATGAAGACATTTGTGAGATTTCTGATTCTTTTTCTCAGGAGAAATATCTGAGATGCAGATCTGACATTAGCAAAGGTTTACATTTGTTATCCCTTAATTCTCATTGATGTCAAGGGATAAAAACAGAGATATTAAAGAGATCTGATATGATTTTCATTTCTTAACTAGTAATTATTTGTTGATGTTGACATCAGCTTTTACTGTTACTAGAAATTCTGTTTTAGTTTGATGCTTTATAAACCTATACTGCAATTTTACCCCGAACTATACTTCTAATCTTCATTATAAAATCACAGCAGCTTGCGGCATTCATTCTGTTTGTGTGTTGTCTGACTGTGGAGAGAGAGAAAGAGTTCATCTTTCTTCTGTTTGTCTTTGGGTTGTCTTCATCTCTTGTTACTCATGAGACTTGTTACAAGCTTGATACACTTCATTGAGAACACACAGAGCATTAAAGTGATTGTTCTTTCATGAGCGAGCTCCTCTGAGAAGAGCTGGAACACTCTTTGCTTCCTTTTTACTGTATGTCATCAAGCATTGAGTTTTTATGGTTTATGCTGCATGTGCCCTGTGCTGTTACTCTGAATTCCTGCAAAATTGTCATCATTTATATTCAATACTGAGAAATAAATGCTGTTTTTTTATTCGTTTAAATTGATTTGTCAGTCAAGTGAAATTTAAACTCATGACTGAAGTTTGCATCGTTGTGACCTATGTACATTTAGATTTATTCATTTAGCAGACGCTTTTATCCAAAGTCACTTACAGATGGTGTAAACAATGGAAGCAATTGGGACAGCATAAGGACAACAAAAGCACAAGTGCAATGAAAAGACTGGTCTCATATAGCCTACCACAGAATTAAGAGCTAAGTTAGAAGGATTTTCTTTTGAAAGAGTAAAAAAGAACTTGAAGTCAGAACTGATGGGTCAGGTGTTGACCGAAGAGATGCGTTTATGTATCTCATAAACATAACAGCACAGTGACAGTAATCATATGTAAAACAACATTAATAAGAGATTACAGAGGCATGTGAACATCTTCTGCATGAGAAATAGACAGAGAGAGAGAGAGAGAGAGAGAGAGAGACCGTGGAGACACTGGATTATATACTGACAGAGCTGTCCAGTTCTTTGTTTATTTGGAGCTGTTCTTGAATGAGAATCTGAGTGAGCATGACCCTTATAGGTGTAAAAAAGAACACATTTCATTCAACACCCTCCATCCATCCGCTGTACAACTGTACAGTTAGTTTACACAATCTTTTTCAGTCAGTCACAAAGCAATTTATTTGAGCCTCAGAGTATACATTATATGTACAAGTTTCAGTTTCTCAGAAAGTCTTGTGAACATTCCCACTAATGCAATCCACAAAACAAACTCTCACTGAAACTTCCAGTTTCACTTTTACAGGGCTTGGAAGGTTACTTTTCAAATGCATTCCACCACAGATTACAAAATACATGCTCTAAAAAGTAATCTGTAACACATTTTGTGAGATTACACAAATTTTGTAATTTAATTTAAATACTTTAGAATACTAAGTAATTAGTTACTGTAATTGAATTACTTTTCCCTTGAAAAAGTAAAGTTAGGGATTACTCATATGTTTACTGTAATTTAATAGCAGTTACTTTTGATGTAATTAAGCTAAATACTTTGTGCAATACATGCATGTGCAATAGTGTAATTGACATCAAAATTCAAAGTCTAACTTTAAAATCTGTGCTTTAATTTATAATTCTCACATTTGTTATACTTTGGTCAGTTAATAATATTATTTATTAGAATGAATTAAATAAGCGGTTTCATGTCTATCCTTGAATCACTTAAATAATCAAGGTTGATGTGGATATAGAAAGTAACTAGTAATGAGTAACTAAATACTTTTTGGACAGAGTAATTTGTACAGTAATCTAATTACACTATTTAATATGTAATGAGTAACTAGTAATTAATTACTTTTTCAGAGTAACTTACCCAACACTGTTTGTAACACAAAGCCAAAGGGATCACCAAACAGAGGACTTGGCTTTCCACTCCTTATTACTTTAGACAACATCAGTTTTACAGTTTTCCATCATTAGACATAATAGTCCACAATTCTAGGAAAAGAAGTCAGAATTGTGATTAATAAACTCACAATTTTGAGAAAAGGTCAGACTAAATGTTGCAATTTCCTTAAAGATTACTTTAACAAGAAACTCACAAACAACTAGCACAAAACATGGAAAAAGTCAGACGATCAGACGATAAACATTCAAGGGGACAATTGCTCAATATGGACAATTTGTGCCAGTTTGTATAAAATTGGTCAGTTTGTTTTGTGGCGTACAGTTAAACGTATATTATATGATGAAGCTAAAATCAGGACATTACTAAATAAAACGAACATGTTATTTCTACCAACCCAGATCCTTCTTTTGATAAAATTATTAGAATTTGGCATATTCAGCAAGGTATGAAATTATGAGCAGAACTGTAGTTTAGGGTGCTTTTGCAGATTGTCAGAGTCAAACAATCACATATTACTGTTTATATGAATTGCCTGTTACAGTTTATACTGTTTAAATGGAATAAATGACACTAAAATGTATCACTTTGTTAATTGAAAATACTTTTTGGATGTAACTGTAATTTGATTACCACCTATTTAAAAAACTGTAGTGAAATACAGTTACTTCAATGTTTTATTTTAAATACGTATCCAAGTAACATGTTTTTGTAACTCCCCAGCCCTGCACTTTTATCACACAGTAAATCAGACAGATTACAGAAGATATTGTGGTGTACTCAGAAGTGATTATTTGGGAATTTCCTGTTTTACAGCCGACGGTGGGTTCAGCTTAACTGCGGACTTTCATTTCCACAGGCTGACAGTGAAGAACAAAACTGCAAATGTAATGAGACATGAACTGTCTGAGTTCTTTTTTACAGAAATAGATTATGCCCTACAGGTCCTTCAATTACAAGATATATAGGCTATTGTAGAAGTGAATTATTTTTCGTCCACTTTCCTGCTTGTAGTTTATTAGTTACTATAAATCATTGAAATGTGTTTATGTTTAGAAACTGATTAATCCTCCAGACAATAAGCTTTGTCAAACAAGTGTCAAAAGTAATCCGAAACATAAATGAAGCAAAGCACAGAATCAATGACGGACAAATGACAAGAAACACAAGAGCTTCTTTCACTGTAGGATGGGTCTACAGGCGTCATATTTGATGTTAGAATAAACATTCTCTTTTGGGTACATAAAAAAAAAATGAAAATTTACGTATCATGTAAATTGTAAGAAAACAGAATTTTACAGTGTTTTACAGACATGTATATCTTTTTTTAATACGGTCAAATAACGCAAAATTACAGAAAAAGACAGCGAAGTTACAACAAAATACAGGAAGATGTAATTTTAGAGGTAAACCCTGTTATTTTACAGTTTATAGTTAGTTATAAATAAGGTCAAAAATGATAAAATTACAGAACAAGACAACACATTTACAAGAAAAATGGGGAAACCAATTTAATATACATCCTGTTACATTTTTTTTTAACATTGGATGAACTATTCACTTTACAGACCTGTATCATCTGTATCACAAGCAGAAATGAGATTGATCAGTATGACTTTGGATAGAGAGGAAAGCATCAGATGGTGATGGGCTGGAAAGCAATAGCCTGAGATGTATGTGATCCAGCAGAGGCGGGCCGTAATTCAGTCGTTTCACTGGTGGAGTAAGAGAAGAGTCTCAGAAACTGCTTTCGTGATGATACGCAGTGAAACTGTAGTAGCGTACAGATGTTTAACTTATGAGCATTTATTCTTGACTTCATTTCTAACTCACCTAAGCAGATATATCTTCTCTCAGGATCTCACTGTATGACCCACATGCTAGTCCCAACCAACAGTTTGAGAAGGCCTGCAGGTCGGGTCATCTAACTTCAGTTTAGTTGATATGTGAGGGACTGCTGTGAGCATCTTTAACTGCATAACACTCACACACACACATGAAGCTTTAACTTGCAGAGGCTGAGCATTTTAGCTTCATTACAGAAATCAATATCATGACCTACATGACACACTAATGAACCTGTAGAAGACATCAGCTTTGGGCCATAGATCGGGCTGGGGGTTTGGGATTTGAGCTTCTTGTTCTAAGGTCATAGGTTCAGAGGGTTGCAGTGCTAGCAGGCGTCTGGTTTCTCACATGACAAAATGGCGAGTGTGTCCTTGAAGCAGACGTGTTTGATGTCTACATATGCAGTATTTATACCTTAATGGATCTGAAAAGCTCACAATAACAGCTTTATTAAAGCTGAGGGTGAAAAATCTGATGATAAACTGAACTTTACATCATTTCAGTTCTGTGCATGTGACACAGTATTCTGTGTAATGACGACGTCCAAATGATAAATCTCAGAAGGCTTTTTTTGGTTTTCCCACAATTGAAGACAAAGCTCATGATGTTTATCTGAGCAGCTCAAAATGAGACATGACTGCAATCTGTCAGTGCACTTTATTTTACTGTTTTATTTGAAAGACATGACTGTACTTATTAGAACATAATCGATACAGTTGAATATCAAAAGTGTGTTTCTTTCTTTTAGCTCTCCTTTACGCTACCATTTTTGGTAACGTAACCACCATCTTCCAGCAAATGTACGCCAATACCAACCGCTACCACGAGATGTTAAATAGCGTGAGGGACTTTCTAAAGCTCTACCAGGTTCCCAAGGGCCTCAGCGAGAGAGTGATGGACTATATCGTCTCCACTTGGTCCATGTCCAGAGGCATCGATACAGATAAGGTACCTGACAGATTCACATAAGGCGCAGGTTCCAGTCTAAACCCAGTGAGTTAATCGTCTTGGGTTATTTTAAAGGCCACTCGTTCTATGCCATAATAATGTCCTTCACATGTTTAACTTCTTTCGTGAGGTTTTCAACATCATCTTAAAATCGTAGTTTTAAAGGTGGAAGTATTTCAGGGTTTTTCTAAACATTTTCTTCCGCAGGTGTTGCAGATTTGTCCCAAGGACATGCGAGCGGACATCTGCGTCCATCTCAACAGGAAGGTGTTCAAGGAACATCCAGCTTTCCGACTGGCCAGCGACGGGTGTTTGCGAGCTCTTGCTATGGAGTTTCAGACCATCCACAGCGCTCCGGGCGACCTGATCTATCACGCAGGTGAAAGTGTGGACAGCCTCTGCTTTGTGGTCTCAGGCTCCTTAGAGGTCATTCAAGACGATGAAGTTGTTGCTATTTTGGGTAAGTGTAGAGTAGATACTTTCCAGAGTTGATTTACAAAGAATGACTTTGACTTTTATTCTTTGTGTAAAAATGTAAAAATCTTCTCTCTACATGAAAAGCGACTTGTGATATTTCTGCACCTTTGGCCTGCTAATCACCTTTTTTATTTTTATGTGTACGCAGTTATCACATTGTGCATAAGATGTCAGTCTCATTTAAATGCATGAGCAGATTTTACACTGTTTGCTTGAAGGGATTCAATATAAAGTGCAGATTGAGTTCAAGTCAATTATGGAAAAGGCTGTTAGGAAGACTAATGGAATGTCTCCACTCTCTTTCTTTCAGGGAAGGGTGATGTGTTTGGGGACGTGTTCTGGAAGGAGGTGAATTTAGCTCAGGCCTGTGCCAATGTTCGTGCACTGACCTACTGCGATCTTCACATCATCAAACGTGACGCCTTACAGAAGGTTCTGGAGTTCTACACGGCCTTTGCCGGACACTTCTCTCGAAACCTGGTGCTCACCTACAACCTGAGGAAAAGGGTGCGTAACATACTATCAGGCTGTTTTACATGAACATAAAAACCAGTCTGTAGAATACCGTGTTTATAAGGTGAGAGGTGTTCACTTTCCCGTTTTGAACTGATTTTGCCAAATGAGACATGTCCCTATTCACAATATTATGTGAATAGCACCGGAGTAGTAGAACCTAACAATATGCATAACCTAACTTAAAATGTATCTGACACTTTTATTCAAAGCAACACAGTGCATGAAAGAAATAGATTCATCCTCAGTATGTGTGCTCTTTGACAATCGAATCAGCTTTTGCACTGCTAACACAATTCACTGCCAATAGAGCTACAGGAACATTACTTTACACCACACTAACCCACTGCAAAGCATAACGTTAAAGTTAACCCTAAAATCTGATTGGCTGTCAGGAATGGGGATTCAACAAAATCTAAATTTCGCCATCATCTACTTGCATCTGTGGAGGAGGGGCCGGTGCCGAACTGGACTCAGTTTCATTTAAATTCATGTCTCATCTCACTTGTGTAAGCACTTTTTACAGCACAGCGATTTTGAAGCCAACTGAGGTGGAAGATCTATGAGTTGAAGAAATCTCTCACTAACACACACACCAGAGAGTCCATTACTCATAGAGTAAATATATGGCTATATATAATATATAATATATATAATATATAAATATTTAATACAGAACGCTCTGTATGACTATGGATTTATTAAATATCTGAAGCTGACAACATGACACCCTCAGGCAATAGATAATAAACTGTTTTATATGTGCACTAAAACATGTGTCATCTATCTCTCAGTATACACTCCTAGGGGTGTAGCAATATATTTTTCACAATATTACCAATATCTTTTTACTCTGTTTAATCCTATTGGTTTAGCTTTTAACATATGTGACCCTGGATCACAAAAGCAGTCTTTAGTAGCACGGGAACATTTTTAGTAAAAGACAAAAATGCATTGTATGCGTCCAAATTATCGCATTTTCTTTTATGACAAAAATCATTAGGATATGAAGTAAAGATCATGTTCCGTGAAGATATTTAGTAAATTTCCTACCCTAAATATATACAAACTTTATTTTGTGAGTGGAGGACCTGCCACAGTGCCTCTTATTAACAAAATTCGAAGGCAATTCTCTCAATATTTAGATTTATTGGCACCCTTAGATTCCTGGGTTTTGAATGGCTGTATCTCAGTCAGATATTGTTATATCCTAACAACTCATACATCAATAGAAAGCTTGTTTATGTTTATTCAGCGTTCAGATTATGTAAAAATCTCAATTTCGAAAAATTGGCCCATAAGACTGGTTTTGTTTTTCTGCAAATCTCATATTTCTCTTGAGTACCTATAGAGTAGTATTGCATACTTCGTATCTTTGAAAAGTATTTAGTTTGATCACATTTATAAAACTCAACTATATTTATATAGCGCTTTTTACAATTGTCATTGTTACAAAGCAGCTGTACATGAGTACAGTACATACAGTATGTACAATAGAACATATTGACTATATGCAAAACAGTTAAAGTCATATATCTGTCAACACAAGAAAAAGGTGGAAACACAGAAGACATACATATACCCACATACAAACGCCCCACAAAACAAAATGTACACGTACTAACACACATAGACATAGACACACACACATAGACACACACAGTGAAAGCACACATTAAGTTTAAAGAGAGAGAAACACAGGTCAAATATTAAACAGACTATATATACCTATATGCAATATTAATTTATGTAAAACTTAAAATTCGAATTCTAAAGCAGCCCCCCGGCCAGCCAGATATTGCAAAACAGTATACAAATGGTGGCGAGGAACCCAAAACTTCAATCGAGAAAAAAAACTCAGGCCCAACCAGGTGATTCCAGTTCCTCTCTGGCAAAAGCTGCTGCCTCTGCACAAGCTTGACAGTGCTTGCACAACAAGGCTAAATAAAAATAAATAAACTTAGTAAAATGATCATCAATAATCTAATAGCATTTGACATTTTAAGGTGAAGACGTGTCAAGTCGGCGCATCCTTCTTTATCCAGCTCTATCATCTCAGCTCTTGTCAGGTCGCCGCTTCCCATTCTACCATCAGGTCTGGGCTTGAACTGCATCCTGGTCGCTGTGTTAACCGTGGAACAATGAGACAAGACTGGCTAAGAGCACAGAAATAATACGTAATATGCCCAACTATTTTTTTGACAAGTTGACCAAGCATGAGAAGACAGCACGTTTAACATTGTAAAAAGGTCAGAAGGCCTGACACACCGTTGCATGGCCGATCTAAATGAAACAATAAACATCTTCAATTTTTGACAAGGGAGGTGAATGCCAGCTGAAAAGGAATGAAAATCTGTAATATAATACTGAAACACTTTCAAGGCAAATTTTTGCCAATCATTTCAGATGTTTGAGGAGATTGGATCACTGGTTACTGTCCAATGAGGCAACATGTCACATGTAGTTTTTAATGCGCAGTTTTTTGCGAATTGTGTTTCCATCATAGTTTTCATGCATTTCTTCATCATCATAATTGAGACATTATGCGCATCATCATTTTTAGAATTATTGCTTATCTTGGCCTTTCCAGACAGGGATTTGTTGCAATATCCCAAAATGTGAATGTGAAAATAGATGATTGTACATTGCATCTGAGTATGTGCAATCCCCTGGGATCAAACCCCATGACCTTGGCATTGCTAGTGCCATCCTCTAACCACTGAGCAACAGGAAAGCAATCGGCTATTTGAATTTTTAAGATTCTGTTCATTCTATTTTTATACAAAATGAATACAATCATATCATGAATCCAGAACCAGGTATTATATAAGATAGTGAGCTGCATGTACTGTTACACCACAACATTTTGATCAATCATACTCATACAAATTTTTGTTTTGTGAACATATAACATTACTTGATATGGATCAAATGACTAATGGGAACTTTCAGGAGGATTGGTTTGTTAACCTGGTGTAGTTTTTCACTTTAGGTGTGATACATAAAACGCTACACCATGTGTGATTGTCATCAGAGTAAAAGCTTTGTTTGATCATTGTTTGTATAAGCAGCTCTGTGTCTCTGGCTGTATTATCAGTCTTATCAGACCCAGCTTATTTAACTAATGCTGAAATCTAAAGTGTCCGGGCTGGCAGAGCCGAGCATTTCATTTCATAGAGGTCAGAAAAAGGCCACGAAGAGTCAAGAGCTCAATTACAGGAACACAAAGTCACTCTGACCTCAGAAGAGCAGAATGAAAATAGAAACCTGATACAGAAGTATCTTTATCATCACATCAATAACTCTCTGAAGGAGCGCAGCATCAGGTTACAGTCCAGCCCCCAGTGCATTGCATGGGCTGTCAAACATTGTGAGGCAATCACAGCCAACATTTACAAATGACCTGTGTTTACTGAAATGAACAGAGTTGTATGTGCCTCCGACTTTTGCCCATGAATAAACTATTCTCAGGTATTTCTCGGTCCAGATAATATTGTAACAGTACAAAGCAGGTTGCATTCGGTGAATTTTCTATTCAACAACACTGTATCAACTGCACTTTTAGACAAGGATTCTTTAGACCAGTATCTAAAATGTATCTTTCTTAAAACAATAGCTTTATGTGCGGATCAGACTGATGATGTTTTCTTCTGCTGCAGCTCTCGAATGTCATTCTGTATTCAGAGCGGTACACACTCTCAAGACTAGGGGCCCTATCATACACCTGTGCGGAGGTTTTTGCTAGTTTCAGAAATACAGATATAGAGAGAGCTCCCTGGATAAAGGTAAACATGTGGGATCGCAAACCAACAAAGAGTTGGCATATGTTGTTCATCAAACATGAAGGACCATTCAAACCCATAAAACCCGACCAGTGATTCATGACAAACCACTCTGTATGATCAATGCAGTCGAGCTGTGAGCGGTTTGAATGCTAAAAGGGAACTACAGACCAGTGAGTGTTTATATACTGTATCTCAAAACAGTGAGCATAAATTGATGAAATTGTTCTTCAGCATGAATTCATCCTCATGCCATTTTAAGCCTTTACGAGTTTCTATCTTTAGCGGAACACAAAAGAAAGTATGTCCAAAAACGTCAGTAATTAAACAACATTGAACCTCATTGACTTCCATTGTATGAGCTCAAAACCACCCAGACATTTCTCTAAATATCTAATTGTATGTACCACTGAAGAAAGAGTCAAATACAGGTTTCTAGAGACTTTTTTGTAATTCTTGTTATACTGTGTTTCTATGGTTTTCTTTTTTTCTGTTGCGTTTCAAACACAATTAACTAGTTCACACATAAATGTTAATAATAATGACATTTTGGGGAACTGTTCCTTAAATCGCAGACTGAAATCACATGATGGGCCACATGTGTTTGGTTCGGTTTCTTATCTCCTTCTCTTGTATGATCGATCTGTGGTCAGGTCTGTGGTACGGATGCGTGTGTTAGTGTATGTGTGATAAACTTGTCCTGTCTGGCTCTGAACTGATATAACAGCGGTGTTTTGTGATCTTTGTGTTCATTTGGATAGCCACACACCATTAAATCACATTTAGCCACGGGAAAGTATCTGCTCCTCTGTTTGTCCACAGAATGTGCTGAATGAGGTTTTGAGACAGTGATTCATGATAGGGACCTGTAAAATATTCACAGATACTTTTACATTTATTCAGTTAGCAGATGCTTTTCTGAAGTGACTTACAAATGAGAAATCATTTTTCGTAAGGGCAGTTATATGTCTTTTTCACCTTGAATTGAAAGTGTTGAGATAAATTGGGAGTGTGTGCTAATACTATAACAATAAATAAGACAAACATTATACAGAGCCTGAGCAGTGTAGTGTTATTTGAATTAAATATATTTACTGAGCAATATATTTATATTTGAATGAAACACTCAAAAGTGATCTTTGGTGTACTGCACATTTCGGTGTGCCATCCATGCATACAGAAGATTTCCTGCAGTGCACAGTACACGTTCTAACTATATAGCAGGGCACTACATCTTAAGAGTGTGTACTGTGCACAGCAGGAAATCTTCTGTATGCATGGATGCAGGTTTGCCGCTAGGGTTTCTGGGCCCTCTAGCTAATTTGTACTCCGGGCCCCCAAAGAATTATTGCATAAAGCTTACAATAAGAATAAAAAAATAAATACATTTTGACAATTTATTAATTAATGAATTAGTCTATAAATAAGGAAAACTAAACCAAAATATTAATTACATTACCAAGTTATAAATACTTTTGCACACATATTTGAGCTGTTACACACGCCAATAAAATTGTAACATTTAAACATGGCAAACAACAACAATACATCTTTTCTAGAAGTTTACTTTCTCTCTTAAATAAGACTAGATAAAGAAATGCTTGAACAAAGATTGTAAAGCTTGTATTATTATTATTATCATCATATTCATAACAGGTTTCACCCATCAGTAGCTTCAGTAAAGCAAAAATAACAACAGATCATTAAAACAGTAAACTCGAGAAAAAAGCTATATTAAATTATTTTTAGGACTGTTTTTATCAACAGGATTCTACAATGATTTAAATGAAACAAAGATGATAACTATAGCAGTTACTTTGATTGATTCTTAAAGGTGTAGCAAGGTGAGAAGCTTTAATATTCATAAATGGACTAGATTAGCTTTTGTTTCGTTTCTGTCTTCTCTAAAGCTCATCACAATCAACTCGATTCACGAATGCATAAGAATAATTCATTGGCATATTGTGTTACAAAACATTGGGGTGTGTAACTGATGGAATATATAGGTTATGTTAATTAAAACAGCTCATAGGACCATAACACAAGACAGGGAACGTAAATCAACGTGTTTTAAAAACTGGGTGACTAGTTTTCTTTCTCATCTCGACCTCTCTTCTCTCTCTTATTTCTCTATTGATATCCTGATTGTGTCTGCCGCTGCGCCATGTTGATACACATACAGAACTGTGAAGCGCTGCAGCGCCAGTGCTGCTTCACTGAATAATACGTTTATGTCTCTTTAAAAGGGACACACACACAACATATGTCTTAAGGGGACACAGACATACACATACGGGTTCTGATGGGCCCCCAGTGAAACAAGGGTCCTGAGAATCGTCCTCATCCTCCCCCCCGTTACTGCGCCCCTGCATGGATGACACACCAAAAAGTGCAGTGCACTAAAGATCACTTTTGACTGTAAAAGTATAAAGAATAGTACTTTATGTTGTAGTCACTGCTAGCGAAAAATATTCACTTCATAATTGTATTGGTAGACAAACGTTTAATTATAAAAAAACTGCTCTGTGGATAAAAAACAAAAGGTGTGAAAGGTGAAATGATTTTCTGAATTGGCAGAGTAATACATCTTTCAGACATGTGAGAAGTAGTTTTCAAATTGACCGTATTGATCATTACAATTAGTCTTCAATGGAGTGAATAAATGAAGATGAAGGTGGACAGTCAGATATTTGCTTTACATATATCACACATCATCTTTAAATCACTAGACTGGATCAGCTTCTTTGAATGCCTGAAAGTTCACTCAAAAATTAAAATTGGCATAATTTACTGTTTTTCTTATGACTTCCTTTCTTTCATTGTCAACACAAAAGACATTTTAGACTGTAAATGCAGACAGGGTGACCAGGGGCTGTTAAGCTCTTAAAAACACTGATTAATACTCTATATTCTAGTCCTTCAAACGCATATGAGATCATTAGTCCGTTATTCTTAAAAAATTCTTAAAAAAATGGATAAAAACAGATTTAATCCCACAATGCGTTTAAAGGGATACTCCACCCAAACATGAAAAATCGGTCATCATTTAGTCCCACTTAAAGGTGGGGTGGTTGATTTGGAAAGATGCTAACTTTCACCTGCTAGCACTGAAATTATTATCCCACCCTCTATGCGATTCGCAGTCCAAAGCCAAGCCTCCTCCAAACTCATGAATGGATTTCGTAAATCCACGTAACAAATAACAAACTAATCCATTAAATTCTTCTGGAAGCATGTACATACCTGTACAAAAGAAAGAGGGTCTTTCAGACCCTTTGCCTGCCGGAGCTGTTTCCTTCTTGTAAAAGCTCAACCGATATTAATTCAAATTAATATTCCTCTTCAAATATGTTTTTTGCTCCAACGTGGAGTATCACTTTGAGACACAAGTTATTGTGACGTGATGGAATCTCTCTCTGCTCTTATAAGACGTGTTTGAGGAAAGTAATGAGATCAATACAGCTTTAAGGAACATATTATGTTTGTCGTCATGCACTTAGTGCACAAAGGTAGCTGATAAAGGATTCTGAGACACAGCAGAAATTATATTTTGTGTTTATCAGTTTTTTTAATGAGAGTTCAAAGGTCATTTAAATCATGTTGATATTTTGAAGATAATATTGTATTCATTTGTCAGTCATTTGAGTACATTTCTCTTGTTTCACTTGACCGATGGTTGTTCCTTACACAGGCAATATGCCATAAACCTCTCAAACCTCCCAAACTCATATAGTTTAGCTTTGACACAGCAGTAAAATGAATTTACTCCTCCAGTCCAATGCTGCCACCTCCACACGTCTGACTGCCATCTGATCTGAGAGAAAATTAAATCCACGAATGTTTGCACTTCACAATTGGCTTTATCAGGGACTTAAAGAAGCTCTTGCGGATTCAATCTGTGTACAAGAATATAATATTAATACATGCAAAGACTGTTTCTGCAATATTCTTTTTTTTACATTTTTTACATCAAGATGCAGTGAGCACATTTTTGTGAGTAGTACTCACAATTTATATTATTCAATTAAAAGACATATAACGTTACACTTTAATGACCTTAAAGCAGAGGTTTCTAATCCTTCTCCTGGAGAGTCAGTGTCCTGTAGAGTTTAATTTAGTTAAGTTTACTTTAGTTTAAACAACCACCTGATGCAACTCATCACTAGTCAGACTAGAAAGGTCCAGACAGGTAAAGTAGAGATTACACTCTTCAGGACACTGGCCCAGGACAGAGTTTGGACAACCGTGCTTTGAAAGTATGAGACACCCAACGTGAAAATGCTGTTCTACCCATAATTCTTGACATTCTGTTTAACAAAATGACGTCAAGGTATCACAAAAATATCACATTTCTTTATAACAAAAGAAAGCATATCTACAATTATACAATGACATGCACTATATTCCACATCTTTTGGAAAAAAATGTTTAATTTAATTTCAAATGTTCTTTTCTGTTTGAATCAAATAGATTGTCTTCCGTAAAATAAGCGATGTCAAACGGGAGGAGGAGGAGATCCTGCGGAGGAAGAACGAAGCTCCTCTGAATCTTCCCCCGGACCATCCTGTGCGACGCCTCTTCCAGCGATTCCGTCAACAGAGAGAAGCCCGGCTGGCCGCAGAGCGAGCAAGTCAAGGAGAACACGATGTCGAGAGAGGCCCGATTCGTGTACAGCAAACTGCGATGCACGAGATCAGTGCACCAACTAGCATTGTCACAGTTACTGAGGGTACAACTACACCAGCCCCCTCATCATCATCTAAAACTTCATGCAGAGCCAAATTTCAAACTCATATGGCCCCTAATGGAAACTATAGTGGAAGTAAGCCAGCCGAACCAGCCATCAATAAAGGCTGGGGTCGGTTTAAAGAAGCCACAGTCAAGTCTGATCTCTCTTGGTCCCCTGTGTCCAAAGCAGAGTCCATGGAGACACTGCCAGATAGGACTAAATCACAAGACAAACTGACCCTCAAAAAGATTAACTCTTGTGACAGTGGCATCACCAAGAGTGACCTGAGACTGGACAGCATGGGTGACAGTACTGCTCGAACCCCTCAGGATCGCAGCCCGATGCAACATGATGGACGCCAAGCCATCTGCCCCATTCAAGAGCACAGTCTTCAGTCCTGCTTCACAGAACTCAAGCAGGAACTGCGAGGGGATATTCACACTCTGAGTAGCCGAATGTCAACGCTTGAAAACCAGCTTGGCGATATACTCAGACTCCTCAAATCAAGAAAGAGCTCAGAGTCTTCCCATATGTATGACATATCAAGACCTGAGTCACCAGACTCAGAAAAAGATGACAACACGTTCTCTTAACGACGTTTGTTGTGTCTTGTTGATGGTGTACTGCAGGGAACAGTTTTAGGTCCTGTTACATTTAATGCTGAACGGACCACTTTCAACACATGATACTTCACTGGCAAGAATTTATTCATATTCATGATGAACTTAAATTTTTACTTATTTTTTTATTATATCACTATGATGAAATCAACTGTGAACGTCTTGTATGGCTCAAGTGAACATATATTTGTTTCTGTGAAATGTACAACTGTCACCAGTCTTCTCCTGGTTTTCACTATGAAATCATTTATCAGATTTTAATCTCAAAACTAAATTGTGTGCGATGAATCAAACCGAAACCCATTCATTTTGTGACAGTTAGCAATTGTCGGGTAAATTGTACCACCTAAAATAGGTACTGAGGACACATACTGTTACTGCAGAATTTCTCAGTTTTAGTCCTTGCACATCCCCTCGTTTCAGATATCTCCCTGTATAAAACACTTGATTCAACTAATCAGATTCTGATGATCAGAAATACACTTGTTTTACTATATGCAGCACCGTAAAAATGTTTCCAAATTATTTTGATACTTGTTTTTTATAGCGTAATAAATGTAGCCAGTTTATGTTATTAAATGTACTCAAATAATGGTGGTGGTATACAATAGAAGCCAAATTTTTCTATTCTTACATAAGTATGAGCATGTCCTTCACCAAAGATGGAACCAATATGATGTATTGCTCAAGTAGCTTATTACCACCTTTAGTTTTGTTGAAAGCGCCCTCTATGTGGTGTAAAAGAAAACAGTTTCATGATGTGTCATGAAATAACGTTTGACTATGGCTACCAATCAAAATGCACATTTAGTGCTATGCCCCTAATTATAAAATTGTTACTGTTGTGAATCAGAGTAAAACAACAGTTTTGAACGTTGATATGTCAGTAGAGGGGCTCATTTAGGTCCTATGGGTCGTGTTTGAAGGAAAGTCACAAGCCATATTGTAATTTAGGCTGGAAGAAATGTTATGCGTAACCTGAAATCAGCTGTCATCTTCATTATTTGTGTTATGTATTATGCTTAACAGATACCTCTACAGTCCCTTATAAAGAAAACCTTTTATGGCGTTTAAGAAATACAGATGACTTTTGAAAGGTTATTAACAGGCCATATGTCTATAATTGAAAAGTGAACAAATGGAGCATGAATAAGGTTTACTATAGAGTTAAACTAGCATGTGACTATAAGTACAAAAACACTGTACAGTGTTTTTAATTGTACAGTATTTGCTTTTATCGTCCTGATTTCATTGTTTTAAGTCGAAGTGGTATTGCATTCCTTGTTTAAAATATTCATTTCATAGACATTTAGCATAATTTGCACTGAACATCTACATTGGTCTTTCTGATAATGTGTATACCGTCAGAATGAGTCTACATGTACACTGTAGAATTGTAAAAGACAGACTGGATTCCAACATAGTATTAAACCTTTTTTTTTACGAAAATGTAAAACAAAAATGTAAATACAAACAAATGAATAGCTCTTAACAAATGCAGTACATTTTTCAAAATACTGGAATAAGGATAAAGATTATGAATTAATGAAAAATGCATATAAATGTATGGATAAACTGTATAGAGAGACCAGAACAGCCACTGTGGAAAATAACTTTTAAACTGTGCAATGCTTTGTAAAAATCAATGTATGTATAATGTGCTTGAGAAGACCTGCTTGCTGCTAATTAAATTTTCCACTTGACTATGCATATCTGTTTACAGTCTTTTCATGTATGCAAGAGAAGGGTTTTTATGCATTTTTATAGATACTCTTAAAAGTTGAAGAATACTTGTTATCCAACTAATAAAAGAAATGCTTTTAGAGTACACACAGCTGAGAGTATAGCAAACACTGACATAGTGAATTAGTGCAACACAGCATACTTTTGTGACGTGGAAAAAAACTATTCTTGTTCATGTTCGTCTATATGACTAAATGTCTCGCAAGTCATGAGCCTAAAAACATTTGGTTTGAAATTCTTATCTTAAATTATCTTAATATTTTTTGATCTCAGTAAAAATTGAGTCACATAAAAGCACAAATGAGTTTATTCAAATGATTTATTAAAACATTTTATACTTTGCAATCACATGAACATTGTTTTCAATAAACTGATTTTTCAAGTGTTTAATACACAGACAGTTACAAGATGGCTGTGTGTGTGTATGATACAGTATGATACATTTATGTTGTACATTTATGGAGAGGTCCTGAAGGCTTTAAAGGATGTCTGTGTTAGCAGGGAAGTTTGGATGTCATTGGTCTGACTCATTGAAATGAAAGAGGACTGTTTTCTTTCATGACTCTGTAATCCGCTCGGAGCCACAGATCCTGTCTGATCCCCTGAGTGTTCTCAAACACATATATGTGATTAAACACCTGCGCCATGCATCTCAACATCTCTAAACAAGCTTTTACAGCTTCTTCCACTCAATTGCTTAAGACAGTAGATTAACATGAAACCCATTCAATATTGATTACACACATGATGTCAGAACTTATAACAGATAAATGTCAACAGATATTTAATATTGTCTGTTACCCAAAACTGTGACATTAAAACGGCCATGCAACAGTGTTTCATGCATTCTGACTTCTTTACAATGTCAATCGTGCTGTCTTCTCATGCTTAACATGGTCAACTTGTTAAAAAACAAGCTGAGCGTATTACATAGTATTTCTGTGCTCAATACACCCCCCAGCGATCCTACAGTTTTCGTAACATTTATTTGAACATATAAAACTGTTTTGTAACAACTTTTCTAAGTCTCTTATTGGACAATTCTCCCGGAAAAGCACGCGGCACGGCCACAGGAGAGCAGGAGAAGGAGCATGCGCAGACACTTGTAAGCAGGAGAGAGAGAGAGCATACGTTCGCGAAGTTCAGGTGTTTGTTCACTTCATTTGGGTGATGAATGTTATATAAACTGTTTAAAACTGATATATAGACCCGTCCCAGCGCTAAAAGATGCCGGACATGCGGTGAGTGAAACTGATGTCTCTGTTTGGCTGACAATGGGTGCGCATGTGCTTTGGTTCAGCCTACCCGTCCCCCCCGCACGCGCCGTATGTTTTCAGAAACAATCCTAAAGCTGTATCTATCTTTTATAAATGTAATCAAACTAAATTCTCTTCGAAGATTCGAAGTATGCAATATGACTCAATAGGCACTCAAGATTCATATGAGATTGGCAGAAATCCTGTATGTTACGCCCGCTTTAAGATAAATTAAATAATAATAATAAATACAAATACACAAGCCTAAACTTGAAAGGACCTTCCAATATTGCCACAATGATGCTCATAAACAGGAACATTCCGTTGCTAGTTTCAAAGGCAACCCATAATGTTTCAAATGATTTTCACTTCTGTGTTTTATATCTTTATATCCTGATCTATAGCTGTAATAGGGAAACATGGTTAAAGCAAGAATGGAGAAGGAATGATCAAAAGCAGAAATTAATCTGTCAATAATATTCAGTTGAAGCAACATTTCCCTTTCTGTTGAGGTGTTTTGGGAAAATTCGATTTTTTTAACATGGTCAAACACTCCTGAAGCTTTCCTGTAGCTCAGTGGTAAGAGCATTGCGTTAACAAGCAAGGTTGTGGGTTCGATCCCAGGTGATTGCAGATACCTAAGTATAAATGTATAAGGATAAAGCAATGTAAGTCACTTATAGGATATAAACGTCTGCCAAATGCATAAATTGTAAATGAAGACACATGAGAGTAATACAATCATATTGAGAGCTAATAAAAATGTGGGTAGCTTGGAAAATACCACTTGACGTGTGTATATTTGATGTACTTGTTGCAACAGAAATAAAAGATATTAGTCATGAAAAATACCACTATAGATAAATTAATGTCTTTATTTACTACGAATAATTTTACATTTGTCAAATATAAGTTGCATTAAATGAAAAACACAAATGACACAGTAATTCAAGTGATTTTTCATAAGTACTCAGGATTGTGAATCTTTCTTTATTGTCTTGTGGTGTGATGCGGAGAGGGCTGGGTATCTTTCGCAGTCTTTACTCTTTAGAGGAGGGAATCCCTCATTAATTTCTCCAGATATTCTCTCAGCGTGACTCCTGCAGTCTCCTCCTCTCGTCTGTTGATCTGCAATGCAGTGTCAGGCATTCCCAGCTCATGGGCATCCTCTGCAGTCTTTCCTAGCGCAGGCTCATATAAAAACTGACCTGTACTGCCCCTCGCAGGACACAAAATACCAAACCTGACATCATGCATGTCACATTTCTACTTTCAGTTTGCATAAATATGATCAAACCCTTTCATAGGGTCCCAAATTTGTATCATTTTATTTATTTTATAACAAAAAAAAAACCCACATCTGACTGTCACTATAATCCTCATGATCACATTCACTTAATATCGTATAAAATGTTATATCTGTATTGATTTGTTTGGTTGTTTATTTGTTTTCAGGATGTACATTTTTGGTTGGGGAGTGGAGAGGTGACCCTTCATGTCATTGTAAGATACAATTTGACAATTCAATTCTTGATTTCAATGATATTTCACTAAACCTTTTGAAAATCTGGTCCTATGGTAAAATAAACATTTCTTAAATGACCTTTAATGCACTTTGATACTGTAAAGGGGATGCACGTGTCTGGTCTGAAGTTAACAGCGGGTTTGTGTTTGTTAAGTTGAGTCAAGACCACATGCGATTTTTTTGCATCACGTCTATAGAAACATAATAATTTAAGATTGCATGTAATATTGAATAGGATTGCGTTTGGCCTGCGTCGTGGTCAGTGTTGTTCATCTCTTATGATCGGATGATTCTACGTCCAAACAGTATAAAACAGTGTGTATGGCCTAATTAACAGATATACAAACAGCTTATAATGCATAACAGCGTCACACAGCACTTGAGTCCTGTCCTCAACACTGTTCAGGGCTGAGGAGGTTCCACAGTTTGGCTGACCTCTTACTGCACTCTCACTTTGTTTTATATCAGTAATATACTGGATGTCATAGTAACAGTGGCAGCGAAGGCTCTGATTGGTGGAGAGACCTGGATCATCCGTTGTTGCTCACAGCCAGAAGTGCTGAGTGGACCCTCCTGTTAAAGGCCCCCCCACATTGCCCCATTGAGCTGATGCACTTCCCATTGTCCCACACATTTGTTTTTTTTCCCGTCCTGGTTGAACTTTCTAGTGTGACAGTAATAAGTGCATTAGCATCATATATGTGGCCGAGGAGGGCGTAGGGGGCATAGCCTAACAAATGTGTGGAGTTAATTGGTAAGTAACACTTTCAGTTTTTCTGTTTTACAAGAATTGTTTTAAGATAGCACGCTGTTGATCACAGCAATGCTAATTTTTAAATAATTATTAATTGTATTGGGCAGTATTACAGTCTATTATATTCTTTTCTACATTAGAAATATTGTTCAAGACTTCTTTGAGTTTGATGTTTTTGCCTGGATGCTGGTCTGGGAACATAACTAAAGTATAGGTTTGACATCATTATTGTTAGTCTGCTACTGGCTGGTGAATATTTTGCTAAAATAATTCTGTCTTCAGATCAACGGTGTAGAAATTCTAAAAGTAATTCAAAGCAGATGAAAAAGTCAGACTAGAAATAGCTTTGTGTGTGTATTATGCTAAAAATAGCATCAGTAAAATCAACAACATCAGGTAAATGAAGAAAGTGACATGTCAAACCTTAATGTGTGTACTGTATGACATTTGTAAAGTCTTATTAAATCGAAGCTGCTGGTTAATATTGAAGAAATCTCAAAGAAGAATAAACAGACACGCATTAGACTGGATTAAAGCTCACTTAATCTCTCATGATGTGGAGAACCAGCATCTGTTTTACACACCTTGATGATACACAAGGAGCGCTAGCATTAATTCAACACTCGAACACCCTCAAGATGAACATTTAAGCTTTTTAATGACAGAAATTAATAGAATAAAGAGATAAAACAAACAATATTGCTTTGGCCACATTAACATGGAGCCCCGCTGGAGTACACAACAATGCTTTCAGGCCGGCTGGAGCAGCTCTAAACGTTACTAGATCTCTCTCTGTTTGCTCATGCTCATCCAGCAAAAGTTGAAACAATTGAAGTTTTATATTTCCATTGAGCTCAGCAGGAGAGGTGTGTCTAAAAGCTCAGGACGGTTCATATGTGAGAACACTGCCGCTCTTCAGGAAAATAAAACGATTTCTTCAACGAGACGTGTTTGAGTTTCTGTGGAAACATCACACTTATGTGAGGCTGTCCTACAGTTGCTTGTAAAGTTTTGAGAGACGCACTGTTACTGGTTACTGAAAACTTGAAAGCAAAAAATATTTAAGAAAAAATCAGTCAGTGTGTAGAAGTTACTATAGAAGTTAATATCATTCTCATGCGTGTACCAGGTGATGTGTGGATTGCCATCATGTGACTTGATGAAGTCTGTGATGTTAAGTTAAAATTGTAATCATAAAGAGATCTATTTATTACTGCATTGTGTGCACTGATACAGACTAAACAACGAGGAAATGGGATTTTCTTCATTCCCCGTCAAAAAAAGTAGCTTAACATGCCACATCGAACAAAACAATGTTTCAGTGAAATAATTGTGAAATTCTCTTCTTCAGCTCATGCTTTACTCAGTTCAGACTTTACAGCTACCGTTCTTTAAAATAAATGTCTGTGTAATGCTGACTGGATGAGATATACATAAAATCATAAAGAACCAAAATAAATGAGGAATTTTAAATGTCATATTTTATCATTACACAGCTATAAACTATTTGACAAGCGTTGTAGGGAACGTTGTGTAAGCCTTGTGTAAACTAAACATTTTGACACCGAGCACACAAACATCCTGATCATGGCGAGAACACTTTGCACATATGTGATTTTTCTCAACAAATGTCTGTTGTTCAGTCTGTTGTAAAATGGTACAACAAAAATGAAACATTGTACAATTTTGTTCTCAAACACTTCAAACTACAGGCGTGAAAACCTATGAAAGAAAAACTATCAGACAATCAGTTTTGTGCAGTAATGTGGGTCTCAAAGTAAACTGCTCTTAAATATATTGGAAAGATTGTTCTCAATGTATTGAAATGAGATCTACAGAATTTGTTGTGGGAAAGTCAATCATTTGTTTGTGTCCATAATAAAAGAGTTTGCAACGTAGTTTATTAAAGCACATTTGGGTTGGACACCAAACAAATATAACAAATGTAGAGCTTAAATGCACAGTAAGTTTCTGCTACATGTGTAAATGCAACAATAGTGAAAACCCCAAAAATAATTAAGGTAAAATAAAGTTTACCTAATGTATGCCATAACATTTGGTGTGGAAAAATGAAAATGAACCACCATGTACCACAAATACAAACACGCTTACAACATGACTACTAAAGTTAAACCATGCTTACAGTGATTTATTTACAGAAACTGTGGTTTAATCCTTGTATTTGCAGTAAAACGCATGTTATAATGTTTTCCAGGTTTCCCAAGGGGACGCTACTGAGAAGCTGGCTGACCAAGTCCCGACCGAGACTTTTGCTGCTTATTGCCGGCTTGAAAAGACCTCAGGTGACACTCATGCGCAGGAAAAGGATGAAACGCACAAAAGTAGCAAAGGCCACGTAAGCGGTAAATATGGTTGTTGGTGCGTGTCAGAGTGATCCTATCAAACACTTAGGGTGTAAAAACTCAACGAGAACAGATTAAGTCAAATGTTGGGTGAAAAAATTGGTGCATATCCCAAACCATTGTTTCTTTTTTGTAGTAATTGTGTATTTACCATTTTTGGCCTTCCCTCTCTTTTGTCTTAGTTAGACTATCACTAGCCGACTATAGATTGAAATGTTTGGCAGTGTATTTGACATGTGTGAGTGGGTTTATGAATATTACAGATTAGCATGTATGGTCAGTGTATGTTATGGGGTTTATTGTTTTTATTTATTTATTTGTGTTTTTTATATGTGTATGTGGGCTCCACAGTCCAAGGCATATTACCCCACCGGGGACAATAAAGTGTATTGAATTGAACTTTGGCGGTATGCAGTACACAAAAAAATCTGTAAAGATAGGGCACAATACTTAATACTGTATTAATATGAAGGAATTTTCCATATTTATTTTTACAGTTGTTTTACCTGTATTTTACAATTTGCACTGCATAGAATTACATTTAGCATTAACTGAAATGTTCGTAAAATAAATGAAAATGCATTAGTAATTTCCTGCAAGTACTTTACAGTGAACATTGGCACAGCATTTTTATTTAAGACTATCTTTTTAAAGAGTCATATCTTTATTTTAAGGTCCTACTTTGGTTAATGGAGTGTCCAACAACAAGTTAACATACATACAAGGTGTAAAACACTTTTATTTTCTAATAATAGGCAGTCATTATACCTTACTTCTTGACGGGCTCTCAAATGATTCATTCGGGGATTCATCTATCTAATCCTCTACTTTCCGCTAGCCTAACCTAGTGGAAAGGATCTGATCTGATTGGACAGATGGTCTAGTCTGCTGTGATTGGTCTTCCTCGTGTAGTGTCGCAAATGGAACGTAGCAAGGCATTACAGGGAGTGACGCCAATCTGACCCGGAACTAAAATTAGAACGACAGTCGTCGCATGATTCAGTCGACTCCTATTTTCCCAAGACAATAACTTTGTTATTCGTTCACTTTCAACTTGGCAGACAGCAACATTACACACTGCATGAAATGTTATTTTAAGGACATTGTAATAGTTCATCTTTAATGGAATACCATGACCTGATATTAAAGGAAGGTCAAAGTGCTCTAAAACTGTAAATGTGATTCAACTTTTTCATTATTCACACAAGAAAAAAAATCCCACACAGCACAAGGAAAATTCCACAGCAAATTCTCACACTCTTACATGCTATTTTTTGCAGAACCTGCAGTCGCATGCCACATTTCACATGAGAGTCTAAGAGAGAGAGAAACACCAACTACTGCTGAGATGGACACATATCCAGAAACAGGGAAATCATGTTCTCCTTCTCTACCAAACCTACGAACTAAAGTCCGACACAAAACCAGAAGAGATTCTGAATTCGTTGTGAAAATGAGGGATCTTCCAGAAAGATCCAGACCCCCCGACTCACTTCTTGACCCTCGCACTGACTAACATTTCTTCAGCTTTCTCTCAAGGCTTTACTACAGTACACTGTGTGTGACGGGACATTATTGCTATTTCTTTTTTCCATTGCTTTTGGTTGACAGTGCTGCTTTCTTCTGTGATATCTGCTCAGGATTTCAGGGATTTTTGATTTCAAATGATGTGGGAGTGAAATAAAAAGAGAGAATATGTATAAACGTCATAAGGAGTACACAAGTGGCTTTTTATTACCTGATGAGTAATTTCAAAACAAACCAAAATTGTACATGATAATATATAACTTGTTGCATTATGATATTTAAATCTTTGCGCTCTTGTGAAAAATACAGATTTTTTGATGTTCTTGACAGCTGACAAAACCTCCAGACACAAGCACAATGCATCCACAATATAAGCTTGCACAAATGATTTCTCTCTTTTTTGTCTCTTGTGTTCATAATGTCTTACATATTTAGCGTCTATGTGAAATCAGACACATAGATCTGTTTGAAGGATCACATACATATAATTTAAGGTTTTTTGAATAAACAAAATTACGTTTATATTATTTGTCTTATGTCATTTATATAAAGTTTAAAAATTACACTTTTCAATATGTTTCCCGTTGATAATTTCCCTTTCTGAAAATATACAGATGTTTTTTAATGTTATGTGTGTAAATCAAATAACAGCTGGTTTTATTATTTACATAGTAAATTAATTGATATAATTGAAGTAAAATTAACCACTTAATATAAAGTGTGGGACAGTTCATGTCTTCGCATCACAGGAAGGATGTTAACCTCTGGGGATGAATTATGTCAATATAACTCATTTATCTTTGCATTTATGAAGTTTTCGTGAAGTATTTACATCCAATTGTGACTGCAGTGCTTTGTAGAAATCTGCTTGAAACAACTCACTAAACTGTGTCTCTAAGCAGAAAGTCAATGGCCTTTAGATTCTGCCATTATTCAACATGACCGAGTTCCTTTCAAGCAATAAATATAGGAACTCATTACTGAAAATGTCCAATCCTGTGAGAAAACATGAGCAGGTTTGACATAATCTGACACATCTGACTGTTTCCTTCTCCCTGTTCAAGAGAAAGCTGCTGGTTGTTTTGTTATTTCGCATTAAATTTCTGTTGAAGGGCTTTATATCTGTTGAGTTCTCGCTCAGAAACAGACGGAGTAAGGCCTGTGAGAGCCTGTCTAAAGTCTTGAGAACATAAAGTAAGAGCACTGCTCTCTGAATCCACACCTGCATGAGAGAGAGAGAGACATTCGTCATGGATGGATGGATCATAGTCACGATATTGAGAACAATAGAGAAAAACGACAGATTAAAAAGTTGACCCAGACACACACTATGAAAATATTTCAGCTATGTGCTGCAAACTAATGGCCTATTTGTAAATATGCAATCTTGTGGCAATCATCCAACAAATAAATAAACAAGAATCAAATCATTTTACATATCCAGTCCTCCATCAAATTAATTTTGAGAAATCACTTTTGTTGCTTTTTACTTTGATGAAGTGTAGCTGACCTTCATTGATCTGCAAGATCTTCCTCTTGATGGCGGACATCATGGCGTCCGAGCAGAGGGCATAAAGATCGGCTCCCGTCAACTGTGACGGACAACTATCCACCACATCTGACAGACACACGCTGGGATCCACTTTAAACCTGCAATCACATCATAGTCATGGCCAGTGAAACAGCCGACCACAGCCATACATGCCTCACTTCACGATAGACAGACATACTTGCGTAATATCGCTTTGAGAACCTGTAGCTGTGACTCCTTGTCTTCATTAATTCCCACATACACTAATTTATCAAATCTGTGAAGCAAAAAGGTAGAAATAGAGATATTTTTAAATAGAGGAATGCCGCATGAAAACCCACAGAATGGCCAGTATCTGAAGATGATGTCACCTGCCAGGCCTGAGCAATGACTGGTCCAGAAGATCAGGACGATTAGTGGCTCCGATCACAAACACGTCTCCAGATGAATGAAGACCATCAAGCTCTGCTAACAGCTGTGACACCACCCTAATAATACACACAACAAAAATGTTATCAAGACACCTCATCTCCAGACCAGTACGAAGGAAATATTAAAGTAACAAGTTAACTGAGTTGTTTCTTTGTACTAATAATGTATGACTTTGTTTTGTTTCAGCCATTCTGCTTTTTGAACCTCTCTGATGGATAGATGAGTCCAGAACTTATAAATCTTTCTATAGGATTGCATTACATGACACATAAACACAGGTGTTGTGAAGCATTAACATGTTTTACGTTGGACTGACCGGTCCATGACTCCTGCAGAATCTCCAGTGTGTCCTCTGTTAGGAGCTAAAGAGTCCAGCTCATCAAAGAAGACGATACAGGGAGCAGCACTTCTGGCCTTACTGAACACTGACAGACACAAGAGATGAGAAAAACACCTATGTGTAGTGAAAACAAATCCCTTGAACACAAAGCGATTGAATGTAGTCACTCTTACCCTCTCGAATGTTCTCTTCACTCTGACCCACGTACATGTTGATGAGTTCAGGTCCTTTCACACTGAAAACACACACGCACATTATTGACCAGGGGCCGGATTCACAAAACAGTCTTAAAAAGAAAATTCTTCTTTACTGACATGTTTTTTCTGAAATTCTTATTTAATGTTATGTAGTTCCTGAAAAAAACTTCTTAAGACGGTTCTTAAAATTCTTCTCAAGATTGATCTTAGAAAAAAAATGAAGAATCCAAATTCTCGAAACAAACGCTGTCAGTGGACAGTCTTACGGTTGTCTTAAATCTCTAAAGGTGAGATGTTTAATACATGTTGTTTCACATGTGACATGTATTGTATGGACTAAGAATCATCATGTTGACGTTGACTTGCCATTAAGGAGAATTCATTTAAGATTATAATAATGATAAGGTCTAGCTCCAGTACTTTAGCTTTCATTAGTCCTTGTTACATTATTCTGGGACAAAGTGACTCAAAACGGAGAGGGTCACAAATATTATGCCGTAGAAACATACAAATAGTATTATGAATAAGTATATTTTTTAACGATTGATTACATATAAGCTAATCGTAAACGCCGTTTAACAAATCACATGCTAATATTTATAGGCAACATATGAATGCGAGGTGCTTGTTTCACACATAAAGTTTTTGGTCTAGATAAATATATATTACATTATTATTATTTTATTCCTACGACAACAATGAAGATGTTTGAGAACATTTTAAGAAATGTTTGAGAATCGCACTTACAAACATGGTTACAAGTTACAGCACGAACTTCCTACAATTTATCTTAAGAACAACCTTATATTTTGTTTCATGAATCCGGCCCCAGATCTCTGAATTCTCTGACAACACGTATGTCAGCGAGATACAAGAGAAAAGGTAAATTATCTATTATAGTTAGTCTGATGGTCCACCCAAGTCCGGTTCCAGCATCAAATGTGACAATTTTTCCTCTAAATTTGACTCGTACCTGAGGAAGGTCATTGAACACTCGGTGGCTACAGCTTTAGCCAGCAGTGTTTTTCCAGTGCCGGGTGGGCCGTATAGCAGCAGACCTGAGCGTCGCAGACCCAGCGACAGCAGCTCTGGATGATCCAGAGGAAGTTGAATCGTATCCAGAATTTCCTTCTTAACCTGCTGCAGTCCACCAACATCTTGCCATCTGACTGATGGGATCTGAGACAAGAAATGCAAATGTAATTCATTGCTGCCGAAAGGTGGACTGTGGATAAGGTGTGTTGTGTCCAAGGGTGTTACAGGCACTTGAAAAAAGGAAATGATTATTATGTTCAGTTATTTTTACCCTGTTCATAATGTTGGTTTAAAATGTATAGTATGGGATTAAAGCATACATGTTTATCGCATACATTTTTTCCAAATATGAAAGTAAACAGGCGAATCATGATTTGATATTGAAAACATTGGTACGCAGATTTCATGCAGAGATGTGTCTGTACGCATGTTCAGCGAATGTGACTCAATGGAAGCGTGCCGTTGTAGTAGAGTTTGCAACTGACTTGATAAAGTATATTTTCACATAGAAATGTAAAGATGTCGTTGTACTTTTGGAGCTCCTATGGCCTGTGAATGTGCGTCCTGTAGAGCTTCTAGAGCCGCGCTGAAATCATCGGACAGGACCTTCACCCCAGACACACACAGGTCCTCTTCATCTTGTTCACTCGCCCCGTCTGGAAAACTACATCCACAAACATCACACCAGCCTATGAGTCACACCAGAGAACCCGAGTGTCAAAACATTCCAACAGTGAGACTTACAATGTCTTCAGAAGTCTTCTGTGAGCGGCTTTCCCTGCCCCAGTCAGAAGTGCACAGATATCTCCTAAAACAAAGCCCTTCAGAAACAAGGCAAACGTTAACTGTCTGCAATGCTCAACAGTATGTGAAGATGTGATGGATAATCTGTCTCACAGCTGTCTGTTTGGCAATCCTGGCAAGATTGACGTCTTTTCCCAGCGGCAGGTCTTCGCTGAGGCTGGACAGCATCATCCTCCGCTGGTCCTCTGTAAGACTGTCGACGGTCACCTGATGTATGAATGCTGTGAGCACATCAGGCGAGAGGTCTCGTGCGCTGCTCACAGAGCCCACCACAACCACACTGCAGAGAAATACATGTGTTCATACAGAATAACTGTGCTTTCAACTATTCCAATTAACCAAATCAAATCACAGTGTACCTTTTTGTCTATATGAATAACAATAATGTATCTATTACTGTCTTTGTTTGGTTTGTTGGAAGCCCACCTGGCAGGAAGAGCTGTTATGATCTGACACAGGCTTGAAATGATCCTGGAGTCGGTCTCAGTGCCGTCCCGTGGCTGACCCAACAACTCCAGGTGCTTTAGCAGCAGAACACACGGGTGATGAAGCTCCGCCCGTTCAAACATTGACTTCATCTTGACCTCACACGCAGCCGCTGTGTCTGCGCAGACGGTCACGCAGTCTACCTGCAGGTGTGAGCCCAGGGTCATATCAAATTCCACAATATCATTCTAGGGCTCTGTTCTGAAACATAGACACTTCTTATCTAGACAGCATTTTAACACTACGCTGTTCATTAATAAATAAAGCAATCCCAAAATGCACTGTGATTAATTTTAGTAGAGAAGAAAGTGGATGAGTCGTATACACTCAGATTTAGAAATCATGCATGTTGAAAACTTCCCTAAATAGTAAGTGTAATATAGTAATAGGTTATCCCAAACCCTTTATTCTTTCAATTACTACAAGTAATGGTGAAATAGTTTGGTCTAATTAAAAGTAGGGATGAATGATATTATCGGCAGCGATACAGAAAATAACACCGATATGAAGCTTGTTGATTGATATGCGTTTGCGTCCATTTGCGTGTTTGTGCTAGAGCCATCATGTCAGTGGTGTGTTTATTTGGCGGCATGGTTTAAATCAGGGATGGGCATTTTTCAATTTAATATTTGAGCTCATGAAAAACGAAATTGGAATATTTGTTTATTTAAATTAAGACAATAATGACGTAACTTGTTACGTTTTCATTTTGTCACAATTTCACATCAAGCTTATAATTATCATTTAATATTCATAACGCATTCATATTATATCCTTTATATAGTTGTAGAAAATATAGAAAAATACATAAAAACTGAATTTTAACCTATGCACAATGGGATAATGCAAAAAGAAAACATACAAAACAAAATTAACAAAACGCAACATACAGTGAGTATATTGACAGTCTGTGTTTTATAATAATATTCTTGATTTTCTTTTACATGTTCTTGATAAGAAAATCAAGCATATAGGCTAGGCCTATTAGTTAACAAGCCGACAGCAGAGAAACCGCGCTGATCTTCACCAACTCCCGGTAACAAAACCCAGATCTGACAAGAATATCTGGCTTTATTGTTTATAATATTGATAATTAATAAAGTAAACGGCCTTGATACCTCCAAGCCGACTGTTAAGATCCTAAAAAAAATGCACCGCAACAAAGACGGAGCAATTATAGTGCTATAGATATTTCCTTATCAGCAGCACATATAAATATTGTTTTCTTTGTCGTTCACGGCAAGTGTCTTACTTGTTTAGCTATGCATTGCATTTGCATCAATAAATAACAAAGGCCTTTTTATGTCAATAGGTAAGGAATCACAGCGCATTTTAAAATAAACAAAAAAGCATCCGTGTGAATTTATTTAAAGGTTGTAACTTGAAGGCGACGCCCCTATTTGAACTTCTAGAAGGAAATCTCAGGCTTTTAGGTATGGAAAAAGGTGCCAGTCTTATGTTAAGGCCACATTCATTAACATTAGTTGCAGTGAAATGTAGCTTATATTTTCATGTTTTAAGTTATGAAAGAACGAATATGAATTTACTATGAACAACCGCTAAATTATGGTAACAAATTAATTATTGACATTAACAGCTTTCCTGTTGCTCAGTGGTAAGAGCATTGCATCAACAACGCAAGGTTGTGGGTTCGATCCCAAGGGATTGCAAATACCTATGTAAAATGTATAGGATAAAGCAATGTAAGTCACTTTGGATAAAAGTGTCTGCCAAATGCCTGAATGTAAATGTATTGATAATCATTGAATATGGCGTTGGTATTTTTATACCTAATGTAAGTAATGTTTTTTCCACTGGCTCATTGCTGGTGCTTATTTTTTCCCATGCAGCTTAAATTTGCAACCAGAGCACTTTGGTTGAAAAAACGCTGTCCAGCACCTGGTGCTTTTAGCTGCGTGAAATCGCCCTGGTGGATATACAGCATATATCGGTATCGGCTTATTCATTCAGAATTCTACAGGTTGATCTGACAGATACCTGGATGAGATGCAGATGTAGCCTCCTGCTCGCCGCTCTCACCGCTGTGGATTTCCCGCAGCCATTCGGCCCCATCAGAAGAACAGAACAGCCTCTCTTTAATGTAATGGAGCTGCAACACCAATATTTTGAACGGCATCAAATAGATGTCTGAAATATTTTATAACAGCAAAAATATTTGTCTATTCCTGACCTTTCACTGAGGTGGGGCTGAATGATGGTGAGCAGTTTCTCCACAGTGCAGGAGACACCAGGAGGACAGAGACTCGTCCAGACGGACACACCCTTCTGCAGAACCAAGCAGGGGCACAGGCTGTGGGCGGGGCTTCCCTGTGGACATCCAATCACATGAGTGTGTTTAAATATTATCACAATTAGATATCACAGCGAACGTTGCTGTCGCTCACCATGTAAAGCGAGGTGTGATATGAATCAGCCAGATATGAAGACACCTCATCATCATCATCATCTTCAGAAAAGCCCGACACCTGCTTCACCTTGAAATACAGCACAGGCCACCTATAAAAACACCAAAGACAACAATGATCTTGTTTCTTTCTGTTCAACTGAAAATCTTAAAAGAACCAAGTGAGGATAAAATGAACCTGAAAATCCCTTCAGAGTTGTGCTCTACAAGATCTGGATGTCCTTGCGATGGGATTCCCAAAATATGACCCTGCTGAACAAGTCTAAAAACACACACAACATTTAGAAACAGCAGAACACAGAACAGGCAGAACTAAAGTATGTTTGCTGAGTAAACCTTGCTGTGCTGAAGTGTTTGTGGAGGAGGTTTTCAAAGACACCATGACAATTGTATTCTGGTGAAATAACCGCTTCAATATGCAGCTCTTTAGCATACGGCGGAGCTGCAGATCGACATGCACTCGCAGAAATCTGTGAAGCTGCAGGTGACGACACCTTATTCCACCTCTGTTTAAAGTCAGTTACAAATGTAAGTGTACACAAATCAACTCACAAATCTCACTAAATTCTACACACCATTGAACAAGGCTAACATTCTTTTCTCATCGCTGTTATCAGTATTTTTATTCAGATTTTTAGCCTACATCGGTAAACACAAAAATGTCACCTTTATTTTGATGGTTGTGTTCCCAACAGGCACCGGCGTCCCACCTGACAAGTTAAACCACTGAAGCGGTGAAATGTATCCAAAATGATCATTCACATCCAGGTCTGAGTGTCTAACGGTGTCAAAGGCCTCAATTTTAACCAGATGAACACATGCTCTTCTCTTAGAGGGATTTTCACATTCCTCCAGATCAGGACCCTTCAAATATGACTTCACTTTGTCTGACGGGAGGGACGCAACCACCCATTCCCCATTGAACACACCCAGCTTCAATAACAAGCTCTTGTTCACAAAAATGACACTATCGACATCCAAGGGGTCCATGTGATGTAGCCGGCACAGAATCGCTACTGGTTTGTACAGACTGGAGACATCCAGCACCCGGACATCCAATCGACACTCCAGAGCCTGAATGACGGTGCTAAAGTCAGAGCTGACCATTACTTTAGAGCTCAACAGAGAGCTGCTGGAAGTCAAACTGTTGGCATACTGGGCGAAATCAGACACAAACAGAGATGAGGACGAGAGTTTGCCGGTCATGTCCAGACCGGCGCTAATGGGCAGATCTCTGCAGTCTGACACCAGCACACTTGTGTTCATTGTGATGCTGCCCTGACTGACAGGTGTGCACTCCAGCACCATCACATCTGACAGGCACTGCTGGACATGCGCTGCATCATCACCCAGTGAATGATGGTAAGGGATGAGTAACACGTCACCCTGTCTCGCCAGCAGGGTGTGTGTATGACAGGACGTAAGGACCAGCAGACCACTGCTGAACTTCTGTGACGAAGCCCACCTTAAGCTCTGCTTGGTCCTAGCGCCGATCACAATCCTCTTCAGAGGGAGCAGAGGCTGTGGACTGACAGATCCATGTGAATGATCTTTCAGACCGTAGTGTCTGAGGAAACATCTGCTCACGTACACAGTCAAGCACGTGTGTGTGTTTACGTTCGTCTCGAGCTCTGCGGTAACGTGCGCGCAGACTATAAAGCGTCGCTTAGAGGATGAACGATCGTCCATCGATGAAAATAACAACGCGTGTGTGGGTCCATTGCAGTTCGGAAAGTGTTGAGTAAAGGTGGATTTGTTGACGAGGACGTGCAGCGGGTGAATGTGTGATGGAAACTCATCCGGACATTGCAGCTTCACGGGGGCCGCCATGTTGAATTTGCGCGCATGCGCAGTGAAAAACTAGACAAAGCTCTTTTTTTATGAACTGTATCAAATGTACAAACAAAATACACACTAATGATAATCTTAGGTTGAGCATACCAGTAATGAACAATTAGAAATACAAATTGAGAATAAAATAGAAACAGAAGAAAAGAAAGAAAGGTAAAAAAATGACAGAGGTTTATTCAAATTAACCTATATTCCTCAAAAATTGAAATCAATGTAAGGGCTTTTGTTTTGGTAATCCATTGTAATGTTTTATTCATCTGTTTTATCTCATTTAAGTACTGATTGGCAGCTAGGGAGTATACATCACAGGATATAATTGATTATGTTCTAAATTGCTACAATTTTCTAAGCAATTCTCTATATTTACGGTTTCTTTTATTTTGCGTGCTTGTAAAATATATATTATATCCTTTAATTGTATACATATTTCATAGGTATATGTATTATTATTCATTTGTTATTCCTTCGTCCTTACAAAAACGAACCAGTTGTATTATTTGTGTAACCACTTTACCAGAAATCCCATGGTTACTATGAACACAGTTGATTTGCTGTGAAAGTTTTATAGTAGGGTAATAGCAAAACAATGGGTACGGGCGTTCTCTTATATCTACAATCTACACACTATTTAAATAGCTTTATATGAATGAATGAAGGAATTAATAAATGAGAAGAACCAGAACATTTAAGAATGGATCAATATCAGAGGCTAACACGCAACTACACAAAGTCAGAGGAGAGAAAGGTCACATGAAAATGTTCTCAGTTTATTAGTACTTGTAAAGTTGTTAAGAGAGAATCTCAGAGCAGCGCTGCATTTGTAACAAGAAGCTATTTTGATCTTGGTTTTCATTTAAAAAGGAAACCATGCTACAACATGATATTATAGGATTGTTTTCTGATGTGAATGACACCTCTGTAAAAGTCTACGAAAGGCGCTCTTTTAATGTCAAAGACCTTCCTCAGTGACCGAAGTTTTATTGAGGCTCTGACCGAGACCCAATTGGACTGAAAAGAAAGAAATGTCTTAGTGAACACACACAAACACACAGGAGAGAGACGATACTGTGGGGGTCTCTGTTGTTTTTGAGGGCTCCTGTAAGATATTGCACATTTCTCGTCATCAGACGGTGGCAATCATCCAAAACATGATTCAGGTATTCAATTTATTTATAAATATATATATTTTGATAAAGACTATTGATTGTATCAGACACTGTATCATGGAATTGAATGTTTTTTATTTAAACAGCAGAGCTTTTCATGCAGCTGTCAGGTGTTGATCAGGTGCAGTGTGTATTGGACGTAAGGTATGCTGGCGCCGCCCTGCAGGACAGCTGGTGTGTGGCAGATATAGGCATTACCACAGGGTTTACTGTCAGCTGAGGGTTCCGCAGTCGTTTGTGTTTAAGCTGTTTTCTATGTTACGATTTTTTATATCTGGCACAAAGTGAACATATGTACACAAATAGAAGATAAAATGAGCACATGTTTCTATAAAGTGCATAAGTCCTTTTCAAGCTTTGTGGAAACACTGGGTCTCACTCACTAATAATTGCGTAGAATTATCGTATTTATATTCACATTTGAACCTCCCACGAAAACTTTCCGCCTCACAACACGTCCGTAGGTACTCACGTGTTTGGCACTTACGTTAATTAATTAATGTGGGGTTTCTAATTATGACATAAAAAATTGTTTTACAAAATACATAACTGGGGTTTTCACCAATAAAATATGTTAGAAGTGACCGATTCGTCAGGTATAGTGACCCTAATCCGAAATGTGACCTCTGCATTTAACCCATCCAGTGATTAGTAAGCACACACACAGCAAGTGGTGAACAGATGTACACCTGGAGCAGTGGGCAGCTATCACTGCAGCGCCCGGGGAGCGTGTAGGGGTTAGGTGCCTTGCTCAAGGGCACCGCAATCGTTACTCGCCAGCCCTGAGGATCGAACCGGCAACCTTCTGGTCACGAGTCCGACTCTCTAACCATTAGGCCACGATTGCCCGATAACATAACATTTAACTACGAAATTATATGTAATTATATATATATTATATATGTATATATATGTATAAATATATATTTTATAGCACTTTATTTGTATTGTATCAAAAGCAAAAGAAGAACCCATGTTAGCCAAACATAGAATAAATAAAGATATAATCTTAAAAAGTAGTAGTTTAACATACACTGGAAAGCGTTCCGCAACATATCGCGAGACCCGAGCAAGAAGTCTCATGATTCGTATCCAGAACATGATGATGATGTAAGCTTAGCCTAAATACCGCTCCAAAGCAGTATTCGAGCTAGTCTGGGTCTAATGTGCGTTAAACTCACTGCCCTTTGGCATTTTTAACACATTGGACACACTTGCCTCAATCTTCACGTCGTCCTAATGTAAATTTAGAGTATTCTAAAGGAGCGGCCGCGTGCACGAGTTTAGTCATTTTTAATAAACACACCCAGTCCATCCCCATATAAAGGCTTTTCCTTTACCAGCTGTCGTCATTTAAGTCAAAGTTACTCTAGGCAACCCCACGTGACGTTGTCTACAGACGCGCTCTCGCAAGGAATACCAAGTGCACACTCCTCAAAGTCAGTTCATTCACAATAAAACACCTTTTATACAGACACGCAGCTGGCAGAGTTCTCGTTAGCCGGCTGTAAAAGGACTGCTCGAGGAATCTAACGCAGTTTTTATTATTCTTTCACTGTATATGATAAAATAATTTTAAAATGAAATTTACATCTACGCGTAATTATTTATTAGCTATGATAGCTATTATCCTAAGATGAAACTTGCATTTTATTTTAGAGAGAAAGAAAGAAAGAAAGAAAGAAAGAAAGAAAGAAAGAAAGAAAGAGACTGGGGATTTTAGCTTTTCTTAAGATGTTTCTCTAACATGTAGAGTCAATTTTAGTAGGCCTACTAAAGTTTTTTTGAATCATGATTTTTTTTCGTGAAAGTGTTCGTACGAAGGTTTCATGCACAAATTTGTGCGTACGCATATGCTTAGTGAACGAAACCCTTTTACTTTTTATGATTATATTATCTAACTGCCCCTAAGCCTCTTAAAGACCATGCTTTTGATTTACAAACTGTTTTAGAAAAACACTCGAGCACACACAATGGACTGCTTGGCTGATCTTAAATCTCATTGATTCTTTACCCTAGAAATGAAAAGTATTTTAAAGTTATAGCTTCATTAAGCTAGATCTGCCACAATGTTACTCATTCTTTTAACATAGACTAATGTCGGATTGAATGTTTATTGCTAGAAAATAATTCAGTAATCCTGGATATTCATTTGTATTCAGAAATATCGACATTGTTGCTAATACGGCTGCAAAAATAGCAAAGTAAAAATGAAAAATGTCTCCTATGTTTTTTTCCGAATTTCAGGTGATATTTTGTAAGCTGTTGTAGTTATGAAGTGTCACCACTGGATGGCAAATGTGTTCTTGATCTGGAAATCTTGGTTGTCTATTTGTTCTGTGTCCACAGGAAGTACAGAAGGCAGATCTTCATGTGTTTAGTGCAGTAACTAAAGGAACATTGGGGAGCAGTGATTGTGTTCAGCTCCTGCAGTGTGTCCACACTGATGTTTCTAATGTCCCTGAAGCTCAGTGTCCCTGTCAGTGCCATCAGACTGTTTAACATCACCGGCTGTCCTCTGTATGACTGTAACCTGCTCTGTGACACCTGGTTAAAAACATCTGAAAATCCTTTATACAGACTGATACACACACACTCTAAGATATAGAACAGTGAATGAGAGGATGTTGTCAGGGTGTTGAAAGGAGTGGTGTTGATCACATTGCTAATGGATTATCTATGTGTGCTTAAAGTGATAGTTCCCCCCAAAAATGACATTTCTCTCACCATTTGCTCACCCTCTTGTAATTTCAATCCTTTTGACTTTCTTTCTTCCTCAGAAGACAACAGAAGATATTTTGAAGAAAGTTGGTAATCGAACAGCCTGGCCCTTATTCGCTTCAATTGTATGGACACAAAACCAATCCAAGTGAATGGGTGCCAGTTAACATTAACATTCTTCAAAATATCTTCATTTGTGTTCTGCGGAAGGAAGTCATACAGGTTTGAAATTACAAGAGGGTGAGTTGATGATGACAGAATTTGTATTATTTGATGAAGTATCACTTTAAGGGCTTCTGGGGAGTTCTCTGTGGTTGTATCAGTCGCGATTTCTTTAAGGCTGCAAGAGAAGCTCAGCTTCCCCTATAATTGTCAAAAAATGAATGGTCAAATATATGTACTATTATGTTAACATTTTATTGACTAAAAATGCGTTAAACACGTTCATCTCGAACGAAAACAATTTCGTTCAGAATCAGCTACTTAGGTCGGCTGACTCGATTTCCTTCTCATTCATTCCCGTAGCGTACAGTGCATTACTCTGTTGAAGCCCAGCGTCCATTGACTTCAATGGGGCTGCTTTAAACAGTTCTTTTCAGTGCTTAGAAACAAGACGGTCATTGGATAATGCTGCGATTATGTCCCGCCCACGGACGCTCAGCGTCTCTGGGATGAATGGAGGAGTGGGCTGGCCCGGACTCCGAGCGTCTGCGTGATGATTGAGGGTCTGTCGAAAGACTGCATCTCCTTTTGATTGACAGCGATTTTGTTCTATAAAAAGTCGCTGACGCTAAAGCTATTCAATCTCAGTCCCATTGCGGATTTTTCAAGTGTAGTTGAAAGACAAACTGCTGCAACCTATTTCTTGGTATTTGCTTGCCGAAATTGCTTGCCAATTTTCATCATACATTTCACACAATTATACACCACATTCCTTGTTTCAGTTTAATGTATACCCACATTTCCTCCGTCGTGTTTATATATATTTTTTAGATAGTTTGTTCATTCATTCATTGTGAAATGAGCTTCCCCTCTTTGAAAGACCAGCAGCCGCCACTGGGTTGTATATAGGAAATGTTCATTACAAAACTACTTAAACACATCCTTATAATCAAATCTAATTCATGGGAACTTTAGGAACAGCTATGAGCCATAGTTAAAGTGACGCTAATTTGTATACCATTTTTCACAAAACACATATTGTTTCACAGCAGCTTAAGAGAAAATTATCTGGTTTCTATAAACAGGGCAGAATTGTATGATTGTAATGACAGAGACTTGGCAAACACTTCTGATGTCAGATTGTTTCACAGGGGTCACTCTTCAACAGGAGACATGGAATGGCTGGAATGAGTTTCTGAGAGCGTGTTTAAGAGGACACAAACACACACTTCACCTTTTCCAGGAGAATCCTGCACTTAGGTCTGATAGCACAGTGTTTGGTTTTAATGTAGTCATTGCTCCTAAACGTAACTCTTTACAGGGTATGATATGATTGGCGCAGGTTTAAGAAGTGCGTGGCTCTGCACGTAGCTGCGGCGCACAGACACCTGGACATGGTCAGCTGGCCGATGGACACTGGAGTCAAAGCAGAGGATACTGTCGCTGTCCATCCGTACCGCACGTGGTGCTATAAGACCGAGCATCTGGACTCTCTGAAGTGTCAACTCAACTCAACTTTATTTATATAGCGCTTTTTACAAATTCATTGTAACAAAGCAGCTGTACATGAGACACATTGAATACAAGTAAAAAAAGTAAAGGCATATACCTGTAAAAACAAGAAAAAGGTGAAAACAACAAAGACAGACAAACAAATGCTCCACACACAAAATATGCAAACATACATACACACACACACTGACATAGACGCACACACACACAGTGAAAGCACACATTGGCGATAAAGGAGAAAGAACCACAGGTCAAATATTAAACGGACTATAAATTCTTATATGCAATATTAATTATGTCTAATTTCTGAATTCTAAAGCAGCCCCCCCGGCCAGGCAGATAGTGCAAAACAATATGCAAACGGTGGTGAGGAACCCAAAACTCCCATCGAGAATAAAAAACTCAGGAGAACCCAGGCCCAACCAGGGGATTCCAGTTCCCCTCTGGCAAAAGCTGCTGCCTCTGCACAAGCTCAACAGTGCTTGCACAACAAGGCTAAATAAAAATAAAAAAATGATAGATTTTAGATTATCATTAACAATCTAATAGCATTTGAAATGTTGTAGGAAAATCAAAGTTGTCACGTCCTTTATCCAGCTCTATCCTCTTAGCTCTTGTCAGGTCACCGCTTCCCATTCTCAGCTCTGCCATCAGGTCTGGGCATGAACTGCATCCTGCGGTAACCTTGGAACAAAGAGACAAGACTGGCTGAGAATAGAGTACTGTTCTGCACTCTTTGATGCAACAAGTACATCATTTGTTGTTGGATGTGTTCCTGGTTCCGGTTGATCTAAATAATGCAGCCTAAATCCTCTGAGGATTAATATTATGGAGGTGTAGTGTATGCAAGATTAAAAAGATGAGTCTTTAGTCTAGATTTAAACTGACAGTGTGTCTGCCTCCCAGACAGTGCAGGGAAGAATATTCCAAAGTTTAGGCGCTAGATAAGAAAAGGATCTACCACCTGCACTTGATTTTGAAATTCTAGGTATTACCAACTGACAGGACGCCTGAGAGTGTAATGTACGTGGAGGTCTGTAATACAATAGAAGTTCATTCAAATACTGCGGCGCTAGACCATGTAGGGCTTTATAGGTAATAAGCAAGATCTTAAAGTTAATGTGATGCTTTATAGGTAACCAGTGCAAGTTTGACAGAACCGGGGTTATATGCTCATACTTTTTTGTACGTGTAAGAACTCGAGCTGCCGCGTTTTGAACAAGTTGCAGTTTTTGTAATAGGCCTGCAGGGCATCCACCTAGAAGTGCATTACAGTAATCTAGTCTTGATGTCATGAATGCATGAATTAATTTCTCTGCATCTGACAGTGACAGCATATGACGTAGTTTAGATATATTCTTAAAATGGAAAAATGCAACTTTACAGGTGTGGCTGTTTACATGGCTTTCAAATGACAGAGTACTATTGAATACAACGCCAAGATTCTTAGCTGATGACAAGGATTTTATGGAGCATCTGTCAATCGTTAAGCAGTATTCTTGGTTGTTACGTATAGCGGTTTTCGGTCCAGTAAGTAACACTTCTGTTTTGTCCGAGTTTAGTAGTAAAAAATTGTTACTCATCCACATTTTTAAGTCAACTATGCAATCCTTTATTCGATGAAACTGCTGGGTTTCATGAGGCTTCGAGGAAATATATAGTTGAGTATCATCAGCATAACAGTGAAAGCTAATTCCGTGTCGCTTTATTATATCTCCTAGAGGTAGCATGTAGAATGCGAAGAGCAGAGGCCCCAAAACTGAGCCCTGTGGTACACCGTACTGGACTTGTGATTTGCGGGACACCTCATTGTTTATTGCTACAAATTGAAAACGGTCAGATAAATAAGACTTAAACCATTTCAATGCTATTCCGTTAATGCCGACGTAATTTTCGAGTCTATGTAGAAGTATGCTGTGGTCAATGGTGTCAAATGCAGCACTGAGGTCTAGCAGCACCAATAACGAAATACAGCCACGGTCAGACGCTAAAAGCAGATCATTTGTAACTCTGATCAAAGCAGTCTCTGTACTGTGACATGCTCGAAATCCAGACTGGAATTCATCATTAATGTCATTCCTTTGGAGGAAGGAGCATAATTGAGTTGAAACTACTTTTTTCAGAACTTTAGATATAAAAGTTAAATTCGATATAGGCCTGTAATTCCCTAGTTCTTTAGGGTCGAGTTTGGTTTTTTTTAAAATAGGCCTTATAACAGCCACCTTAAATGCTTTAGGCACATGTCCTAATGTCAGAGATGAGTTAATAATACTAAGAAGAGGATCTATAATTTCTTGGAGCATTTCTTTCAGTAGTTTTGTAGGTATAGGGTCTAGCATGCATGTTGTTGATTTAGATGATCTAATGATTTTAGGCAATTCATCGTGATCTACTGTAGAAAATAATTACAATTTCTCCTTAGGGGTGCTGTAGTTAGTTTGTTCAGCGGGTTTCACTACAGGTTGCATTGTTATAATTTTTTCTCTTATATCTTGGATTTTACTAGTGAAGTAGTTCATAAATTCATCACTGTTATGCTGATAATCAGAATCTGACGTCGCTGACGACTTATTTTTTGTTAATTTAGCCACGGTGTTAAATAAAAACCTAGGGTTGTGATGGTTTTCCTCTATTAGGGATGAAAAGTAGGCGGATCTAGACGTTTTTATGGCATTCCTGTATTTTCGAGTACTATCCTTCCATGCTATACGAAATACCTCTAAATTAGTTTTCTTAAAGTTGCGCTCCATTTTCCGGGACGCTTTCTTTAGAGTCTGAGTGTGTTCATTATACCACGGTGTTGGGCTGCTATTTTTAATTTCCTTTAAACGCAGAGGAGCAACTGTGTCTAATATTTCCGAGAAGGTGGAGTTAAAATTTTCAATAGTAGTGTCAAAATCGTCACCGTTTTTACTCATGCTAGATATTTTAGACAATTCGGGCAGATTATCGAGAAACGCATCTTTGGTAGTTTAAGTAATCGTTCTACCATATTTGTAACAATATCCTGTGTCCTGTACATGCAGACGCAGAGGCTGGACAGCTCCACATTTTAAAGCTGTTTATCAGCCGTAGCACTGATAATCTGACCTGCCGTGATCCCAGTGACCAAAATGTACTGCGGATCACAATAAAACATCGACACAGAGAGTGTGTCACTTATTTTGTTTCAAAACTTTATATTACGCTTAACTTTTCTGGGTGCTCCCTACCAATGAACATCTATCTTCAGATCAAGTTGTGGATACGCAAGGCACGACGACAACAAAGTCTGTTTAGAAGCAGAATAGGTGACGCGGTGCAGGTAGATGGCGTTCCCATGAAGAAGACCTCACTACATCCCAGATGTCGAGCTGTGAGAGGATGTGTGGAGGTCAAAAGATCACCCTGTGGCTTTGGAGTGACATCACCTTTTGTGGGTTCTTCCTGTCTCTCACATCAACCCGCTGCTTCACCTTCCCATAATGCATCAGTAAAGCTGTCACAGCTGCATCCTCCCAAAACTCCAAAGAGTAAGAGAAGAGAGCAAAACATTACCAGGAGCGGGGCATGTGGGAGGAAGAGCCCTGAGGATATCCTGCCGGCTGAAAAATGTCATGGGAGCGTGGGTAAAGTTCTACTGCCCCTCACCAGAGACTACATCAATACATCTCCTAACGCATCCAACATATCTCTGAAAACATCTCAACTGCTGTGCGCTCCAACTTTCCGACAAAATGCCATTTGCTGATTGGACGTACATTGCTAGGTTAGTTAATGCAGTTAAATACAGTTCATTTAAAAACAACATTTCTGTTTTTCTTACCCATTGTGATTTCACATAAATAAGTGCAATCAAAAAACATATAGAATCAAAAATGTTTGTGTTTCTTTCACAGCTCTTTCACAGAGAAGCCTTGGCACAAGCAGGTCGCTGTAGCACAGACACTTGCCAGACGCAGCGTCCATACTCTTCTGAAATATGAGATGAGACAAACCCCCAACAAAACACATTTAATACATAACAAATACCCCAATGCATCAACAACACAGTGTACTGAACATCTTATTCTTCAGTTCACATTCATTGCAACACAAAAAAATATACACACACTTAATTATATTGTATTCATATTTCCTACTATTTAGATTTATTTTGTTTTACAAAGTTATGTTAAAAGTTTGATCATATTAATTCCTTGTCTGTGAATTAAAAATAATCTATTCAAATTATGCTTTTGAGTTTGTGCCTTTTAAAAACATACTTTTGACATAACATAACCAGGGTGTGATTTACGTTTATATATTTCAATTTAATTACTCAAATTATTTTACACGTTATATTTTATACAAATATATTGTTGCGACTAATCAACTGATTTCAGCCCGGCTAGCTCAGTCGGTAGAGCATGAGACTCTTAATCTCAGGGTCGTGGGTTCGAGCCCCACGTTGGGCGCCAGCGCTTCCCCAGTCAGGGGGACCTTTTAAAGGGGCCACGGCCAGCAGGCCTAGTTCTGGGATCTTCTTGAGACAGGTGCAACTTCCTCACCCTCTTTTACCTACTGCACTGTAACTCATCTATTGCATTACTGCATCTATCGCATAACTAACTGCATCTACTCATCCATTGCACTATAACTTCAATAACTGCATTAACTCATCTACTGCACTGTAACCTTAATAACCGCATTAACTCATCTACTGCACTGTAACCTTAATAACCGCATTAACTCATCTACTGCACTGTAACCTTAATAACCGCATTAACTCATCTACTGCACTGTAACCTTAATAACTGCATTAACTCATCTACTGCACTGTAACCTTAGTAACCGCATTAACTCATCTACTGCACTGTAACCTTAATAACCGCATTAACTCATCTACTGCACTGTAACCTTAATAACTGCATTAACTCATCTACTGCACTGTAACCTTAATAACCGCATTAACTCATCTACTGCACTGTAACCTTAATAACCGCATTAACACATCTACTGCATTGTAATTTCAATAACTGCATCTACTCATGTATTGCACCATAACTTCAATAACTGCACTAACTCATCTACTGCACCTTAACTGTATATCTGCATCTACTCATGTATTGCACCATAACTTCAATAACTGTATTAACTCATCTACTGCACTGTATCTTTAATAGCTAATGTCTGTAACTAATGCACACTTAAGTCACTTGCACTATTGTATAGTCTAAATTGTTATCTGTTCATTACCTCCTGTACATTAATGTTCACAGTATATAGCCTTCTGTATATATTGTTCATAGTACATACCGACTGTCATATTGTCATAGAACATTCCTTCTGTAAAGTATTTTCATAGTACATGCCCAATGTATAGTATTTTCCTAATATTGTATTCTGTATTTATTCACACTGTATATCTGCACTTGCTAATTACACTTCTGGTGAGCTAAACTTCATTTCGTTACACTGTACTTGTATATGTGTAATGACCATAAAGTTGAATCTAAACTAGTCTAAAATTCTAATGACGCGGAACTATTGCAGTCGAGTCTTTTGTTTCAGTCGGACGTTATTCACGTCACACCTCTTGATCATGTGACTAAAACAGCTGCATTCTTTCAGTTTTCACGCATTAAGCTTGAATTAAAGCCTTCTCTCAGTGTGATGCTGTAGGACACAGTGTGTGGAGATGTTGTTAGTTTTATCAGACGATCACAAAGATCATTTGTGTTTTTTATCTGAAGTTGATCCTGCGGGTGAGTGGCAGCTGCAAATCACATCTTAATATTTGTGTTCCGGTTTATTTTGTAATATTCGCTAACACTTGCATTTGAATTAAAGCTGTTATTAATGGGTTTGACTTTGAGGAAATATCGTCTGTAATGCTTTTTGTTACAATATATTCACAATTGAAAAACATAACTGATGATTCGCTGTTTTTATGGTTGTTAGTTGTTTCGGAGTTTGGCAGAATCGCTGTGGAGTTCCTAAAAAAGGGTTCAAACCCTAAAATATATGAGGGGGCTGCACGTGAGTACACTACTTAGGATATTTGTTTGTTTGTTGATGTTTATGAGCTAATGTTGTTGGATGTTTATTGATTTTGTCATATGTTGTAGGAAAGCTGAATGTATCATCAGAGACTGTACAGCATGGTGTGGAAGGGTTGATGTATCTCCTCACTGAGAGCTCAAAACTGATGGTGTGTAGATGAACAGTCATCATAACATGTGAGAGAGCTCATGGCTATAACTGCATCAGTGACCTGTGATCAGAGATTTATCATTCATGCTCAAATTCAGGGTCAGAAGTTGTTATTTACAGCAGCAAAACACAGATTCACGCACACTCTTTCCAGCTCGAATGAATTATTCATGCTCAGTGCTTGTAGCATGATGGCTTTAACATATTTTGAAGTGCATGTTTCAAGTGTAATTGCATTATTTCTTACGGATCACATGATGAATCATTCATAAAGCCATGGATAAAAATTACGTAATGATGTGCGATGTACTGAAACATTAGGCAAATCTTTCAAACTCATTGAACAATAAAAGACATACACGTCATATAGTACACACTAGGTATCGAGGTTATTTTAGTTTACATTTAACTTGGAAAACATTTCTGTTCATTGAAATTAATAAATTATCAACATAAAAATTATTTGGAAACTTAACTAAAGGAAAAACTAATTTGTTGCCTCAAAAATTAGTGAAATAAGTCTAAAGCACTAAAGTTATAATCATAAACTTTCATAGCAACATAAAAAATAAACAAAAATAAGTTAAAGAATGACAAAAGTAAATACCAAATGTTTTAAACTTCAACTTAGATTAACATAAAAACTAAACATCTAAAAATAAAAGCTATTTTTAATAAAAATTGAATCAAAACTAGAATAACTCTGCTAGGTATAGTATATGATATACGTATAATAATTTTTTAATACATATGTCTTATTTTAATCTTATTTGATGCTGTGTTATATAGTACTGTTTATAAACTATAAAAATGTAGTTTGTTGTGTTTCATTTTGGGCCTGTTGCCCAACCCTGGACCTGGAACTCATAGTTGGATATTTTGAAATCATGTTCAACCCTTGACACTGTTTTCATTTTTATGTTTGCATTGAAGGGCCGTCATTTGAGCTCACTTGGATATAGGTTAATCTGCTTCTTGGCTAAAAAACATGTACATCCACAATAAGAAAACACATTTTTTTGCGTTAAATGTTTTAAGGTCTTTTTATTCAATTTACAATGTGAAAATTTAGCTGCATCTTTTGAATGATGACAGAGAAAGTGACTGTGTCAAGTATTATTTTGCACTTATAAACTAACATACAAACTGTTGTTCTTTGTGAAGTTTTATGGTATAGAGGAATAATTTACCATGCAGGCTGGAAAAAGTAAATGGACAACTTTTAAATCGTTCTTTAGCATCCAACAGAACATATTTCATTAATAATTAATGCAGAAAACAATCCAGGTAAAACTTTTTGCAAGTGTACTATGAGTAACCATCCTCAGTTACTGTAGCTCTCGTCTTTAAACGTTTATAAGTAACTGTTTAAAATCAATTCCCCTGTGAAAGAGTGAATGGAATAGTTGTATGCAATTGACTGTAGCAGGGCTAGCACCTTATATCGAGCTAACAAAGTTGTTCATGTTTGCTTATTATTTAATCTATTTTGCTGTCAATATTAAAACTTTTCAAGGTATATCGGAAGAAGGCACATTACGCTCAATTTTTCCACATCCACTGTGGTTATTCTTCTGCTACTAATGTTTAAAAGAAATTCTGAGTATAAATTATGCCTGAAGTATTTCACAAAAAATGTATAGTTCATACTGCAGTGTCTCAAGAACGAGAACTGTGATGCCATAGATATGACCACTGTTCTAAGCTAAACACAGAGTTTTGGAAAAATTGTTTGTCCATATAATACAAGGAAAGAGTACTCCAGATGATCAATGTGGAAAAAACATACAGCAAGCATAAAAGTAATCAATGCGGCTCCAGAAGCTGTAGGTGGTGGGAAGTGTACTGTAGTATGTGTAGAGTAAGTGTTCATTTCTTGATCTCTGCAGATCTCTGAGGTGGATTTTCAGGACTCTGTGCTGGTGCTGGGATTCAGTGAAGAGCTCAATAAACTTCTCCTCCAACTCTATCTTGAGAACAAAAAAGAGATTCGACAGATCCTCAGTAATCTCAGTCCAAACCTCCCACATTACCACAACCTGGAGTGGCGGCTGGATGTTCAGGTATAACTAATTATTCTAGACACAGCTCTGAGTCATTGAGTCATATAATCATTTACATTAATGTGATGTTTTTTTTCTGGAAGTTCAATGGGCAAATTCTTTAAAGTTAGAATATAAAGCATAATTCAGTGTGGTGATTGGATTCTTAAAAGGATAGAGAACTAAATATTTTGGATCTTTGATGCAGTGAAACTCCTCAAAGTGATATAGGATAGTATTTGTGTGTAGTGTAGATTTCATACTTGGGATAATGTACAGTCGGCCGGTTATTATCGCAGAATAAACCCTGACAGGGTGATCACTTGTTACAAATGGAGACTCTTCCTGAGGAAAAACACACTTCCTTTCCGTTTTATGCCGAGATATAATGTTCAAACAAAGAAGCATTTTGGTTTCATTTTTGTAAATATAATCTCATTTATTGTTATTAATCTAGCATCGTTTATAATTTGTGTCCATTTAACCTCACCTGTGTAAATGATTCGCAGTACAAGCATGACCCTGTGTTTTTAGTTTTAATTGGTTGTTATCAGGGCAATAACAGACATTAGAGAAAAGATGAGAGACAGTAAACATGTCTTCACATTCATGTTGATGGATATTCTGAAACTATATTTTTTGAATCAATCTGAGGAGCTGTGATTCAGAGCAGTTGTGTTTGCAGTTGGCCAGCAGGGCTCTTCGGCATCAGGTGAAACCCACAGTTACCCTCAAGCTTCACCTGGAGGATGGTGGTATGTGCCGGGCACATGTACTGCAGACGGATCCTGCCACCCTGCAGCACCTCATACAGGAGATGGAGCGAGCCCTCGCTGACCTGAAGAGCAACCACTGCCGTCGCATCCTGCGCAACATCAAATAACATCAGTGAAGAAGATAAACATTCTCATCACTCAACATTCACATTTTGTTATGTGATTTATGACATTTGCTGTCAGTTCTTCATCCAATGATATTTGATTTATCATGAGCTTAAGGGTGACCGGAGAATATGTTGTTTCTTTGGAGTATTTATGCAGATGGCATGTTTTATTTGTGCCATAAGTATAAAGTTGCCTTTCCTCCTCGTATTCTGTACATGCCCTTAAAACTATATGGTTTTTATACTGTATGTATTTTTGGAGCAAAAAGATTATGACTGATTGATCATCGGTAATATTGATCTGTTGTGAATGTCTTTTACATAACATTGTTTAAGGTGGTCAGGTGTGTTAAACATGCAGAGCTAGAATGAAAATAATACAAATTAGCCAAATTATTGAATAGATAAACACACAAAGGGCGGGAAATATGCAGAATCTAATACAGCCATCCATTAAAACTGCTGTAACATTTGAATTGATCTCATTAGATATGCTTTGTGCTATGAGCTGTATTTAGTCTTTTCCTGTAACATGAACAAGATCTTCAGCTCCACATTTATTAATAAATGACTTTGATGGATCTTTCATGTTATTTTCTGTATTAATGTGATCGCGAGGCCAATTTCAGGGAAGATGTCCTTTCGGGATAATTATTAATGATTAGTGATTTATCGCTAACGTTTAATCTACAAGTAAGAAAAGTCATCCATTTGAACTCTGCTTGGAATTACTGAGCGGGTTTTAGTGTAAATTGAACATTGCAGACATGTCTCCTCTGCAGCTGAATGTTAGTTTCAATACTGCTCTTGTGTTGTGATGATTCGCCACATGCTGCTCTTACTTGGATTGCTGATTTCTTGCTTTTAATTTTGGGAAATTTTAACCAAACATAATATTTAAGAAATCATTACAACTAAATGATGTGGCAGAATTACAATTTGCTTGGACTCTATAGGAAATGTGAACTAAAACTTCATTTAAAACGGCAGTTAATTTTGTCAAAAAAACAAATATTGTGGTGTGTACAAACATTTGTGGAACTTTCATTAGGGACAAGACATTCAGTTGTGTGTCTTCAGTGTGAGCAGGTAGGTTTCTCAGCTCATGTCGTGCTGCGGTGTTGAGCTTAGGACACATCTACTGTACATACAGTATAGAGCAGCAGTGGCACACTGACTTTCATTTTTAATACAAAATCTGGTACGACTGCTTTACTGCTGTAAATATTATAATCCTTTTCCGTGTTCACATACACAATGAGTTATTATATGAGTCATTAGACAGATGAATGTAGATGTGAAGAAACATTTACAGTAGGTGTGACTGAATATAAAATGAATTCTGGGTGGATTGGATGTGTAACGGTCGGTTGACCCATATCTTTAATTGATCGTATCCAGTATAGCCCAACACTATCAAACATAAACAAGCTGTAATAATCTGATATTCGTTGTGAGTGAACGTGTGAAAGGAATAGTTGACCAAAAAAATAAACTTCTGTCATGAATTTCTTATTCTCAGTTGTTTCAAATCTGGTTACATCACAGAGAAAGATATTTGGAAGAATGCTTGAAACAAAAGTAGTTCTTGGACACAGTTGATAGTAGAAAAAAAGATAATTGTAGTCAAAAGTGCCCCAAAACTGTTTGCTGTGCTACATTCTTCAAAACATCTTATTTTGTGTTCAACAGAACAAATTTTTTTTATAAAGTACTTTGTACTATTATGGTGATAAATTGGATCCAACAACTGTTTGGTTATAAGCATTCTTCCAAATATCTCTCTCTGTATTATTCAGAACCAAGAATTACACAGATTTGGAACAACTCGAAGATGAGAAAATGATGACAGAATATCCCTTTCAACCCTGATGCATAGGCTTACAAATATATCTACATTTTATTTATAGATATTGAGTTAATGAACAATATTGGAGAATCTTGGATAAGAGTATATTAAGTCCAACCAACTAAATCCAACTAACCAATAACTGTCTTATGTTTTATGTCAAATAAAAATATATTTCATTTGGTTAATTCTCACCTTCGCTTACCTCAGCTTTAATCCTAGTAACCTGGCCTTGTAAACGAATGGTACTGTTTAGGGTGTTAACAAAATGTTAAATGCTCTCTTATTTGTAAGCTACTTTGGATAAAACCGTCTGCTCTAAATAAAGGTTTAGCCTATTTAATTTTGTTTTCAGTCTGTAGTTTATTACATTATGATATATTTTCATAATCACATTTGATGAATTTATAGCATTAAATCCTTAACCTGGATTGTTAGAAATTTTGTATTGAGTCAGATTTTCTTCTGTAAATGTTAATGTAGCTGTATGTTTAATATTCATGAGTGTCGGAATCATTGAATATTCATGAGGTGACACAGGAGCTGAAGGGTGAGAGAGAGAGAGAGAGAGAGAGAGAGAGTGAGTGAGTGAGTGAGAGAGAGAGAGAGAGAGAGAGAGTGAGTGAGTGAGAGAGAGAGAGAGAGAGAGTGAGAGAGAGAGAGAGTGAGTGAGAGAGAGAGAGAGAGAGAGAGTTGACAAAGTTTCTGTCGGGACAGAAACTCAGCGCGAGAACGCAAAGCGGAATATCTCCTAAAAATTATATGCGGGACATTATGACATCCACTTTTTTACCTTTATGACAACTTTATAAAGACTTTTCAAAACTTTTCCGTAGGCCAAAACCACTTTAACCAAAGGAGAAAAAACAGGCCCGACCCAAACACACTTCCAGGACTTTTCAGGATTTCCTCCGTCGATTGTTTTGAGCGCTCAGATTTGTTCGCTTCGCTTTGACGCGCGTGGAAATGAGCAGCAACCCTCTCCAGCCGTTACCGGGCCAGCAGGTGATCCACGTCGCCAAAGACCTGGACACGGACCTGGAGGCACTTTTCAACTCCGTCATGAACCCGCAGCCGAGCTCCTGGAGGAACAAACATCTGCCCGAGTCCTTCTTCAAGGAGCCGGACTCAGGCTCTCACTCCCGGCAGTCCAGCACGGACTCCAGCGGTCACCCGCCGCGGCTCCAGGTGCAACACGTCCGCTCGCACTCGTCCCCGGCGTCCCTGCAGTTGCCCGCGGGCGCGCTGAGCGCCGCGACGCCCGCGCGTCAGCACGTCCATATTCGCCACCAGTCGATGGATGTGGCGGAGGAGCGGCCGATGCCGCCGGGCTGGGAGATGGCGTTCACTCCCAACGGACAGAAATACTTTCTCAAGTAAGAGCCATAAACTCACTTCATTTTTTATTCTCTACCATCTGCACTTGTTGATTCTGTTTAAAAAGTCACTCAATAACTAACTTATGTTTCAGTTAAAATCATCAATCATACTTTATAGTTTCAAGCTGCAGCGCTGTGGTGTATTAAACCGGTTTTTAATCCAAATCAGTGCGCTTTCACACTGGCAGTGACGTTTCATTTTGTTGTGCGAACAGATTGAAACACGCACACACATGTCGGGTTTACTATCTCCGTGGGGACATCCCATAGGCGTAATGTTTTCTATACTGTATAAACTTGATATTTAATCCCCTAACCCAACCCCTAAACCTTAAGATCATAGAAAACCTTTTGCATTTTTAGATTGTTAAAAAATATTGTTCTGTAAAATTTGTAAGCTTTGTGGTCCCCACAGTGAGACGAGTCCCCATGTATTGGTGTGGATTCAGGTTTAGTTCCCCACCGGGATTTAAAAACACACACACACACATCTGGGTGTGGATCAGAAAGTCATGTGTAACACTCACTTCACACAACAAAGCTGTGATCAAGGCTCTGTCTCAACCTGATAAGAGTGTGTTTAGCATATCTCCACTCACTGTGTGTCTCAATGTAAATGTGTGTTTTGACTTCAGCACTGAGACCACTGTTTTTCTGTGGCCCTGGGGGGGGACACGGCTCTTATCTGATTCACTGGGGTTGATCAGTCAGCGGGGTTGTGATCGGCTCGGTGGGATTTCGACAGGAGTTTTGCTGACTGAGATTAACTTGGTCGCTCCCGCCGACATCCAACTCCTCGCTGCTGACTGCATGAATCACACAAGAAACACTGGAATGTGAATCATATTCTTATTAACATGTTAAAACAGTTACACAATTCTCTATCACTGGTCATACTTCAGCCGTTTTTGTCGTTTTAAAAGGGATAGTTTACCAGAAACAAAAACTCAATTCTTCCTCCTCATGTGGTTGCAGACCCACATGTGACTCTTTCTTCAGTGGACCACTAAATAAGATATTTGAGATATGAGGTTTTGTGTTCATACAGTGGAAGTCATTTAGATTCAGTGTTGTTTGGTTGTCACCGTTCTTCAACACACTCTTTTATGTGGTGCAGGAGAAGGTCATGCACGTTTTTATGACATGATGGTGATTTTCATGTTAACTGGTTTTCTTAGGGATGTGTTTTTACATGGGAAATCAAGGGATTCTTCACCCAAATTAGAAAATTATTTAATCCCCTTCGAGGTGTTCGGGGAAATATATTTGGAAGATTTCTTATGACCAGACAGATTTTGCCCCCCCATTGACTCCCATAGTAGGACAAATACAATGTTAGTCAAAAGTGTCCCAGAACTGTTTAGTGTCCGACATTCTTCAAAATGTCATCTTTTATGTTCAACAGAACAAAACAATTATAAAGTAATTTTTCCTGGTATGAGAGTCAATGGGAGGTAAGATCTTTTTAGCTATAAGCATTCTTCCAAATATCTTTCTCTGTGTTCATCAGTTCAAAGAACTGTATACAAGTTCGGAACAACTCGAAGGTGAGTAAATGATGACAGAATTTTCAATCTTTGGGTAAGTATCCCTTTAAGCCAACAAAGCACTCAAATTATAGAAATTAATCAAACTATTGCAGAATCGTAACTTTGAATTAGTATTAAAAGTTACAGAAATCTCTTTAAGATTAACAATGGCACATTATATAAATATGGACATTTATCAATCATTAATAAATTCATAATAATATAACAAGTTTGTTTTTTCTATTATTTATTGATGATTACTTGTCATCCGAACTGTTAAATTGATAAAGAAATGAATTACATAAATTGAAAACATCAACAAAGAATATTCTTCTTTAGTAAACAAAACCTCTACATTGGAGCTTATGAGCTGTCCGTTTCCTCACTTGATTTCAGCAAAATAGATTTATTCATGGTTTATTAGTCATCTGGTTTACTTCAACGACTCAACTAATAAATGAAGGATGTTTCCCAGTGAATAACCAGGTGTTGGGTTAAATTCGACCAGTCGCTGTAACTCTGTCTCTGTAGTTCATTTTCATCTTTTACCTGGAAACTCACATGAGAAAACGTGCCAGAGCTTGCAGACGTTCAGCAGACTTCTCCGCCACCAACAAAGCATCAGACGTGAGCTCCACGCCGCCCTACAATTAAAACGTCAAAGAATGAAAGAGCTGTCAGTAGTTTACAGCCATCGCACACACTTTATCTGTAGGATTATTTCTGCTGTAAAGAAAACACAATGTTAATGCTCAGGATGTGAGTTTGGTGATCAATGTTGTGTGTGGGGGGGTCTGTCCGTCCACCCCCACTATTAGGGTCCAAGTATTTCTCTTTCAGCGTCATACAAACCCTCCTCTTTCTCCTCAAGCAACCCTCTTTCTCAATATATTTGTTCCAATTCTACAATTTGCAGGAAAAGTTCACCCAAATATGAAAATTCTCTCATGATTTAATCATTCACAAGTGACCCGAATGACCAAATTGAGTCTTATAAAGTATTATGTTTTGAGGGAATACCATTTATATTTAAATCTTATTTTGTTAAATTGAAATGAAACCAAAGCCTCTCATCGGTTGTCTCGCTGTCATATTTGTGTTTTGTCACGAGACACACAGGAACCTGTGAGATTTAAAGTTGGAGGTGTGCCACTCCGGCCACATTTGAATCGAACTCTTTTGATCGATTCTATGTGTTTGAAATGGCAATAGAAAAACAGTAATTTAAAGGGGGCGGGGCTTAGTGAAGGGGCAGTTCTACAATAAAGAGGACACACCTTTCTCTTTTAATGAGCTCTTTGTCCGTTTAAAGTGACGCGTCAGCCATTCCCTGCCGGATAACCATACCAACCGTGGGTGTAATGGTTAACCGGGTGTCTTACTCCCGGCTGGTACTGTTGTGTTTTTATTTTACAGACAAATATGCTTATAGCAGCTTTGATCCGAACAAACCAGACACGAGAATGAAGCTCTGTAATTCTTCTTTAGATTTCCTTCATACTTTCATTCGATCTGTCTTTTCTCCATTAAGTCAAAGATAAGCTGTGTACAGTTGAGGTTTTTATAGCTACCAGCTGTGGCTCACATCTTCCACAAACTCCCCCAAACATTTACTTGGGTTTGTGTAAGACTTTTGCGCAAGACATGCTCTCTAGGCCTGCACTGCATATGTTTATATGGACAAATCCATTTTTCTTTATTTTTACTTAAACATTTGTTCTTTTTGCATACCTAATGAAAATGTCCTAAATGGTTGACCAAAATGCAAGCACTATCATTGGGAACAAAAAAACTCCCCATATTCTTTTACTTTTGAATGTATTACACATCTTTTGATTTGGGGTGAGTGTGAATAGAACAGATGTCGTAAGATTCATACATAAATAACACCGAGTAAAAGACAGAGTGGTTTGATTTTGTGGAGATTGGACAGGCAGTGATGACGTTGACGCTTTAAGTCCAGTGCAGTTGTAGTGTGTCATGTATAACAGTGTGTTTAATACTTTCACTTTATCCGAGTCTTGCTGTAAACCAAACGCTTGCACTGCACTGACCGGAGGTTTATTAAACAGACTCCAGATGTGCTATATCATAGAGTTCAAACACTAAAAATCTCTGCTAAACAGTAATGACTAGATTCTAAAGATTTGCGGGAAACATTGACCAAAGGAGTGATTTTCCATGGGCTGGCACTGCAGGAATGTCAGGACAATGTTTGTAGCTCAGCAGGGGTGGGTGTGAAAACAATGGCTGTCGGGCCACAGCGCTCTTTAATGGAATCCCAGGACCGCTCCTATCTGTGCTGCTGCAGACAAAACACATGTGTACGTCCAGACGGATGCCAGTTTGTGATCTGCTCTGTGGTGAGACGGTGAAGTCTCATCCAGTCCTATCCAGTACTTGAATTAGAAAAGCATGAAGATGTGCTCGTCTGACGCTGATTGGCTGAACTGCATCTGGTCGGCTCTTTCTCTTACGCCGATAGCTGCCATCAAAAGACAAAAGTGTCTTTGTAGCCGAAACACTTCAGGGCCTTGCGTGACTGGTAGATATAAACTGTATAAAAGCAATTAAAGTTGAAGGGAATGCCATGTGAGCAGTGTTGAGCACCGCTGCTTTTGCAGAGTTTGGCAGAAATAAATAGAGTTTAATAAACCTGACCGGCCCCTTGTACTTTTTTTAAACACATGGAGCTCATACTGCAATAAAAGACTTCTTCAGAGAAATCAAAACCCATAATACATAAATAAAACCTGAAGCATGAGAGCACTGTTTATGCTTTGGACATGAATGATTCCTCAAATCCTGCAGCTTGTGAGGAGAGGTGTGCTTACTTTTTTTGCTTCCCGGTGGACGATAAAAAAGGCCAAAGGGGTTTTAAACAGAGCTTTGACTGCATAAAACAGTTTAACACACTGTGCTCTATATTAAAAATTTGTCATTTGTAAGTCAAGCACACGGTGCTCCAATGAAACACAGAGAATAGTAGTGTTTTCGAACAAAGGCCAGTGTTATGAAATGCTCAGTAAGCTCATTGACATCTACAATAACACTACACACATGCACGCACACACAGGCAGCTGATGGCTTTCATACGTATCCACACACGAGCAGATTTTTAAAGCCTCAGACTGGGACGGGGAGGGGATGGGGTGTTGTGTCATATTTCAGCATTCCTTCCCTATGCACAGAACAGCGGCAAGTGCGTGAAACAATTGTCATGGCAACAAGATATATGGCACACCGATCCACAAACAGTGTTGCCAGATTGGGTGGACTAATTCCAGCCCAAAGGCTTACTAAAACCCGCCCAGTCCAACAAAAAACAGCCCAAACTTTAACTGACAAAATAACAGGATGGAAATGTATAGCAATATCAATCGACGATAATAATGATCAATTTATCTCCTTAAAACAAGTTTGACAAGATAACAAAATAAAATAGAAACCAGGAAAACCGATCAAACATAACAAATGCATTAAAGAGAGTCCGAAAATATGACTTACATGTCCAGAAACCACTTCAAAGCGACAATCAAGAAATGCACCAATGACTTTAACCCTAAAAAACACATGCATCGCCATGCACTTTTTTTTGCCCACTATAATTAATCGAAAAGCAACATGAGTAGACATTTTACACTTGTTCATGAACATTATGCACACACCACAGCAGCCAAACATGTGCAAATCACTGAAATACGACAGAACAAAAAAGAACAGCAACAATAATGCGCTTAACTTTGAAAGTTGCCTTAACATCTGACAGAACTACAGTACTTCTTATACTACAGTATATACAGTACGAAGTATATATTGCAGAACATATAAAAGAAAAGTGAAGTCCAGGAGCTGTCAAGAGTATGCCTGAACAGAGTCTGTACGGTTTAAAGGTCTGCTGATGATGAACAGAAGTAGTATAAAATCCCATATTCAGTTTGACTTCTATTAAATCATTCAACTGTGCGCTGAATTGAGTTATTGTCCAGTTATATGGCCACTTTGGCATTGTGATCGCTTCTATATACAAATTCTGGTCCTTTATCGCGACAAAACCCCGTCACTCACGAGGCATCACATCTCAACAGTAGATTGATTGACAGGTCCCTGACCCAGACCCCTTTGGTTAAAGTTAACCAATAAGGGCTGTGTTAAGGAATACTGTGTTTATGACTGCACTACGCATTATTTTCTAACATTCTGAAATAACTTGACTAAATAAAAGAAAAGAAAAGCTGCTTGGGCAGGTCTCCGGTCTAACTCGTTCAATAGGAGCCCAATTGAGCGGGGGTGGGGACCTGTCCAATCTGGCAACACTACCCACAAAAATATTTTTAATTGAGAATATTTCTGTAAAGTCACTATGCCTGATGGCTTAAATAGGCATATATACTGACTTGCTTTGTTTGTCTAGTCACCCTACCATGTATTCTGTTCACTGAGAAACTACGTCCCAAAGTTATGTTTTATACTGGTGACACAGCAGACAATACTTTGACAAAGATTGTTTGGGTACAAACCAACATTTTTTATCGTTTTAAAACAAAGAGTCCCTTTTGATTTTCTCTTTAGAGCAGATTTCAAAAGTTGATGTGTACTGAGATTTATTACATGAATGTCTGGCAACAAAAGACGTAAAGAGTACATATAATAAGATCATGTAAATGTAATTTCATGCAGTGTGTGAATGTAAGCAGTCTGCAAAGTTGTAATGCCGAAGGTGAATGAATAACAAAGTTATTGGCTTGAAAAAAGGGAGTCGACTCTGAATCATTCGAACGAGTCATACCCTAGTCCGATTCGAGCACAATTGCGGATTTATGTCACTAAATCTAGTCCCCGCCTACGTTTTGCTAGAACTGACCGCAAAAATTTCACTCGTCTCCCCCAAACACTGTGCTCGTGAGGCTCATTCCCGGTAGACCAATCACAGCAGACTAGACCTTGAACACACTGTCACAGACCATCAAGAGATATCTCCGTCTAAAGACATGGAGGGGAGGATGGGAGATTTCTCTGCACATGGCCTGTATATCTACGGCAGTTTTTAGATAGAGACCTAAAGTAGTGAAAGGCTCGGATCACTTATACTGCTGTTGATAGGGTGAAATATTCCACTTCTGCACGATGTTACTTGACCTGAAATCTTGCTGCTGATGGAGGTTTATGGGAACCGATTCATATCTACAGAGACGTGGGGGTCAGCTCCTCTGAGCTTATCAAACATCCTAGCAACCGCATAGCTTTGCCTTAGCAACCGCTCGTGACACTTGAGGACCGTAGTTCTTAGACAGTGTAAACATCTAGCTAGAGGTACAATACTTTTTCAGGTAGTTTTAGTCATGATATGAGGTCTGATGTGGTTTTGTAGGGGTTTGCGGTGTGAATTAAAGGGATGGATGGATGTTCTGGGTATGTGTGCCCTGTGATTTCCAGTAAGCGTTGAAAGCGATGGCTCTGTCTTCAGGATATGAAGCTGCTCATTTCCTTTTGTTTGTCAGAATAATGGCAGGAGGGACGCTTGGGGCAAGTAAAAACAATAAACACGAGTTAAACACTTCAAAGAGCTGCTCAAAAGGAAAAATCTGAGCGATGGAGCTCAAGAAAACAAAGTTTGCAGTATTTCACGTAACACTTTCTGTCCCAACTATGAATCTGTGCTTTTGTAAGTATGTTGTGAACTTGATTGCATAATAGATTCAAATCTGGCAAGGATCACAGTTGATACAAACTTATCTAACAATGCTAGATTGTGTCCTTGAAAAGGATAGTTCACCCAAAAATGAAAATGAAGTTCATTACCAGAAGAAAGGGTTTTGACCTTGCAAACAACAACAAGTGCACCTAAAACAGAAGTCTAGGTGGTGAGGTTTGCTGTTGGTTTGCGGCGAGTTTGGATTTATTTAGGTTTTACATGCTACAATACATCCCGAGCTCTCCCGCTGTACCGTGGGCGTTCTCTTGGGGGGCGGAGCTTAGATCAGTGATGCCCTCCTTCAGACTTGTTGCCAGAGCGTGTGACACACTCCTCCCCTTTCTGACATTTGTCTCTCTCTCTCAGTTATGTGGATGTATTGTTTTCAGCTCTCCCGCACAATGGGCGTTTCATTCGGCAGCGTGGGGGGAATGCGTGTGGTCACATTTGTTTTGGAGTGGATCAGGAGCCCTATAGCAGCCCCCTATTCATAGCAGCGTCACCTCATCTTGTGTGATGCATTGCTCCATCCAAAGAAGCTTCACTGAAGGACAATTTGAGCATGATGTGATGCTTATTGTCTGATGTTCCTCAATGCACTCACGGAGTCAAAGTGGCTCCTCCTCGAGGGTCTGGCATGCGTCCGCTCTTTGAAACGCAATAGATGCCCCTACATTCCACTCACCACGTTCCAAACACCAAAGAGGAGAAAAGAATCGAATTTGCTTCGAGTGACTCCTCCAAAGAATACACATTCCCAGAAGAGCAATGCCTTTATTTGTCAGCCCAGAAATCTGCATTATTGTAAATAGAGGTGGACAGAGTTCCCAGGGTATAACCTCTTTGAGTTTTTGACAGATCATTTAACACACAACCGTCAAAGTTACTAAACTTAGCACACTATAGCCTCTGGCATGAGTCCTTGTGACGTTCATTTGGTTTGTTTGTGTAAAAGCTGCGTCTCGCACGAGTCGCACTGGAAAGGATGGACTGCCATACAGTTGATTCCAGAAATCCGGTTTGGCTCAAGTGTAATACCAGCATCACCAGAGACCGGACGACACACCGTTCTGTAGTCTTTGTGTAGATGTAATCTGTCTTTGACACATTGTGACCGAGGACAAGCAGGTGACATGCAGGTGTTGTGAGGAAAACAGGTAAAGCAGCATAGCTGTGTAGTGAATGTTTATAAGAGGCGTCGATGTCTGAACAGACTGCCCCTACAGGCACAAAGACACCTGAGTGACAACAGTAAAAACTTGTGCTGATATTTTGATTTTGTAACATGTTCCCAATGGTCAGAATTACCCTTTCACGTTTTCATTATCATTCATATCATTTGGCCATGATCCTCTATTTTCCTGTGGTACAAATTCACAGCACACCCCACCCCTTTAGAGTAGTACAGCTGTGCTATTTCGTAACATTTATTTTGCAGTTGAATTCATAGTTTAACAGCCAAGTTTTTTTTTAACTTAATGAGAAATGGTGTTAAATAATCGGGATCTAAATATTGGCCAAAGTAATCGTGATTTAGATTTTTGTCATAATCTAGCAGCCCCATAATTTATACAGGGCAAGTCATTTATAGAGCTGTATACAGTTACACAGCCAGGTATCGGATCAGTACTCGTATCTGCCGATACCCCGAGCCCAGGTATCGGAATCTGTATCAGGAAGAGAAAAAGAGTATTGGAACATCTCTGAACACAAACGTACTGTATGTTCATTTCTGTTAGGAAATCTGTAGTAAAACTAGTGGTGGGTATAGATTAATTTTTTTTTAATCTAGATTAAAATGGCTCATTTGAATTTTGCCGATGGCATTCAGAATATGTGTGCTACCTAAATAATGACTAAAAGTAAGTCTTTGAGAACGCATTTCTCAAGCCAGATGGTGCATCAGACCAGGGGCTCATCTCCTGTTTCCAAAATGCATCACAAACTGCTTGAGAAAGCTGTTCTACTATGATCATTTGTGATGAAAATTAAATGATGTTCAATAAGTTGTACTTGTGTTTACATTCGCATTAGCTAAGGGATGCTTTGTGTTTAGGTTGTACTTGAGACTGGAAGAGCTCCTACAGTACATTTACATTTAGTCATTTAGCAGACGCTTTTATCCAAAGCGACTTACAAAGAGTTAGGGAGCAACAAGTGATATGTCATACAGGAGCCAAAATACATTAGGTGCCAATACAAAGTAACTGCTTTCAACTAAAGCTAGACCACTACCTGTTGAGAGAAAGTTTTTTTTTTTAAACCAACTGTATGTAAACCAATTCCGTACAGTAAACCAATTCCACATTGAACAAGGTGCAAACAACCTTAGTCTTGTCGAGGTTTCCATTGGGAAGCTTCTTAAAAATAAATTTTCCCGGAAGCAAACCCGGCGGCTTCATAGCTGCATCCATGTTAGCACGTCACGTTTGATGTGGTCATTTCACAGTAACGTTATGTTGTGTTCAGACCAAACGCGAATGGCGCGTCAAGCGCGAGTGATTTACATGTTAAGTCAATGCAAAGAGGCGATAGACCTACTTGCAGCACGAAGTCGCGCGAATGAAGCCTTGGCTATGAGATGATGAGATGATGAGACGGCGCGAATGACGCGAATCACGCGAGTTGAAAAATCTCGTTCTCGCCCCCTACAGTGCCATTAAGCTATGTATACATCCTCGCTAAAATATCAAGGTGAAAGTCATCATAGCTTGCGTAGTATAGACCCAGCTCCCAACCCAACTTTGAGAATAGATTAACATTTTTTTTATCGCGCGATAAGAGTCTCACGTTAACGCAGAACGTTAACGCCAATAACGGCCACCACCAATTAAAACACAACAATACTCATTCGGTTCGGATTTCGTTTATTATCAGAGCTTCAACACCTGTTAGTAGTTTTAGTGCAAAAGTGTACATTTGAAATGTAATTAATATATGTTTGCTTAGTATTTTTTCAGATTATTCACAGAATTACTCGATCTGATGAGTTTAGCTCGAGCTCAACTTCAACTCAGGTGAGATTCTCCAGCAGGGACAATGCTTTACATGTGCTTCTTTTATATGCACACTTGATTTGCCCTCATAAGGTTGTGTCTTTCGGGACATTTTTATCTTTTATGGCCACACAATGCCATGTTTAATGTATTATGCTATTTTTGTAACATTTAGGCACACATAATGTGTGATAATGTAATTTTCGTACCTTTTCATCTATAGTTGTACTAGAGTTTCGGATTGCGACATAATACCCTGCGGTTAAATGAATGACTCATCACAGTGGATTCAGATCACTGATTTAGATCATGCTTTTTCAGATAATAAACGCCTCCGATGTCATGCCCATGGGTCAAAGGTTTGATATTCCTGAGGTGTCAACATTTGGCAGTTTATAGTGTCGTCAAATCTTTGAGACCTAGTTGCAAGTCAAATAAATATTGTGTGTAGTTTTGAACAGAGGAGACTAGAAACAGAAAAAGTTGAATTTTTTTCTTCAGAGTCAAGTACATGAAGTGTTAATAGTGAAGAGAGAAGCGAATGTAAATGAAGGTTGCTGGGGGTTTGTCTGTGTTGAGCCAGGGCTTATTCCCATGTCTCCTGTGGGATTATTCACAATGACAGCTTTGTCCTGTAGACATTAGGCTAATTTCTGTCCAGTCTATTTGCACTTTCTGTGAGACGTCTGTGTGCCGTCATGAGCTTTCCTGTGAAAAACTCTTTTGTTCTTTGGGTTCTCATTGAATGTGGGATCTCGCCGCGGATGGCATACAGTATGTGAACTCTTCTGCATTGAGTCTCTGTGAGGTGTGCACATGCAATCCTGGTGAATTTATTAAACCACACAGGCCCTTTGGGGTAAAGTATTTCAGTGTAAAAACAGGACCTGCAGTGTTTCCGCTATGATTTTGTGGAACTGTGGCACTTGATGATGACTTTGAGTTGGAAATCCAGACTACTCTCTGAACATTATGGATTTTAATACATCTTATTGCCCGATAAAGCTGTTATCATTTTCATATTTCCTGTTTCTGTTGTCAGTTCTGTTTTATAACAAAGACATATCGTCTGATAAAATAACCACACACAACTTAAAGAGCAGAGACTTTGGCTGTATTCTGTCACACAACGCATGCACAGCCTCTGTCGGTTTTAACCATTTGCTTATTTACCAACAAATGCGTAATGCATATCCAAACGAGTCGGATGCCGTATGGTGAACTGAATGTGCTGCTTCTCCCTGCCGCTCAGTGCATAGAGTACGGCGAAAGAGACTGTCCCTGCGCCGGGAAAGCGGGACATTGCAGTACTGCCGACATTTTCCCACTGAATGAAAGCTAAGGTTTATCCAATAAGTCGCTAGGGTTGTTGTTATGCACGTCTTCTGTACAAAAGTCGTTAAAAGGGTCGGCAAAGTCGCTAAATCTAGTGAAAGAGTTACTAACTTGGACACAATGGCCGGACAAATTAGGAATGAATGGGAAACACAGTGTCAGTGTAGTCATGGTTGGGAGGATTTTTGGTATGGAGGCGCTGCACGGAAACACTGGTCTTATTCACTATCAACATGCATATGTACTGTATATTATTATTTTTTTCATCAGCTTTATTTGCCTGGTTCAGTTGTGTTTTGCGGTTACCGTACATGGACAGCAGGCATGCTGGAAATCTGTTAAAAGTGATGTTTGTTTACATCATCTGTTGATCATGACAGCATATGTATTATAACTGGGCATATAAGAAATGTTGAAAGAATGTCAGATTGGAAATGCCACAAGAAAATGTCAAAAAGATTTTCTAATAAAACTATGAGAACCAAACAACAGTGACCCCACTGACCATTGTATGAACACAAAACCACTGAGCCATTTACAACAAAATATCTTCTTTTGTGTTCCAATGAAGTAATAATCAAATAAAGATTTACAAACACATGAGGGGAAATAAATGATACATTTTTAATTATTTTAAGTTTATCCCAGACAGGCAGTCGGAAACGAGCAATTCATTGGACCTCTCTGCATTCTTTTTTCCAGAGTGCTCTAGAGTGTTGTGTGTGGATCTGGTCCTCACTGGCATTTCTTCATCTGGCCTGTGCTGCTGGGGTCATTGAACAGACAGCAGACGCTCTTTCTTTCTTTGTGCTCTTTATCTTGGATAGGAAAAGACTATGAGCGTTTGGGCCAGCAGCCCTCGCTCAGACTGTTTTCCAGCTCAATTCAAAGTCCCGGCAGCCACGTGGGCTGTTACCTTTACTGATATATTTAGCAGACTAACTGTACTTTCATAGAAGAAAATCACAGCCAGGATTACTGTATGAATTCAGGACTCTTAGTGCCCTATGAAAACTCTTTTAATGTTTCCCCATGACCGTTTTTTCCACCCAAAATTCAATTTTTTCACGAATTTCCGTTTTTTCTGTAAGATTTTTCTGGATTCTGTGTTTTCCATTTTTTATGATACAATGGTAATTATAGCACCAAAATGCGACACCAAATTCCCGAAACAGTGATTCCTGCCTTTATTGGAGAGAAGAGTATGTTCAGCCCCCTTCCTCAGAAGTTTTGAATATTGGGTGTTGATTACTACCAAAGCTTCGATGCTCCAAAAATGGTATTCGGACCGACCCTACTTTTTAGTGCATGTTTAACAGAGCAGCTCTGGAGATGTGTTTGCATATAGTGAGATGCAGGAAACCGCTGGAATCATTCATTCAGAGACATGCAGAACAGACAGACTACATATTTAAACCGCATCTGAGTCACTAGTAGTCATGAATTGAATTTTATCAGCTTTTCAGTGTTATTTTCTGATAAAGAAGTTGTAAATTTCGTGCCATTCTGCATTATACATCAATTTCCATTTTAATACCTGGATTCCGTGATTCCGCTGAGTTTTCCGCTTTGCAGAAATCATGTGGCCCTAGAGTCTTAACGAAACCTAACACGACTAATAATTGTCCTCAGTGCTGAGCGGTATGACTATAAATTAATATAACAGTATTTTCCAGTATTATATCGGTTTTCCCTGCTCCCAAGTTTAAGAGTTAGGAGCACCCACCTGAAAATGCAATACAAAGTAGTAATAATTTTACCATTAAATCATACATGTGATGTCTGCTGTGTTTAACATAGTCACAATGGCTTAATGATTTCCTTAAATCATATTTTATATCATAAAACAAAGGCAAATAAGATATTAAAGAGGAAAGCTATCGCATCGCTCTGTCAATCCTCTTCCCTCTACTGACCCTTATTTCTCATCATAGCATAGAGAAACACTTATAACAAAAACACACAATGTTTTATACTTATTCATTCGCTTTTTGAAGATGTTTGCTCGTAAGTATATTTAATATAACGTAATGTCAAGTTGCAATTGTAGAGCTTATTTCCAAAAAAATTCAAATCAAAAACAAACCAACTGCAGTTTGATTGATATACATTTTAATAAACAGTAAAAAACATGATTTTTGAAAAAGAAATTTAACAGAATTATTTTTGGAAATAAATTCTTCTATTGTTACACCTGTGTTACAGTCATCTGCCGATCAGCCACGAGGTGGGTGTCACATTGCAACACGAACGGGTGTAAATACGTAACGAGACGCATTCAAACACGACCGTTTAGCGCATGTGTACATAGAAAAATTATGATAAAGTAGTGCCGTGGCATAGAAAGACGCTATGGTGAGGAAGGCGGGACGAGAGCCGCGGGGCCGGTGGCGTGAGTGATAGTTGGAATCAGCTGTGCTCACACCTGATTAGGGAGGACCTGGCCTGGACATTTGTTTTACGTTTGTATTTGTGTTCTTGTGGCCGGCAGTCGACCGTGAGGTTTACTTCCGTGTTATTGTTTGTTTATTTTGATGAAACTTGATTTAAATGTTCCCCGGTTCCCACCTCCTTCCTTCCTTTTATTGAACCTTATTACATTGATGCCGAAACCCGGGAGGAAGGAGGAACATGCTGTCGAGGAGCACTCGCCAGCGAGCGGCATCGCGGTGCTGAGGAGTTCGGGCAGCGCGGATAAGGGATGTCTGCCAGGGTCTGCCCGAGGCGGTGGTGCTAGGAGCAGTATGCATCGGTTTGGATGGAGAGCTCGCTGCCGTGCTCCTGGGCCGAGGTGGGGTGGCGGCCAAGTGGCGGAGGAGGATCGGGCCGTCCACCGGACGTCCTGCACCACCGCATAGCACCGCGAGGAAGAGCCTCTCGGCTGGGCTGAGGTCCGAGCGAAAGTGTGTTGGGACAGGAGCACGGGTTTCGGCACCAATGTAATAAGGTTAAATAACACGGAAGTAAAATGCCGGCAGCCACCTCACGGTTGACTGCCGGCCAAAAGAACACAAATTAGTGATGCGCGGATGGCGGTTAAATCCGCTGGCGCTGCGGATGATCCGCAGGTCGGGTGGGTTGGGTAATAAGAAAAATACATTCTGATTAATTGCGGGTAGGATGATATCATATACAATATTAACAAAAACTCTCAAAAAATACGAACATGTTTTAAATGCATTTTTAATCAGGCGCTAATTTGCAGTAATTTAAAAGAAATGCGCGCGTGGCGGCGGTAGAGGACGGTATGTTTCTTAAAGCAGAAATGGAGGCAAAACAGATCCGAGAGAAATTTAAAAAGGGAGAATTAAAAACGAAACAAAAGGTAGGAAAGAAAAGTACCGTGTGGTAGCGTTTTAGCGAAGTGGTTTAACAAGGATGAATCAAGTGCTGGGTATGTAATATGCAGCGACTGTGAGGCACTGTATGTATATGAAAGCCATAAGACTGGTACATCTTATTGTACATAATTTGTGTGCTAAATCGAAATATTAGATTTAATTATTTACAGACAAAGACAGTGCTAGAAATTTACTGAGGAATTAAAGTGACGATGGGGTCCCGGTCGGTTGCGGATATCTATATCAGAGAAAATTATACGTGTGGGCGGGTGGATAATTTATTTGAAGCAGCGGATACGGGTGACATTTTAGCTTATCCGCGCATCTCTAACACAAATACAAACGTAAAACATATGTCTGGGCAATATGTTTTTTGGGAAACACACCTAAGATCAGAATATTTCTTACAGCACATTTTTTGTTAGACTTCAGTCTGGAGGTTTTTAACATACTGGACTGTGCTATAGCACTGACATATTAAACGCTCACATAACGTGTCCTGATGTGTTTCTCATTAAGTGACATGACAACCTTCTGTTCTGTAGTATTTTATGCTGTTGTGTACTGAAACAGTGACATAAATGTTTTTATTGTGCTGTTGAGAGCCACAAACGTCCCATAGTGCTTTGCTTTGTCTCTGACGGGAAAGGCAGTGGTCATGAATCACGGCTGGGCTTGCTCTTCTTATTTCTGTATTCGCTTTGTGTCCTTTCACCCACATAATCATTCACACAGCAACAATAATGTAGGCCTGAGTCTTGAGCAACATACACAATGTGTATAAAATTGTATCATCCTCAGTCAGTGTTTTGTGTTTGGATCTGTTGGCCGTGGGTTATTGGAGAAATGTGCCGCATGAAATCTCTGCCAGGTCTAAAGTTAGCCCACCCAATGTCAGCTGTCCCACACCCACGGTCCAGTTGTCCAGAGCAGTAACCCACCTAAAGTCCTTTTACAACAGCTGAACAAGATCTCATGCTGGACTGCTTCAACTTTCCATTTGTTGAAAAAGTATTTTTGGAGTCTGTTTCCACACAAACTTGGCCATTCAACATATCACGCTAGCAACAGAGATGTGATTGTTAAGTATTTCTGCAATGTGGCTGATATTAGACAAATGTAATAACTGTAAATGCGAGACATGCAGAATGAAAAAAACACACATGCTATTATATTAAAAGAGAACAGTTTAATACAGCACAAATTGGATAAAATATGTTGAAATTAAAGGTCCAGTTTATGAAATTTAGTGGCATCTAGCGGTATAGAATTGCAACGAATCCTCCCCTTCCCTTTCGAAACACTATGGTGGCACTATGGCAAAGATTTCGTCACGTTTTTGCTTCTTTGCCAAGATAGATAACTTAGATAAAATAGATAAGATAGCGTATTTTCGAAACACGCTCTGTAGAGCAGTTTGTCCATTTTGGGCTACTGTAGAAATGCATGGCGGGAGGACATTTGGTGTATGTTTGGACATTTGGTGTATTTTTAAGATAATAAAAACAAAACACTATTAGCTATGTAGATGATATAGCATTTCCGTCAATTGATACTCCAAAATATACACATTTGACCTTTAAAACATTATTTTTATGAACGGAAAGCTTTCTAGGTCAAACTGGAAGGCCGTTTACACAAGACTGTTTTCAACTAAAAACGGAATAATTTGTGTGCGTTTCGACTATTAATTTACATGAAAACTGCGTTTTGGGTCTCAAGTTTTTGAAAACGACGTAATTATTGTGTTCGTGTAAACTCTGAAGGTGGTCTTTACCAAAAATGATGACGTCATACACATGTATATTGCGCGTTAAGTCTGTAGGGATGCGCTAGTATTCCCCAAACAATAATGACGGCCTTCATGCTGCATGTTTGTTCCGCGTGACATACTTATTATAATTTCTAGTATTACTGCACCACTACAACTTGCGGAGACATAGTGTTTATATGCACACTACTATAAACAGACATAGAATATGCAATAAAGTGTATTAAAAAGCGCTTTTTAGATTAAAACAGTTCATGCCAATGTGCGTAAGCAGATGTGGCGCAACAGCACCATCGTTTTAACACTGTAGTGTTAACGTGAAACTTTTCAAAAACACAAAGTTCAGTTTTTTATCATGTAAACAATACTCTTATCAGTCAAAATCCATATAAATCTGACAAACTGAAAGATGCATTAGCAACTACCGATAAAATCCAAATATTTGTTGTTATATCATTGTACCACTAATAATCATTTGTGTTTGAGCACTTGGTGGATCACTGTTGAGGAATGAGTAAAAGTTATGATGCTACTAATAGGACATGTTCTCTTGAGACAGATATTCAGATGTTTTGATAGACAGACCGACAGAAAGAGAAAACAGACAGATAGACCATTCCAGCAAACACAAGCCCCAGCTTGTCGTGTTTCCACTGCAAATTTTTCATGTTTTATTGTGCGAGTTATCTGATGACTATAATTAGAAGCACATTCCACTTCCTGTGCCGCCCCTCCCTCATTTCACATTCAACTCAATACTTCTGATTCCAGCACATCCAGCTGGTGTCCCTCAACAATCCCACCCACCCTCCCCCCACCTCTGGCCATCCGTCTTTTGGACAGCCCCTCCGTCATGACTGCTTTGTGCTGGATGTGCAGGAATTCCCCGGGAACTCGAGCTCAGAGTCATTGGGAAAGTGGATCTGTGTCTTTTGTTGGTGTTGTCATTGAACACAGCTGGGTGGAGACAGTTTGAGAGACACTGAGCCGCTGTCAGTCAATGTGAAGCAATCAAATCACCTGACAGAAAGCAGTTTGAGAAACTTTGTAAACTTGTTGAAATGGCTCTTTAAAGCAAGGCTGAGTTTGTGTATTCGTTATGAAAATTATATCACAATGACCAAAAATATTATTTTCTTTGTTCTGAAGCTCAACGCCTGGATATTTCTTTTAAGATGCACACATGTAACTCACTTGTGGTCTAAGGTGTACCTTTTTCAACTTAAATATTGAACACCAAGTCTATTTATAATTAACTTAATTAAATAAAAATATTTGTATATTATTTACTACTTTATATTTACAAATATTTTACTTTTATTCAATTTAAATAAAATATGATAAATTGATAAAACAAGATTATAAAATAAATAAGATTATTCATATCAATATTATATTATACAAAAGTGCTTTCTGGTTCTCGAATCTGATTGGTTGAGAGCAATGCGATATTCCACCAGCATCACCACAGAACCTGACTGTTTGTATCACTGCTAAACTAACTCTGACTATGCTAGCCTTGCAACTGCGTCACTTTCAAGAAGCTAGACAGCTAGCTAGCTAACAAACACAAATCAGTTAATCCTTACCAGAATGTTAACTTTTGTGGGCCTTTCTCATTTTTTGCACAATATTAATACAATAAACAAGATAAGAAATTACAAATTGTACATTAATTTGTTTGGTTTAAATAAACGTGTGAACTACCATCTGCACATGTGTGTACATTATATAGATCACAACCTAACTTCCAAGGAATCAAGGTTATGTTAAAGTCCCACCGCATTTGACATTTACAATGCACTTTAAATTTATCTTCAAGTTTTAAAATAGTTTTTTCCTGAAATAATAATTTGTACATGCCTTAAAATGAACTGAATGTAACTCTGCACACTGGCTTTATTTAGGTTATGTGGATTCATGAATATGCTAATTAGTCAACGCTACCATTCAATTGCATGAGCTCGGACCGTTTTGTCTTTTACAGTCTATAGCCCTATACGGATGGTAATTGTTTCTCATAAGAGCTCCTGCAAAAATAAATCTGCATGGCTCCTTGGTGATAAAACTCGGACAAACATAAATTCACGGTGTAGGTTTGTAATCCTGCAAACCCGGAAAACGCACTCCTCACCTGCTCAGTCACAAGACAATTTGCACATATTTAATAATTATATGGGAATAAAACCGATATTTTAAAATGCCACAATCGAATGTTTTCATGTTTTTCTTGTCTTCTTTCTGTTCTTATCATCTCTCTCTCTGTGTAGTGAAGCAGTGATCCTGATCGGTCAAGTAATCTAGAACTTTTGAGAACTTGCATTCATGCGATCACGCTAACAGCCGAAACTTATTAAACTCTGCATCACCTGCTCATAATTCAGACACGTATGATATCATTCGAAGGTGTAAAGGGTTTACATTTATTTGCTTAGATCCACAATAACCACAAAACATTGTGCTTTTGTAAGATAAAGAAAGCCAAAAGGAGGGACCTTCTGCCGTCTGTGAACTGTTTCTCTCCGTTTGCAGAAGCGCTTCAGGTGCTCGTGTGATAAGACGTTATGTGACATGCGTTGTGCTTTTTCTGCTGCCATTTACAGTGTTTTGAATGCATCAGACACTCTCATCCCTCAACCTCCTAAAGAGCATCACTCTACGGTGCTTTTAAGAGGTGAGAATGGACTTACAAAATATATTTTGGATTAAACACCTGTTGTAAACTCAGAGATGTGGATTCCAACAGCAAATAAATGACTGCAACCCTTGGTCAAGAACAGAAGGTAATGGGGATATATTTGGGGGTGATGGGACAAAAACACAGACATTATGGATTCAGAATGTAAAATACCCATGTAAATGGTGAAAATATGTTACGTCCCTATGAGAAATAATTACCGTCTAAATAGGGCTTACGTCTCTTTAATTCACATGCACGCCCTTGCCTTGTTTATTTCACACTAATAACTTAACTGAAGCAGCACAGCGCAAATTTAATAGAAGTGACGGTTTGGAATTAGTAGCGGAGGTTTGGTGGAAGGCGTTAGGAAGGCCGGGGTGTGAGACCCCTAAGCACCTAGTGTTTGAAGCCTGCCGGACTTACGGTTCCCGAGCTGGGGCCTGTCAAAGTTTCGACCATCTGGGGGACATATCTCCGGAGCCTGGGGTCGCTTGGACTTGTCCCAGACGTGGTTGGAAAAGTCTCCGCCGGGTCTTTCCGACGACGCCCTGGACGAGTTGATTCGACCCCAGGGCTCCTCGCTCTAAGTCTCCTGTACTCGGCCTACAGCCTCTTGCCTCCGGCCTAATCACAGCAATGCTGATATAAGAGCAGTATCACATACTGGAGTGATACTGCATTTGTTTTAATTGAAAGATTTGATTAAAATCTCTGTTATTATTAATAATGAATATTCATTTAGTTAATGTGGATGATATTCATAACGTATTTGTTCAAGTTGAAGGCTGGCACATGTTTATAGATGGAACCAGGGACTGTTTTGCTCAGTGTGTGTGTGTGTGTGTGTTGAGATCGCTATGGCTACAGACAGACTCACATTCCTGGAGTTTTCATGCTGGATGCTGAACACGACCTTCACATGCATGCTCAGATGAGAAACTCAATACAGATCTTCACTCTGAGCCTGACTGTTGTGCCAGATGCAAAATATGATGAACACACAGTGACTATTTAAAGCCTCAAACCCATTGCAGATCTGTTGATCACTGGCTGTTATTGTACGGCGTGAAAATCAATCGGTGAAATCAGTGAGTCATCAGTTTATGGCTAAAGGCACTGATACTGTCACTGTGTGTGTGTTTGTTTGAGTTTGTGTGCGCGCTCGCGTGTGTTTCCAAAGGTAGCACACTAACAGGAAGAGGATGGAGCTCAGTTCAGAGGTGTTGTGTCCATCTGTAACATTGTGTGTGTGGAGGGAGTTGTTTTAGTCCACCATCCTATTGTTTTTTGGGATGCGTGTGTGTGTGTTTCCGGTGTAAACGGCATGTGGCTTGTACGCGAGCACTAATGTAGTATCATATTCACAGGCAAACATGTGTAATAAATGATTTCAGTGTACAGTTTTCTTGTGTAAGCCTGTTTAGGCCATTCTTTCTCTTTCTTTCACTGTGTACATTTATCACAAACCTAAAATGATTGCATAAGATATAACAGCTCAGAAGACTTGTGTAAGTGACGCATTGTGTTTGGTAAGCATAAGCAAGGGGAAAAATTGGTTTCAGTAATTATTCCATTAACAAAATGACTTCAACATGAAGGGTCAATATGAAAAACAGAAGTGTAGAAAATGGCCCTTTCAAACTTACAAAAAGATCCTGTGAAGTTCTATGAAACATGTGACTGATCTCAAGCGCGTTGGCTAATTTTAGCTGTAGAGTGTTGTTCACTAAACAGCTGACCCAATGCACTTTTTGAATCCGCGCCGCATGTTTTTGGGGCCTCACAGGTGCAGGACAGCTGCCTCACCCTGAAGCTTGATCTTTTCTGTCTGATCAGGTCTTTAGCGGTGTATCGGGAGAGATCTAAAATAAAATCTGAAACTTTAATGGAGACATTTGTGAGACTCTTTTTCTCAAAACCCAGATGAGACTTAAAAAACGTTCCATTTTGCGATCCATTTAATCTCATTGATGTCTAGGAGAAATAATCAAGATTATTTGGGTATTCACGTTTCACAAACTTTCCGCTTAAAAGCTAGTTTACAGAAGCACAGAGCGGTGTGCTGTTGTGCTGTTGACCTGAGATCAGTGGATCATGAACTCTCACCCAGTTGAAAAAAACTGAACACGCTGGGTTAGGTATGTTTTGATGCTGGTTTGACCAGCAATGGACCAGCACATGACCAGATAAAGACCAGCTTAAACCTGCAGATGACCATCTTAAACAGCGCAAACCAGTTTCAAAACATACCAAACCAGCATATGCTGTTTTTTTCAACAGGGCATTTTTTTCATTGAGACTGATTATAACTGGTTTTAAACTGGTTTTTCTTCAAGACTGGTTATAACTTCTTCAAGTCTTGTATAGAAATCTTTACTGTGTAAATGTGTAAAGGAAAAAGTCTCTTGTAAAGTATTGTAATTTTTTGTTACTCGTAATCTACAATTCTATCTCACCCAAGTTGTTCATCTACCGTATGGTTGAGTGACAATAAAGTGATATGATTTGAAGTCAGTTACATAAAAAGGTACATTGGTTTTATTTAAAATATGAAAACTAAGACCTAATTATAGTCCTAACTAATTAATAGTCTGTGAGAATAGTTGCTCAGTTTGTGTGAACTTAACTTAGTGGCTACGTTTATGCAACTGGCACCTGATGTTAAAACAGAATTTTCTGCATTTGATACAACTCGGTCGACCTCAATCCTGGAAGTGAACGTCTGGAATGGCAAACCAAGTTGGTTATCTGACCTCTGAACTCGGGGCAGATTGACTTCAGCGAGACGCGTCATTTGACGTCACTGACAAGATGGCGGCAAGCTCTTTGCAGGCTTATGTGAACTGTTAACAAACCTTTAACTATTTCTACGACCTGTTATATGTATGAACACGAACGTTAATATATCCAGTTCTAATAGCTACCATATAACGTTCTCTCACCTTCTCATAATGACATCACAAGGTAAACATGTGAATGTGATGCGTGGTTGACTGGAACAAATTGAGGTCTGAAGTCAGATGTTTTACATCATAATATCCAAACATCTTTGAAACCAAGATTTCATGAGAATCACCCATTAACATCCAATCTCCAAAAATTATACTTTCCCTGTTACATGAAAGTCAGCGTTTACCCGACCAGACCTGCTGCTGAATATCTCCCTTCCTGCAAAGTTCAGTTTGAACTTTAATCAAACACACCTGAACCTGTGTATCCAGGTGTATAGGTTAAGAATAATCTCAATCTGTAAAGCTCACGGCTAAACTGGTTTATGGTATCACTGAGATTGGAGTCATTCACTAGCCGTCTGACTGACGCTTGTGGCCTTGCATGAAAAATGCAGAGAAGCCAGATTTTCACGTAGATGCAGTTTTATCAGAGGAGCGGCTCATTACGGCTGGAGGATGTCTGTCACTCGATTCACGTCGCTCTTCTGTGCTCAGCTCTGACAAGTCCAGCTATGTCTTCAGTTGACCAATAAAACGTCTGGGGGCCACATATATCAACCGTTGCATACGCACGAAACATGCCCTGAAATATGCGTACTCCACTTCCCATGCAAGAGATGGGATTCATTGAAACAAACTTGACAGCAAATTTGCGCACCTGCACGCAAACTCTGACCCATGTGTACGCACATTATGGAGACAAGGGGAATTGGCCACACAAATAGGGAGCTATTGAACTCTTGCAGAAAGAGAATGTTAGAAGAACAATTATAAGAATTAATGTTGCACACACATTTAACTTAATCTCTTAGATCCATGTTATCCTGAAGATTGAATCCAGCAGTGTTATTTTTCTGCTTGTTTTGCTTTATATTTGTTTCATAAACACCTTCTTGTAAAATCTAACTCAAATCTTAAAGCAGAATTCAATTCAAGTATTTAATCAGTGCGGTCTCGCCATCAAATCCACTACGGGACCATGCATAGTCTACTGTACTGCTGTTGTTAAAACGTATATGCTGCTTTTCATGTTGCCTGTCTTTGGAGGGAGAGGTTAAAATGAAGCGTATCTGGCGATAGAGAAAGATATGAGAGGATATAGCGGCAAAATATCAATTACATAAATGTTCCTGAAAGTGCGTGTGATGTGATTCTCTGTTGTGTAGACGCGCCGCTCAATTTAAACAACCGAAATAGTCTCATTTTTAAATGGTTTATTTGGCTATGTCTCACGGTCCGGACCGAACGAAGCAAAGGTCCGGATCCAGCCTGCGGTCCGCCTATTGAGGATGGCTGCTCTACACTCTTAAAAAATCCTGGATTATTTTCAACTATTTTCAAGGAGACAAACCCATCTCTTGGGTTTCAACCCAAAATGCTGCCTTGTTTTAACCCATTGTTGATTCAAATAAAAACATTTTCTGGGTTAATTTACCCAATGGTTGGGTTTATTTCTTTTGGAACCAATGCTAGGTGGGAATTAACTAGTGGAGGGCATAGATACATTTTTTTAATCTAGATTAATCTAGATCAAAATGGCTCATTTGAATTCTGCCGAAGGCATTCAGAATATGTGTGCTACCCAAATAATGACTAAAAGTAAGTCTTTGAGAACGCATTTCTCAAGCCAGATGGTGCATCAGACCAGGGGCTCATCTCCTGTTTCCAAAATGCATCACAAACTGCTTGAGAAAGCTGTTCTACTATGATCATTTGTGATGAAAATTAAATGATGTTCAATAAGATGAACTTGTGTTTACTTCCCCATTAGCTAAGGGATGCTTTGTGTTTAGGTTGTACTTGAGACTGGAAGAGCTCCTACAGTACATTTACATTTAGTCATTTAGCAGACGCTAAATTACAGCGATTTACAAAGAGTTAGGGAGCAACAAGTGATATGTCATACAGGAGCCATAATACATTAGGTACCAATACAAAGTTACTGGTTTCAACTAAAGCTAGACCGCTACCTGTTGAGAGAAAGTTTTTTTTTTTTTTAAACCAACTGTATGTAAACCAATTCCGTACAGTAAACCAATTCCACATTGAACAAGGTGCAGACAACCTTAGTCTTGTCGAGGTTTCCATTGGGAAGCTTCTTAAAAATAAATTTTCCCTGAAGCAAACCCGGCGGCTTCATAGCTGCATCCATGTTAGCACGTCACGTTTGATGTGGTCATTTCACAGTAACGTTATGTTGTGTTCAGAGTAATAACCCAGCATTTTTTAGAGTGTACCATTAATGCATCATCCAGTACAAGAAAACTGAACGATTCCGCTAAAAGAAAGTTGGCATCTAAGGGGGTCTTTGAAAGGTGTTAAGGGTTTGGATCAGGTTTATGTGAACAAGCAAAACATGCAGTGGTTATCAATTCAATTTAAGATTATTTATATAGGACTTTTTTGACAATGTTGCATTGTTTCAGAGGAGCTTTACATTGGAATAAAATCACAGAACACACACAGAGTCCAACACAATATATTGTGTTATTGCAAAAAAAGTGCATCTTCATATATCTGATGAACAGAACAAGATTAGTATATGTTTTACAGGGAACTAATGTTGTGTTTCTTCTGCAGTCACATTGAGAAGATCACCACATGGCATGACCCCCGAAAGAGCAGGACACCCTCTGTGAATCCGATGACAGTCCACAACCAGAGCTCCAACAACGGCAACATCCAGCAGCGCTCCATGGCTCTGTCTCAACCCAACCTCGGTGAGTCCACATTACTCATAAAAACACACAGACTTTACATCATCTAACCTCGCCGCTCAATGTCACATGATATTCACAAATCAAATTTCACAACTGTTACGTGGAATCAGGGTCATTTCTCCCTGCTACAATTAATGGAGGTTAATAGTCATCCAGAGATAAAGTTGATACCTGCCAGTATGCAAAGATGAGGGAACATTTAGAAAAAAGAAAATATGTGATTAATTTATTAGTGTACTCCCATTTTCAGAAAAAATGCATATCTGAAGATTAACAGTGTAAAGAAACGCAGAGGACACATAAACAAATGCATTGCAACAAAACATAAATATTTAGGTCCCATAAACGACTGCTCCACCAATAGAACCCATCACATACCAGTACTAGACACCATAAAAGTTTCATTTGAATCCAGTACAATTCCCATTAAAACCATTAAATCCATTCGATTTATTTTATGTGTTTATATGCAGGGCATTGTTTTATTCTTGGATGTATAGAGGCTTATAGAATCAGCAGCTAAAGATACATCTATGTGTATATAAATATGCTAAAAACTATTTTATACACTTAAGAAACAACATATAAAAATCTAATGTTTTGTTTAGTCCTCAACCAAAAAACATGTTTTGACTTCTGTCTGTATACTAGGGGGTGGGGTTTGAAAGCTTGGCATTAGTTGACTGTCTTAACACTGTCCCATCAAACAGCCTCTGTCAGTACCCTAAATCACTTGTCCTTTTCTTCCTAAATTCTGATTTGGAATGAGACCTGTGCCTTGTTGGCATTGGAGAAACAGAATCCAGTGAAAGGGGGAAGGGAAAGAAAACAGTAGACGCCTGAGCAGCACCATTTATCAGTTCACTTCATAAAAAACTTTTGAAAAATTCCTCGATTATATTTCACCTAAGAATCACAATAGAAAGATTAAGAAAGTATATTTCTAGATTGTTTTGCATTGTGAAATTATTTTATGACATCTTTACAATATGAATGACAATAAACAAAAAATATTTTTAAGTATTAATGCAACACTTTGTTTAAAAGCAGTTTAACAGCTAAACATTTAAGTTCACAACAGTATATAAAGTAGAAAATGTCTTTGATTTACATGAACACAATGTTCTAATGTACAAAATCTAAATGGTCCAAAAATACAGCTTTATTTCCAACTGACAAAACGTGTAGTCAGTAACACATAAAGTTACACATTTGTATCACCTATTTTTTATATGATAATTATCATTTTCATTATGTCAAGAATCTAAGTTTATGATGTTTGATGTCACGCATTCATTTAATTAAAATAATCTTGATTTTCAAAAAAAATTGAGTACAATTTTGAAAAACATTCAAGAGATCAATGGGGTTAGTATTTTAAAAGACAGCTGTTGTACTTTTCTGTTCAGTGTTTGCTTATAAGTTTAAAATATTTAAAGTTACATCTTATGCTTTTAAAACTTTCTTCAAACTAATTAAATCTTTCTGTTACAACTTTCTGTACATCAGTGGTTAAATGTCGAGTATTCCCTAGTTGCACAAGATGGCGCCAGAGAGCTTTTGGGATGCCAGAGTCGGCAGAGTAACTTCCGGTCATATAACACTGCATGGGAAAATGGGGGTTTTTGGCCAGCAAATATGGGGGTTTTTAGATAAAATGGAAAAAGTAATATATAAGCGAAATGACAGATCCTGTTCACATTGCTGAGCACTTTGTTGAGCCAAAACAACTCGATGGTGTTATATGACTGGAAATTAGTCTCCGGACTCTGGCATTGCAAAAGCTCACCTGCGCCATCTTGTGCAAATAGCCCATTGACAATTCATTTTCCGTTCTGTCTTGTCTGTTTGCAATTCAACAATCCTCCCTTTCCTCCGAAACAATTCAGAAGTATGATAAGGTGCTAAGCTTATAAAAAAGTTAAAAGATTAAAAAATGAGGACATAACATGTTATGCAAGATACAATATGTAATCTAATGAAGTATGTTATCAATAAAATATATTACAGTATTTTAAAACGTTATGTCATTTTATTTTCATTTCTGAGATATGATGATGTAATTAGGGGTGAACGATTAATAACAAATGTGGTTAAATCAAGATGTGATTCGTGAAAAAACATTGTGGAAAAAATCGCAGTTCGATTATGTTTCAAAATCGTTCAGCCCTAGTTCAAATACAGATAAGCGGCAAGAAAACAGAAATAGAGAGCGATGCAGTCGCGACGTGAACGAGGTGCAACAAGCCAGCATACGTCACAAGCACATTGGGGAAAAGGAGAAAGCTGCATTTTCGATGCATTTCTAATGCTTTTGAGATGCTACTGGTCAGCTCCGAGCAGGGTTGCATCAAACTGTACATCCCCATAATAATCGCAGATTTAATTACATCGCGATTTAAGCGCAAATGCAATTAATCGTTCTGCCTAATTTGAACCATGAGCCGCGGCTAAAGAGCACATTGTACCACATGCGCCTGTCTTTATTTAAGCGTGTTTCCCATGCGTCTGCATTTAAAGGAATGAATTTGTACATTGACCTGTACATTGGTACTGTGGAAGCTTTAGTGTAGAAGAGGAACAGCATGTCAGTTGTGTGGGTTAATTTTGGCTGTTTCGTGTGGATGATGCTGCGCAGTGTCAGGTATTGTGTGTTAACATTGATGCTTCCTAGAAGGGCAAAACCACTAACATCATGCAGCACTTACACAATATTAAGACAATATGAGATAATACAAACAGTATATTAATAGTTTATTTAAAGATTGTCTAGTAAGTAACAGACAGTGTTTACGTGCCATCAACATGTGTGGCAAAGCTGTTGGTTTTTTCTCATATTTATGTAATCTGCACTTTAGTTTCTGTGATTAATGACTTAAAGTTTATTTGTCATGACAATTATATAATATTTACATGGCTAGATTTTTAACAAATGATTCAATATAGTATGATTGAGGTAGTTCTAGAAAAGTATGTCAATCAATTCATGCATCGATTTCCTCTTAAGCCTGGCCTATAGTTTATGGTTATTCTGTCTATTATTGATTTTCTTTATCAAATAATACAGTATAAAGGTGGAAAAATCACATATTTAATCGCAATCACAATTTTTGTTAAAAAAATCGTAATTAATTATTTTTCCAAATTGTTTGGCCCTAAATGTAATCCAACACTGTCTGTCCACTCGTAATGACGCATCCTTGGGTATCTCTGAACCAATCCCACTATGCTGTGTGACTCTTCCTGTGGCCCGTGGAGTTGTTCTTCCTTTAGGAACGTTTTGAGAAAATGTTTGAATTTTCAGTTCATACTGACTTACATTTACATTTAGCAGACGCTTTTATCCAAAGCGACTTACATTGCTTTATCCTATACATTTTACATAGGTATTTGCAATCCCCTGGGATCAAACCCACAACCTTGCTCTTACCACTGAGCTACAGGAAAGCTTCAGACTTCAGACTCAGCCTGTTGTGTAAATCATTATAGGCTCCTTTAACATGGGTGATTTCAACTTTTTTGTGTAGATCCCACTGTTTTATTTGTTCAAAGGTAAAACAGAACATTTTGTCGTTTGAAGAGGTATTTCACCCAAAAATGAAAAATTCTGTCATCATTTACATGCCCTATGATCATTTCAAACCTTTATGCCTTTCACTCTTCCGCAGACCACAAAAAAATATTTTGAACATAGTTTAACGGACCCCATTCACTTCTATTGTTTGGACTCAAAACCAATGCAAGTGAATGGGGTCCAGGTAACACATTTTTTTTAAATATCTTTATTTGTGTTCCGCGGAATAAAAAAAGTCATACAGGTTGGAAATGACAAAAAGGTAAGTATATGATGACAGAATTCAGTTTTTGGGTAAACTATCACTTTAAAGCAGTAGTTCACTTCCAAATTTGCCCCCATTGACTTTCCACAGTAGGAATAAATATTACTATTGAAAGTGAATGGGGGTAAATTTTGAACTGAGATACTCCTTTAAGTCATGTCAGGAACATCTTTTTGAAAGGTCATTTGAAAGTTCTTTTAGATTTTATGTTGACGTCAAGGACTAGTTTTGTCCACTCATTCAAACCAAGAAGTACACCCGCTGTTGTGTGTTAAACCTTTATGACATGTAGTGCACGAGATGGAGCACACTTCTCAGATCATGAGATCACTGCTCTGGCTGCTGGCTGATCTCGAGCTGTTGTACTGTTGATAAACAGGAGAATTGCCCGAGGGTTGGGAGATGGCCGTCACACCTCAGGGAGAAACTTACTTCATTGACCACAAAAGCCAAAACACCTCGTGGCTGGACCCCCGCGTGCAGGGTGAGTAATGCCTTGTGCAGAGTTGTCTGGAGTCAAGAATCAGCCCCGCCCTGTCCCACCCCGCACCGCACAGACACACACCCCAATCCCATAGTTCACCGGTGTGATCTAAAACAAAATCTGAAATAATCTCCAGATGATGATCATAAGCTTGAAGGTGTTTAAATTTAATCATTAAACATGAAGCTCTACAAAATAATTTCTGCTGTGTCAATGACTAACAGCTAAACCTCATCTGATTGTAAGTTTGTACTTTTCTGGCAAATCAGAGCTTTGCAGTGATTGGTCGAGTGAAGCATGTGACACGTTGCTCTAGCTCCTCCCACCGTTTTAGATATAAATAGTATAAATATGATTCATTTAACAAGTACACAAAGTGAGCTGATCTAATTTAAGAAGGTACGTCAGTAATACACATCATTAAAGGCATAAGTTAGGGCTAGACGAATTTGTATTAAATAGACTTTCACAAAAGATTCTATGTGAAAATTTTCATTTATATGGTATTTTTAGTGTGTTTTTAGTGTGTGTGGGAAGAGCCTGATGTCAATTAGATTTTATTTATTGGCGCTTTTCACAATGTGCATTGTTCCAAAGCAGCTTCACAGGAGAAAAATGGAAAAACACTGAATTGGTTTTAGCACGGTGCTTATAGAACAAGCAAGAAAATTCTAGTAAATAATATCTAATAAATACAGTCTCCCGGTGGGCAAGCCAACATTGCCCTGTGGCGTGGAAACCAAACTCCAATGATAACTAAATGGAGAAAAAACCCTCTATCTCAGCCTGGAGGGCCAGATCTCCTCTGACTTGTCACAGCTGCACTCATTGACTTTATTTAAAAGTTACTGAGTAAATGTTTATGAATAATAGGTAGAGCTTATTAGTTGTGATCTAGGAATTTTCATTTGTTGAAACTGTTTAGACCAATTTTGTCCGATTTTGTGATCGATATCAGACAACAGAGGAATGTTATAAGCAGGGAAAATAGGCGTGGTATACTAATAATAGTGCAGCTGTAACTTCAAACTGCTGTCATATGATGTAAATTTAGCATTAAATGCTAGCCTATGTATATATGTATATTTTGCATTAATGTGACAAGTAGTCCGTCTTTGCTCTTAGTTGAGGATGGAATTGCCTGAGCCCAGCTGGGATGGTGAGATGGTCACTTTGCTCTTGGTTGGGAATGAAATTGCCTCAGCTGGGATGGTCAGTCGGTCCGCAGGCTCTCGCGGGAGGATAGCACGGGATGTTCAGCTGGTGCTTGTGTAATCTCTATTAAGGGTTGAGCATATGACGTTCACCTGGGCCTGGTGTATTCTCTCCTATTTTGGGATGGGCAGACTAATTGGAATGTGGAAGTGAGTGGGAGTTTTACAGTAGTTTCAGACCATTTAACTGAGCAGTTGAGGTGTTCGATTCTGGGATTTTTTGAGTCGAATCCAATTCTCGACTCTTACTTTTGGAGTCAATGGAATCGACACTTCGACGCCATTTCCTGTCATTCCAAAAGGGGTGAGGAATACGAATATAGAATGCATGAATGTAACTTCACAAGTTTGGGAACTTTTGACTGGGAACCAAATGGCATCTCCAAAGTCACTAGCAAATAGACACGCATTTGTGCACGAGCACACCATCTCAGAGAGTTTTTTGTGCTGCCGGTGAAACCTTTCTGGTCCTAAACCTTGTGGTCCAACCACGCACAGCGCAAGGACAAGATAGCCCAGCTCTTACCGTATAGACGGTTATTATGGTAAAGCTAAGACATTTTGTTTCCTTTATTATTTTTAGAATTTTTTGTTTGCAATCGATTTTGCATAGCTAAAGTTACACAAATGAAGTTTTGTACTTAAAGACACAGCGTTTCATTGTTTTGTATCAAGGCTCCGTAATGTGCGCTTAACAAAACATTTTTGTTTTTTTCTGTTTAATAATTCATTAATATATTCAGCCGGTAAGTTCAAGACTTTTAAAAAGAAAAAGGAGAAAAGACTTTGAGTCTACCTTATGTTCTCATCTTAATGTAACGCATTGCTGTTCTTTTGTTGGGCATTTAACAATAAAAGATATTTTAAAAGATCAACTTCTCATTTTAAAACCAACAATATATGCAATAATAGGCTAATGACCCAGCAACAATACACTTAATATATGATTTGTGAAAAGCTGGCTATTGCGTATTGTTTACACTTTTAAGATGGATGAAATGCTTTATAATTTGTTTCAACAAACTTGATTTTGATTTGTGTCCAGTTATGCGCCCAGACTCACATTTAAGCATACCGCAACACTTTCATTCAAAGCAATTTAAAAAGTCTTAACAGTTGTTTAAAGAAATAGACGTTTTTAATAAAAATGTGATAAATGTGATCGGATTTAATGTGAAGAAGGAACAGGAAGTATTGCGTGCCCTATGTGAGAGGGCCAGTAGGTGTCGCTCATGCTCTGCTTACCGCAGTGTTTTGGATGGGATGTAAACGTGTACAGTCAGAGAGTGAAGCTATGACCTTAAACATGATTGTTTTTAAATGTTTTTTGTTGCTTTGCGCCAATCGCATAGACAATTTAACCGATGTTAGACAATGACAACATAAAAAATTCACTGAAAAGTCGATGAGAGTCGACTCCCCATCCCTACTGAGCAGTTTCACTCCCACTCGAATTACCCAACAATATGACTTCTATTTTTCCATTTAAACACGTGTCTCTTCAGTACGTCTCGTTTTATGATATGATGCTCAAGCTCAACAATGTAAGATTTAATAAGACGATATCTACGTCATAAGAAGAGACCGTAAATCACGTGAATACATTTATAATTGTGATGTGGTGGCTTCTCAAGATCAAATGTGACTCGAGTCTATTGTCCTGTTATAAAAACAAGACTAGTAGTGAGATACAAGAGCTGTTATGACGTGTTATTGGACACAGGATGCACGGGTTAATGCCTGTTCCTGTCCTCTTGTATTTTCTGCTGACCTCGGTGGACAGATGATGGCGTTTCATGGAAATCAATGACACAAGAAGCTTATTGTTGGTGGGGCTTTAGCAACTCTCTCTCTTTCGTGTGCGCGTCATGAATGCTTCACCCTGTTATCGTGACTTGCGTGCGCTCTCGTTGTTCGGCTCACATGTGTTTTCTATCATGATGGTTGTTGTGACAGTCAGATATCAGGGGGGCTGTAAAGCTTTGGCGGTTCACATCTGGTGATGTACTGCAGAAGTCTAAACACAATGTAACCGAGAACGCAGCACACTTTTCATTTGAACTCTGAGCTGTGGTTAAGTGAACAGGCAACAGGTGAATCTCAGGACACCTTATCAGAACAAAACGTTACAATTGTATTGTACGCAACACATGAACGCCTGAGTGGTGCTTGCCTTGGCAAAACTCAAGCCACAACATTACAATTATCCTCACATGTTTTAGCATGATGTTTGCATGTTTTAGCACGAAAAAGCAAAACCATGGCGCAAGCAGAGGATCAACCCGTTTCCAGAATTCTTTCTATACCTTAATGTTTTACATCCACATCTAAACTGATGACATCTTTCCTCCTGGTGTGACGATTTTTCTTAATGGTCACACCAGCGCAAAACTGACAAACATGTTTTCAAACTTTAATGCACTGTAAGTTTATATTGCTCAAGCAAAACTTGTTTCTTATGACATTCTATACACAATACACTTAAACTACGCACTATACACTTAACCATCTAGTGTAAGAATTGACGTAGGGTAGTTTCGTTCCAGATGGAATACTTTAATCGATTTATATCAAGCATAATGACGTCAATCCACAACACAATGTGTGTCAATAAAATCAATTTTTACATTAAAGGTAATTTCCATCTGTTTCGCCTAGCATGACTTCAGGCACTTTTAGATTTAAGCATATCCACACCGCAGGAGAATTTTTCTCGAGCACCATCTGATACCTCCCGTCCACTACGCAAGCAAAACTGTGACCATTAAGTGTTTGAAGTGTCCACAGTTCCATATTTTCTGTGGAATGAGTGCATCCTCCCGGTTCTTAAAGTCCACTTCTTTTTTGAGATTTTCAATGTGAACTCTCTACTCACAATATTTATAGTACAAAACTACATAGAATAGTGCATAAGTGCGTGATTTGGGACGCACATAATCTATTCCACATCTCAGACAGCGCAAAATACTGTACCGAGTTCTCTTTCATGTCATCTTAGTCCTAAACACACATATCTACACAAATTGATGTCCAAATGCCCATTTTATAACGTATCTTTGTGAATATAGTCTGTTATGTGAACAAAAACAGTTTGAAAACAGATTGGTTGAGTCAGTGTTGTTTACCGTTTTCAGGAAATAAGCCACAAATGGTTTGGAGATGCACATATTTCCCCAACTCTAATAAAATATCCATCTAAAGATTGATGTGATTTATAAATAATTGTAAATTTGTTGTTCTGCATTTACTGACTTTGTACTTTAATGCAAATCGAATGTGCACCCACATTGTGAATAACAAAAATGACACAAACATCTGAACATTGTAATGAGAATGAGATGTTTTTTATTACATGAAGTTGGGATGAAAATATGGTATGAATTAACATCACAATGCAGGGATCACACTGCTCCTAAAAATGGGCTTGTCTTCATATTTTCTTTACTGCAGTGTAATATCTTTGGGATTCTGGACCGTGTGTGTTGGACTAAGGTTAATGCTGATGATAATAAAGGACAACGTTAGGTCCCTTCATCCCACCATAAAAGGCAGTGTTTGTTTCTCTTCATCTCACGCTTGCCAAATCTTCCTCCTCATCCATAAAACTTATCTTTGAAGATCTTTCTGATGTGAAGAAATGTTTGCGTATCTTAAAGAAAGCAGAGCGCTGCAGTGAAGTTTCAGTTGTAGCCCAGTGTTTAATGCAGTAAATACACACGTCTGGTGGAGTGTGTGTGTTTTTCTCTAGTGCTTCATTTGAACAAGTTGAGAATCATTTGAAGAATGACTAACAGGGAAACTGGTGTAGTGTTGGTTAGGTTTTTTTATGAAGCCATTTCTTGTGTGTTTTGTTACACAGAAATGCATTGACGCTAGAACTATGATACAGACTAGGCACATGTTTCAGCATGTTACTTTGTTTTGATACACACATGCATGATTTGAATAGTGTGAATTGTTGGGTCGAGATGTGCTATCACTTTTTCAGAGCAATGAATACTGATCATTGAATTGTAGGGGTGTGAAATGCTGAAGCAGCGGGGAATCAAGACCAGAGCATGATGCTGTTGAATGTTTGTTTGTTGGCCGACATGTCAATTAAAAGATATACGTCTGTCTGTCCGAGATTCTGCCTGGTTTTGTGTAGTCATACTTTTTCGAAAAGCCATTCCTTCCCTTACAGAAAGAACATATGCGTATTACGTGTGATCACATGTGTTTAACATGTGAAAAAAACATGTGTGAAATGTGTGTTTTTGGAACATTTTTTTGTGAATTCCCATGTGAAACACATACAATATGACAATATGTAAAAACCCATTGGATGACATTTGCAACATGTGGTGACATATGAAGAACATGTGATCGCATGAGGCCTATGTCATCCCATGGATTTTTACATGTTATCGCATGGGTTTCAAATGGGAATTCACAGGGGATTCACAAAATGTTCCAAAAACACATTTTTACACGTGATAACATGTGTGAGTTTCATGTTTTTCTTTAAGGGATTAGCATATAGTGTTTAGTTACTATAGAAAGTAAAATAACCCTTAATATATGTAAGTGTGTTTTAATGATTTCATGAAATACAAACTTGAATGAATTGGACTCTCAGAAATGACTTTCCAGAAGCACGTGTAAAACACTTTGGGTCCTGCTTGCAAGAACAAGAAAGCTTTGCCATTTTTTCCGTGCATGGTCCTACCAGTTACGTTTGCCCCACGAATTTCTCTGACTGTGATGTAAAGCGTGTTCGTGGTGTGTTTTTCACAGTGCTGAACCAGCAGGCGCAGCACCTGCAGCAGCCCCAGCATCAGCACCAGCAGCCACCACCGCCACAGCAACAGAGCTCACAGTCTGCCATGATGAACATGAGCCCCCAGCAGCACCAGCAGAAGATGAGACTGCAGCGCATCCAGATTGAGCGAGAGCGCATTCAGAGGAGACAGGAGGAGCTCATACGACAGGTGAGTGTCAAACACACACGCACAGCTAATAATGTTACCAAACAAAATCACTTAAATACTTCCAACTTAAGTCGCCAAACAGGTCGTTATGCCCCGAACTTATGCTGTTGTTTGCCATTTTGTTCATGTCGACTTGTCAAGATGCAAAAAATATAGAAATCAATTTAAAACATCCCAGGCTCACAATATATACGGTCTTCAACTTCAAAACGTCCTTAAACTCACCGCACACAATGCAGAATAATTCCAGAATATAGCAGTTTTCTCTGGACCGAAGGGAATATGGTTTGTGGATCTGACTTGGATAATGATTTTTGAAGCAGAGATTCTCCGCATCATTTTTTAAAAGAGTTTGCATCTCATCCTTTTATTTAGGTTGGCTGAATACAATAATCTCTAATTTACCTTTATTATGCTGAAGAAAATGGTCAGTAGTTTGAGACACTACCCATACGGTACTGTAGGGACAGATTTGTATCCATCTATCATCACTTTCTATCTCACTGTTCTGTTAGTATTTACCTTCGTGCTAAATCTTCTAAATCTTCATGCGCTTTATTCAACTCTGCGTGTTATGCATCCTTTTACCAATTTCACACTCTGCTCTCCCACCTTATCACAGTTGACACCCACAGTGTAACCCCTTTGTGTGAAAATTAACTGCTGAAACTGGAGTTTCAAAAAACTTTATGGATGGTGGCAAACAGAACCTAATGTACGCATGCATACTAAAAATACGATTGGCCCTAAAATAGAACCTTGAGGAAATCACTTAAAGAGGCCATATATTGCCCCCTCATTAGAGATAACAAATATTCAAGTAAAGCTCTAAACTTTAATGGGAGCACATCTGGATTTGTGGCATCAGCCTAACCTAACAAGACTGTTGTTGTCTAGAAATCTTAATGTGTTGGCCATCGATGTTATTTCCACCCTCTCTGGATATGCTTGGAAAGGGCCCGGATTAGGCAACATTACAAAACAACTCAGAGGTGGTATGTGTGTCTCCTAGTGTGAAATCATTCAGGTCCACACATTTTTAATCCAAACAGATATTTCCTTCTTTCCCACTTTATGCCAGTACCAAACCTTAAACACACTCGCCAGTTTGAGGAGTGTTAGCCGTTAACATTAACAGCAAAGAAAGAATGTTTCTTGTTGCCTCAAGTCCTGCCACGAGTAAAATAAAGTGACTCTTTAATAGTATATTAAACAGCGACGCCCCCTAGTGATGTTGAAGTCTGTGTTTAAGCCATTAATCAAAGCTCAGGTTTATAAAAATGATTTAAAAGAGGGTCATCGTCCTTCTGTACCTTCAGTTTTAGAAAAACACATGCAGGACAGTTTACTAAAACAGGCGGACCTCACACAGCGTGTGTTTATATGGAACATTTCTGACTCTCCTCTGACTCGAGTAACTTGTGTTTTATGTGTTAAGAGAAACCATGTCGCTTGCATGTGTTTGTAGAGGTTGAAAAAAAGCCCATTATAAAAGCGTTGACTCCGTTTCTGGTACTGAAAGTTTTCCACATTAAATTATTGCAGCTGTTTTTGTGAGCACACTCCACCCTAAAACATGTGCCAAGAGACACTGATCTATAATATTCAGACCCGATCCCTGATTCAGACTGCCAAAATATCTGTGTTGAAGGTACCAATTCTCAGACTAGGTTACAATAGAGATTTTCGAAACCACAGATTGTCATATCACTTGAATATGAAAATGAAACGAGGCAATAATTGAAACATGTAATCATAGAAGAAATCCACTTTTACCATTTGTTTCAATTTTATCATGAATGAATTACCTGGGCCCTCCCCTTCAAGGTAACAAAAATAAAGGGATTAAAATCAAATAAAACCGATACAAACTCACAATAAGACCAGGAACATGCATTGATGTAATTTTATTACATGATGATCATCTGAGCTCTTTTGTGAATGTGGTCAGGTTACAGTGTTTGTTTTTATTTCTCCAGGAGGTGGCGCTCCGACAACTGCCAATGGACGCTGAAAATATGGCACCTGTGGCACCTTCCATCAGCTCTCCGGCCATGACGCAGGGCAACATGCCTACCAACAGCTCTGATCCCTTCCTCAACAGGCAAGTGTCCTCATTACCAGCACACTCCATGCATTCAGATTCTGCTTCAATAAGTGTGAAGCTAAACACATGTGTGTGCGTGTTCACAGTGGGCCGTACCACTCACGAGAGCAGAGCACGGACAGCGGCCTCGGTCTTGGCTGTTACAGCATCCCCACCACCCCTGAGGACTTTCTGAACATGGAGGACATGGACACAGGTACAGCAGATAATTTGACGTCACCATCCTGCTAACATATCCGCATGTCCTGTCAAGGCTTGATTTTAAACCTGTTGTCTTGTCTCCACAGGTGAAAACATGTTGCCGGTCAGTATGAACATTCCCCAGCAGAGCCGTTTCCCAGACTTCCTGGACTCCATGCCCGGCACCAATGTGGACCTGGGCACTTTGGAAGGTGCCGACCTTATGCCCATCCTGAATGATGTGGAGTCAGTCCTGAACAAGAGCGAGCCATTTCTGACCTGGCTCTAGACTCGCAAATCAAAGAGACTTTGAACATATATAGAAAATGATATAAACAATCTGCTTCTTCCATTAGTGTCACTTTTGTAAGCATCAGTTTGTGATGCTAAGTCATAGAACAAAACTTACCAAAGTGTTTAGCCTGCGATCAAATAATCTCGCTTCAATGAAAGCCGCAGTGGACCACTCGTGTGGTTTTCTGCAACTGATGTAGGATAGATTGATCCTGATTGGGTCACAGGTGAAGCGGCAACCAAACAATCTCTCTGATCATGCTGAAAAACACTCTTCAATGCTTGTGTGTTAGTAAATGTTAGCCAGAGAGTCGAGCATTTACAGAGTGAATCTCATGAAACCTGTCAGGAACGGAAAAATTAACAGAGACAAGAAACGATATGAGCGTCAGAAAATAAACCGTTGATATTTTTCGTCATGACATGATAATGACAATTTAGCACATATCCACCCTAAAAAACACATTACCAGAATGTGATAACGTTTTATATTAAACATAATATTTAAACATAAAGGTAGTATTTTGTTGATTTAAACGTGTAGTACAGTTCATTTACAGTACAAAATACTCTCATTTAATTGAATCAATGATTTGGGCGGAAAATGAGTTGAGTTTGTTATAAAAAAAAGGTTTTGTGTTTAATTTTAGGTCAAAATGTGACGACACATTTTTATGAGATTCACCCTGCCAAGATGATGTTATACATGATTCAGTACCAAATCAATAGCAGCTGTGTACATATAAAACAAAGGACATTATAACTTTTTATCCAGCACTGAAATATTTCAGTTTTTTTTAGATGTTCGTATTCACATTTATTCCAGTTTAGCTATTTTGTGTCAAGCGAGCTTATGATGCTACGGTTTGCATTTGTAGACAAACATTTTATATCATGTATGTTTTTTTATGTACTGCTACAGTATTCTTGTTTTGTATACTGTAAAATACCAGCTCTTGACATCTGGTGCATTTAATTAGTTTGCAGTTTAGTATTTATCAAGAGCTATGAACTTTTTTTAAAATAGTTTTTAGATTTTTCATATACAGTATATTTTTTCCATCAATTTTAAGCACTACAATACAGCAAGTCTCAGCGATACTGATCTGACCATTGAAGGTTTTAACTTAGTTGCGATGATTATCTTGAATAAAAGTCTGGTCACTAACACCATCTGACAGTCAAACATTCATCTGACAGGTGACCGATTTCCCACAAAGTCTTCATAAATTAATAACATGAGTATTTTCTGAGAGCAGAGAGAATTTTTAAGTATGAAACACTCAAACTGGATTCTTTTGGGGCCAACACAAGGTTTTCTTTATTTTATTACCCCAGCTAAAATCCAGTCATACCTATATACATGCATATAATTGTATTTTATTTCTACACAGGTCTAATTTTTGTAATGCATGTTTGATCTGTTTGATAATTACAGAATTGATGTGTGTATAAAACACCTCACCGCCACTTCTTTGTGTATGGTTATTTTATAGATGAATTGCATTTGAGCATTGCAGAGAGCTGCTTCAAAGGTTGGGTGGATTTTAAGAGAACAGAGACTCTAAGTCAGACTGAGCTCATGACGTCCTTTGTACGGACTGAGCGGTGAAGTACCAGGTCAGAACAAACTGATACAAGCTTTACTCGACCCTCCTCAGAGATACACTGTTACATTGAAAAGAACAGAAGCCCACGTGCTGGAGCTGTGTTTTACATCAGTTGGACACACTCTGATCGACGAGAAATCAATACACAAATTCAGTTTGTGTATGCGTGTGTTGTGTGTTGAGATGAAATCTGTTTATGAGACACTACATAATGTAGTACACTACACTTGGAGAGCATAAAGAGGGTTTGTATAAGATTACCGAGTCTGATAACAAACAGCATAACGTGGATGTTATAACCTCTTTGAAATCTCAGAAATTGTCAGCAAAATCAAAAACAGAAAAGAATAAAATGTTTTTATTAGCATGACTTTATGGCTTTAGTGTTTTACTTGCACTGACTGTATTGCCTCTTTTATTGATGGTGGGCCAGCTACTGTAGTAGACTTTTCACACCACCACTAAATATGTTTACATTTACATTTAGAAGACGCTTTTATCCAAAGCGACTTACAGAGAGTTCAGGGATCAATAAGCGATATGTCATACAGGAACAATAATACAATAGGTGCTAATACAAAGTTACTACTTTCAACTAAAGCTAGACCACTACCTGTTGAGAGAAAGAGAGAGGGTTATTTTTTTTGTCAAGTATTCTCAGAAGAGATGGGTTTTAAGTAGGGATGCACCGATACTACTTTTTCCGATCCGATTCCGATACCTGAATTCTGCGTATCGGCCGATACCGATTCTGATCCGATACTAGCACTGTTTTTCATGATCAAAGTAGACTTGCATATTTAAGGTGGATAGTTAAGCATGTTTACTTTCAAGTACATTTTAAGATATCTGTACTTTATCAGAGTACTTTGGACAAAAAATACGTCCCTACAGGATGTAGCACATCACACTTACTCCACTACAGTCCATAAATAAACGTTTTTTTTACTTTAAATCCATGAGTACATTAAAATCTACCATTTTCCTTTACTTAAGTATTTTTACTTAAAAGTATGATTTTTTAAATGTAATTAAGTGCTGTATTAAACTTAAAAATACATACAAAACAAAAATGTGGTCTCATAAAGCACAGATACTTACAAAATGTTTAACAAATAAATCTCTGTTTATTACACAAAGCTATCACAGTATAAAAGTCTCCAAACTCGCTCATGCACATCCTGGACACAAAATGATGCGTTTAATACATTCGCTTCTACGTTATTTAAAGTCATGCGCATTGGACGCAGAATGATGCGCTTAATGCACCCGCTTCACTCACGAGCATCCCGGATAGTGATGATCCTGATGTCGCGGGGATCTTTGCTTCCCAAGTTCAAAACAGTTATAACACACAGAGAAGAGGTATGTTATGTGTTTAAATCATAGAACATTTAATCCATCCTAAAGACAAGAGTTATTGTGTATGAATGACGCATAACATAGACCGCTTCCAGTGCTTGAATCTAATAACGTTACACTAAGCGAGTACCGTCTCCGGGAAAATGCATTTTAAACAAAACCACAGTCTATTATCTAGCGATTATGAAGAATATTGAAAACTTTTGAACGAGTAACGTCCTGACTGTTCCCGGACACGCGCATGCTGGATTGAGATTAACAGATGATCGCACCAGCGGAGGTCAGAGTTTTTTAATTATGCTATATTGATCTATTCCTCGCATAAAGCTATCGAATTACATGACATCTAATACAGTGGATGACAACGTTTATGGTAATTTCCTGATAGTTAGTCCTTTGTGAAGCTTTAGAGTAACATCCACGGGTATCGCAACGGATCGGACTGAAGAGAACCCGTCAGCTAAAAAGACCCGGATCTGCCCCAATTCCGAACCAGAGTATCGGATCGGTGCATCCCTAGTTTTAAGTAGTTTTTTGAATGTTGTGAGAGATGTGGTTGACCGGACTCAGTTACAAAGAAGGTTCCATCAGGTAGGAGTTGTGAAGCAACTTGTGAAGTCCTTTTGAGAAGTGAGTTTAGGAGGGTGTGAAAGTATGTCGGTGCAGATGCAGTTATAGTACTATAATCAAGCATCAGTGACTTGAATTTGATACGGGCTTTTTCTAAAAGCAGGTTTTATCTAAAAGCAGAACTCGCTGCCGGCGGCTAGTTTGTATCCTCTGACACTTTACACTTCACATTACATTTGTTTTTGGTCTTAATATTATATTTTACTATCGTTACCTATCACTGTCGTGACCGAATTATTTATAACTTTATATTCTAAACCTATATTAATTGAAACAAAACGCCGCTAGCAGAGTATTAGCTTGTTAGTTTGCTTTCTGTTTACACTGTGAAATATCATCTCCACCTATTTGTCTTGTGTGCTAACTGTTTCTCTTTTTAAGCGTATGTACTAAGACTCATCAAGCAACCTTGGTAAGTTAGGATTGCACTTTATACCGGGTGAGTCATGGCTTCTATTCCTATTGTTGTTACTTGATCCTCATGTCATATGTTTAGCTTAGCCTTCTCTGTCAGCGGCGAGGGTTTTACATGTGATAAATGCAGGGAAGTAGTTAGGCTGACGGAGAAGATCTTAGAATTAGAGTCTCGCATCCAATCTTTATTTGAGGATAGTAAGAGTGTTAGGACCGTAGAAAACACTTTGGATGCGAGCAATGTTAGCGCACACAGCTCGGTTCCAGTTGAAAATCCCCTGCAGCTTGGAAACTTTGTGACGGTGAGACGGCATAGTCGCAAGACAAAACATCACTCAACCGTTCCGATTAAAGTCTCGAACAGGTTTGCACCGCTCAGTGACGCACTGACTGCGAAACCTGTTGAAAGTGCACTAGTGATCGGTGATTCTATTGTCCGGAACGTTAACATAGAGGTAAATTCAGTAAAATTGTTATTCACGTCGGCACAAATGATGTTAGACTCCGTCAATCGGAGATCACTAAATATAATATTAAAGAGGTGTGTGAGCTCGCAAGCACGATGTCAGACACTGTAATATTCTCTGGCCCCCTCACTGCTTACCGTGGTGATGAGATTTATAGCAGATTATCATCACTAAATGGCTGGTTGTCTGAGTGGTGCCTGCAGAATAATATAGATTTTATAAATAACTGGAAGAGTTTTGAGGGCAGACCTGACCTGTCGAAACGAGATGGTCTCCATCCCTCTAGAAATTTGGCACACAGTCTTAATAATGCTAAAGGCTGACTACCTGGGGCCCAGGTCAGGAAGGAGACAGAATGGCTTAACCAACCGTCTGTTTGTCGTCTCACATTACAGAATACACAAAATATACAACATGTAATAATCCCTTCTCACAAACAACATAAAATAGAGACTGTGTCCGTCTCCCGGATTAGCAAACATAAGATAATGCGTAAACCTCTTGAAAGTGATTTAATAAACGTTAAACAAATCAAAAATGAACAAAATACAGATAATAAACTGTTACGACTCGGGTTGCTAATATTAGATCTCTCTCAAATAAAGCACTTTTTGTTAACGATATGATAACCGATCATAAAATAGACATGCTCTGTTTGACAGAAACATGACTAAAGCCAGATGATTATATTACTCTAAATGAATCCATTCCCCAAGATTATTACTATAAACACGAGCCTCGTCTAAAAGGTGGAGGGGGAGGTGTGGCTGCATTTCACAATAATTCTTTTAGCATCTCTCAGAAGTCTAATTTTAAATACAATTCTTTTGAAGTCATGGTACTTCACGTATCAACACCTAATACTAAGGACAAAACATTTTTTTAATTTATTCTAGCTATTGTATATAGCTCTTTGCGGATGATGTCATCAGACCAGGACCTTCAGCATGCACTAGGACGGTTTGAAGCCGAGTGTTAAGAGGCTGGGATGAGAATCAGCTCCTCCAAATCTGAGGCCATGGTTCTCAGTCGGAAAAGGGTGGCATGCACACTTCAGGTAGGTGGAGAGTTCCTGCCTCAAGTGGAGGAGTTCAAGTATCTGGGGTTCTTGTTCACGAGTGAGGGAAGGATGGAACTGGAGATTGACAGACGGATCGGTGCAGCTTCTCTAGTCATGCGGTAGCTGTACTGGTCTGTCGTGGTGAAGAAGGAGCTGAGCCGCAAGGCGAAGCTCTCGATCTACCGGTCAATCTATGTTCCTAGTCTCACCTATGGTCATGAGCTGTGGGTCATGACCGAAAGGACAAGATCCCGGACACAGGCGGCCGAAATGAGCTTTCTCCGCAGGGTGGCTGGGCGATCCCTTAGAGATAGGGTGAGAAGCTCGGTCACTCGGGAAGAGCTAAGAGTAGATCCGCTGCTCCTCCACATCGAGAGGGGCCAGCTGAGGTGGCTCGGGCATCTTTCCCGGATGCCCCCTGGACGCCTTCCCGGGAAGGTGTTCCGGGCATGTCCTACCGGGAGGAGACCCCGGGGAAGACCTAGGACACGCTGGAGGGACTATGTCTCCTGGCTGGCCTGGGAACGCCTCGGAATCCCCCCGGAAGAGCTGGAGGCAGTTTCTAGGGAGAGGGAAGTCTGGGCATCCCTGCTTAGACTGCTGCCCCCGCGACCCAGCCCAGGATAAGCGGAAGAAGATGGATGGATGGATTGTATATAGGCCTCCAGGGCACCACACACATTTAATTGAAGAATTTGGTAAATTCTTGTCAGAACTAGTACTGGCCGCAGATAGAGTCCATTTAAAGAAGATTAAAAATAGCAGCCCAACACCGTGGTATAATGAACACACTCAGGCTATAAAGAAAATGGAGCGCAACTTTAAGAAAACTAATTTAGAGGTATTTCGTATAGCCTGAAAGGATAGTACTCGAAAATACAGGAATGCCATAAATACATCTAGGTCCCCCTTCTTTTCATCACTAATAGAGGAAAACCATCACAACCCTAGGTTTTTATTTAATACAGAGGCTAAATTATTAAAAAATAAGCCGTCAGCGACTTCCGATTCAGATTATCAGCATAACAGTGATGAATTCATGAACTACTTCACTAGTAAAATCCAAAATATTACAGAAACATTTATAACAATGCAACCAGTAAGTGAAACCCGCTGAACAAACTAACTACAGCACCCCAAAGGAGAAATTGCAATTATTTTCTACAGTAGATCACGATGATCTGTCTAAAATCATTAGTTCATCTAAATCAACAACATGCATGCTAGACCCCTATACCTACAAAACTACTGAAAGAAATGCTCCCTGGACATGTGCCTTTAAGGTGGCTGTTATAAGTCCCCTTATCAAAAAACCCAAACTCGACCCTAGATAACTAGAGAATTACAGGCCTATATCGAATTTACCTTTTATATCTAAAGTTCTGGAAAAAGTAGTTTCAACTCAATTATGCTCCTTCCTCCAAAGGAATGACATTAATGAAGAATTCCAGTCTGGATTTCGACCATGTCACAGTACAGAGACTGCTTTGATCAGAGTTACAAATGATCTGCTTTTAGCGTCTGACCGTGGCTGTATTTCGTTATTGGTGCTGCTAGACCTTAGTGCTGCATTTGACACCATTGACCACAGCATACTTCTACATAGACTCAAAAATTAAGTCGGCATTAACGGAATAGCATTGAAATGGTTCAAGTCTTATTAATCCGACCGCTTTCAATTTGTAGCAATAAACAATGAGGTGTCCCGCAAATCGCAAGTCCAGTACGGTGTACCACAGGGCTCAGTCTTGGGGCCTCTGCTCTTCACATTATACATGCTCTCTCTAGAAGATATAATAAAGCGACACGGAATAAGCTTTCACTGTTATGCTGATGATACTCAACTTTATATTTCCTCGAAGCCTCATGAAACCCAGCAGTTCCATCGAATAAAGGATAGCATAGTTGACTTAAAAATGTGGATGAGTAACAATTTTTTACTACTGATCTCGGACAAAAAAGAAGTGTTACTTACTGGACCGAAAAACCACTATACGTAACAACCAAGAATACATATGCTGTCACTGTCAGATGCAGAGAAATTAATTCATGCATTCATGACATCAAGACTAGATTACTGTAATGCACTTTTAGGTGGTTGCCCTGCAGGCCTATTACAAAAACTCCAAATGGTTCAAAACGCGGCAGCTCGAGTTCTTACAAAAAAGTATGAGCATATAACCCCGGTTCTGTCAACCTTGCACTGGTTACCTATAAAGCATCGCATTAACTTTAAGATCTTGCTTATTACCTATAAAGCCCTACATGGTCTAGCGCCGCAGTATTTGAAGGAACTTCTATTGTATTACAGACCTCAACGTACATTACGCTCTCAGGCGTCCTGTCAGTTGGTAATACCTAGAATTTTAAAATCAAGTGCAGGTGGTAGATCCTTTTCTTATCTAGCGCCTAAACTTTGGAATATTCTTCCCTGCACTGTCCGGGAGGCAGACACACTCTGTCAGTTTAAATCTAGACTAAAGACGCATCTTTTCAATCTTGCACACACTACACTTCCATAATATTAATCCTCAGAGGATCTAGGCTGCATTATTTAGAACAACCGGAACCAGGAACACATCCAACAACAAATGATGTACTTGTTTCATCAAAGAGTGCAGAACAGTACTCTACTCTCAGCCAATCTTGTCTCTTTGTTCAAAGGTTACCGCAGGATGCAGTTCATGCCCAGACCTGATGGCAGAGCTGAGAATGGGAAGCGGTGACCTGACAAGAGCTGAGAGGATAGAGCTGGATAAAGGCAACTTGATACGATTTCACTACAAAATTTCAAATGCTATTAGATTGTTATTCATAATCTGAAATCTATCATTTACCTTATTAGTAAGTTTATTTATTTTTTATGTACCCTTGTTGTGCAAGCACTGTTGAGCTTGTGCAGAGGCAGCAGCTTTTGCCAGAGGGGAACTGGAATCCCCTGGTTGGGCCTGGGTTCTCCCGAGTTTTTTTTTCTCGATTGGAGTTTTGGGTTCCTCACCACCGTTTGCATATTGTTTTGAACTATTTGCCTGGCCGGGGGGGCTGCTTTAGAATTCAGAAATTAGACATAATTAATATTGCATATAAGAATTTACAGTCCGTTTAATATTTGACCTATGGTTCTGTCTCCTTTATCTCAAATGTGTGCTTTCACTATGCGTTTTTGCGAGTGTGTTTGTGTGTGTGTGCGTCTTTGTCAATGTGTGGAAGTATGAATGCCTATTGTGTGTGTGGAGCATTTGTATGTCTGTCTTTTGTGTTTTCACCTTTGTCTTGTTTTTACAGGTATATGCCTTTAGTTGTTTTACTTGTAGTCAATGTGTCTCATGTACAGCTGCTTTGTAACAATAAAAATTGTAAAAAGCGCTATATAAATAAAGTTGAGTTCCGTTGAGAAAATAATTCCAGTAATCCAACTTTGAGATTACCAGGGCCTGGACAACCAGTTGTGCCGCATGCTCAGTGAGATAGGGTCTAATCTTTGTAATGGTGAATAAGGCTGTGGTGAGGCGTGGGCCGGTGGCCTGAGTGATAGTTGGAATGAGCTGTACACACAACGGTCCCGCATATCTTACGGAGAAAATCGGGAGCATAAGAGGAAGAGCAACAGGAGTGCTGACGAAAGAGGACCGGGCCCGGATGTGATCTACGGCAACTTAATGTGACTTCAGTAACACAGTACCCAACAGAAGACAAACGCTAACACCTTCGCACTCTGTCAATGAGTAATTAAATAAACAAGCTCAAATAATCTAAACTAGCAACAGGCCAGTTCCACAGTTAAAACAAGTTAACAGGGTCAATAGCAGACTTACGCACTACTGCAGACTTCTGATGACTATTCACTTCTCGCTTTGTTTGACTGTTATATGCTCTGGTCCCCTCCCTGCTTTTTTGGGGTGATGAGAAGTATAGTAAATTACTATCATTGCATGTCTGACATCCCATTCACACTGCCAGAGCTAGAATGACATGATCCCAATCGTTTCGATAGTAGTCTAGTGACACGAGCGACAGTGAACTTTGGCGACAGGAAGTGGGCATGTCTGCAAATGATGAGTGACTTTCGGGAGCGACTACCAATAGGAGCAATGCAGCGGAGCTCACCTCATCCATCTCTCGTCAGTTATTGCAGTGCTTGCTTATAACTTTTAATAGACCAACCAAAGCCTTCTTACGACATCAAAGCAAGAGACTCACGGCACACAGCGACAGAGTCAGCCTAAGCGTCCCCTTATCTTTTCACTGTTTGTTGGCTGACCTTCAATGTGAAAGAAACAATCCCTTCCAGCGAAATAGAACAGGGTATTTAACAGACATAAACAAGATCATGTTTTTTTATATTTGACTAATGACAACAATTTTGACTGTCAATGCATGTGTTTTGATGTTTCCCTTCCTAGCAAAATCCAGGATCATCTTCTTAGCTCAGCAAAAGCTCTTTTTGGTCAAGGATGTAGAAGGTATGCTTTAGTCCTTGATCAGACGCTTAGCAGGGCTCCAGACTAACTTTTTTCACTAGGAGCACAGTGGCCCCCAATTGAAAATTTTAGGGGCACAACCAGAAAATTTAGGGGCGCATACCGTAAATCAACATGCTAACCAAATCTACTTATTTTCCACTGTATTACTAATAAATACTTTAATAATAGATGCAGAAATTACAATGTGCTGTTTCAAATTTAGTGTCTCATTTTATTCTGCACTTTTGAAGATGCAACAACAAGGTAAACTGACAGCACCATCGCTGTCATGACAGTACAAATAGTAAACAAAATACCATACATTCAGAATAAAAAAAAGTGCTTAGTAACAAAGTGCTTAGTAACCTTTCGGTCATTTCACAGTTACAAACAATACTTAAATGTATGTAAACATTAGGGGCACTGGCCAATAACATTCCACTAGAACATGTAGGCCTAAACAACTTGAGCCTTTACTCACTCCCCCTTAGAGCAGATCCTCCTGTGTTCCACTAGGAGGCTCAGAAGGCAAGCCCTTGTAATTTGGCCTCCTAGACCTTTTACCCTGACTGAACCATGTTTGCACAGCTTCCTTGGCATCAAACTCTTGTAAACTAGGTCCCTCCATGCTAATTCGAATCAAGTCCTCCACAGTGTCTACATGCAGGGACCCCCTGACATCAGATTTAATCCTCTTCTGAGCAGAAAATCCCCTTTCACATATAGCAGAGGAGACCGGGAGGACAGCATGATGTGAACAAGATGTAGGATGTTCTACAAAGAATGGATCATTAGTGTAGGTTTTATTTAATCAAAAAGTAATAATTACTAACTTAACAAGGATATGATCATAATGGGGTACCTTGTAATCAGAGCAGAATGGCAACTTAGTTACCATCATCTCCTTTAAGGCATGGTAAGACTTGTCCATGTAGTTCCGAAAAATGAATGTCTTCATGGATTGATACTCCTCTCTAGCCAGATTGAAATCACAGCCATTTCTGAAAAGAGTGAAAATAAAAAACTGACCAAACAGTCTAGGTTAAGGATCAAAGTAGATGTTTGAAATGTTGCTCTGTGTTATACTTTTTATATCTTTATGATAATTTAAAAAGAGTCACTAACCTTGTTAAGACAGAGGAAAAGTGGTCTAGCAGGCAGTCAAGCTCCTCTGCACCATAGTCTGTCAGCTCTCGTTGCTCTGCTGGCCAGGAATCATGACTGAATATCTTGAATGACTTCACTGCCTTTGCTGATGCTGATGTAGACTCTTCATCTATCAAGGAATAGAAGTACAGAGTTGAGAGAAAAAGAAAAATGATGATAGCTTATCTTATTTTCACAGATTTTTTAAAATATATAATTCTGTGCTTTCACTTACAAAGCAGACTGCTGAATCTTTGCTTTAAATGAAGCAAAGTGCAGTCGATGGTTGATCTCACTGCTTGTTGTAGCTTAGGTGTGCTTGCCATGGAGAGTCCTTCCTTTCCCAGCCCAGCAGCTTCACCTTTGATGGTGATCCCCTGGGTTCAAAAAACATTCAACATTTAGACAAGGAAAAAAAAAAAAAAAAAATCAACTCCAAATCTAAAATTTACTTTAAAAAAACTGCTCACCTGAAACTTGTACAAAAAGTGAGTCTCCCCCTCCCCCTCTTGTTGTCTTCTCTGGGCCTGAAGGTCTGCCAGTAATTCTGCCAGCCTACCACCTGGCTTGCATCTCACTGACATGGCCTCAATAGTTGCAAGGAGATTCTCAATCCCATTCACAGCCTGTAAAACATTTTCCTTGTGAAAAACAAGGGTAAAAGCTACATATTCCTTGATTCAAATTATTTGTTTAACTTTATTCTTCTTAACATGTCAACATTACCTGAGGCAAAATAACATCATTTCTTTGGAGAAGAAAGCTGAATTTACTTATGGCCTCAAACAAGTCAGCCAAGAAGTGACAGAAACCCACAAAGCTTCCATCTTCCATCATCTTCTTGACCTGCAAGACATAACCAATTACTAACCACTAACCACCAATATCAGTTATTTTGTGTGCCTCCCAAATATGAAATCATTTTGAAATTAAATACAGACCTTCCTTGATCTCCCAGCAATATCAGCATTGGTGGATGATGCAGTCAAATGTTCCATGTGGTAATACACTGCTGTGAACTGGCCAGGGTTCTGCAGATGTTTATCCTTTCCTCCAGGTTTTAGCAAGGTTTGGAGGGCCCGGTTCACATGTGGTAGCCAGCGTGTCCCACTGACACTACCTGGTACATTTACACGAACACCCAACTCCTCTCCAAGTGCTCGTAGTTCTCTCATAGACTTGCTGCTAAAGTGATATGTCTTCCAAACCATGTTGAGGAGATTGTAGACATGATCCACCATCGGAATTTTCCTTTGTACAGATAGCATTGCCAGCTCCAGTCTACAATTACAATGAATTAAACTTAAAATTAAACATGCGTTTTTTAGGTTACTACCCTATCTTTATTCTGAAGGTTCACATTTAACCTACCTATGTGGCATCCAATGAAAAGGGACAATAAAAGCACCTGCCTCAGCTTGGAGGAGGGCTATTACCCCTCCTTTATGCCCGAGGTTGACAGCTGCACCATCAGCTCCCATAGCAACGGTCTTCTCTAACCACCCTGTTTCTGCCCCTAGATGCTGAAAGGCCTCTTTGGTGGCATCATATACACCTTAAAATGCAAGCACATGACAATGGTGTACAATTATGTCTTACACTGTGTATGTCTTTCCCTCTGTCATCATCACACCTCACAGCTGAAGTATTATGGCACCTTAAGTGATTATTTAAACTTATAAATATTCAAAGTAAAGACAGCTAAATAAGTTAGTGATATAGGTCTAAACATAATTTGAATTAAACTTACCTTGAGCATGTGCATGTTTCACTTCAATGTGGCCAATCAAAATATTCATTGGTTTCCCTTCGTTTAGGATCCTTGCGTATATGATTTCGCATTCCTTTGTTGAAACGTCGGTGTCCCCATCGATCATAATTGATAAATACGGAGCATCCTTGATTTTCCTGTAAGTCTTCACCTTCGAAGTATCCGCAATTACTCCAATGAATTGTGCGCATGCTGTATCGTTGTTGTATGTGTTCATGCCCTGACCCCATCTCCTGGCAGAGGACCCCAAACAAGCGAGAGTTTAACGGCCGTGATTTGATAAGATTTATCATTTTCACAGATTGGTTCAGCACGGAGTCAAAAAGAACCGGCATTTTTTTAGCAGCTAGTGCTTCGCGATGGACCATGCAATGTGTCCATTTCACAAGTGGAGCTACTTGCTGAACCCGAGCAGCTAGGCCACGCTCACGCCCCGTCATTGCCTGCGCACCATCCGTGCATAGGCCAACGCATCGGTTCGCAAACCATTTTCAAGGATAAAAATATTAAGGACATTGAAGATGGCTTCTCCTGTAGTGTGCAACTGAAGAGGCCGGCAAAACAGGACATCCTCCTCAATCGCCTTGTCCCGCAGAAACCTGACATAGGTGAGGAGCTGTGCCTGCCCAGCAATATCAGTGGATTCGTCCAGCAGCAGCGCGTAGTAAGGACTCTTTTTTACGAACTCTATCAGTTGCTCTCTGATATCATTGGACATGTCTACAATTCTCCTAGCGACTGTGTCATTGGACAGTGGTACTGCACCGAGTTTGGCTGCTGCACTATCGCCTATCATTATTCTGCACATGTCTTGCGCTGCCGGCAAAATGAGAGTCTCTGCAATTGTATGTGGTTTACCAAGTTTACCGATTCTTTTGGCCACTACATACGATGCCTCCAAACACTGTTTAGACACAGTGCTGTGCACTGAAATGGTTGCCTGTTGCTGATGGAGGCCATCAAGCTTTCTTTTAAAATATTCAGCCGGTTTATTTTTAATGCCAGGATGCTTTGTTTCGAGGTGCCTTTTTAATTTGCAGGGCTTCATACTGTCGTTTGCCAGCACCTCGGCACATACGACACACTGAGGTCTCAGATCAGCCGTAACTGTAAACCCAAACTGCAGGTATGCTTCATCGGACCTTCGAAGCTTTTTTGCAGCTGGTGGTGTGTCGGTTGGCTTGTTGGTCCTCACAAGAAATTTCTCCATTTTTGTTATGTCTTTTCAATAAAGTTTAGGCAATATGTAACTGTATGTGTGGCTATGTTGAGAGACGTATCAGGGGCTAATCAATCAGGACTTAGGGACGATCTTTAATTAAACGAACAAAATAATTATTTTTAATAGATTTTATTTTAATACTTACCAATTGTAGTGTGTGTGTGTGTCTTAGTCGCGTGGGTAGTTTAAGCTAAGTGTAGCTACTGCCTAGCAGTTAAAAAAAATACTGGCAAGGGCTGAGATTTGATCTAATCTTTAACAAAAATGTTTGTGGGTTTAGTCTTTAAAAAGACTGTTGGGGTTTTGTAGTAAAGGCCTATGTAAATCGAGATTGATAACAGACTAGCGAGAGCTGGCACAAGCGAACTTGGCAAGAGACTAGACTAGAGTGAATGGAGAGCTATGTCGTGAGTCAATTTAAATGCAGTGATTTATTTTTGTGTGAGTGAGTGAACATTTACATTTACAGTTACCCCCCTGTAAGCTAGGGCGGGAACGGCGGCGGCCATGCGCATGCGCGATTCATTTGCAGCCTGGACGCGGAGGGGTGTGTGTCTCCTCTCTGCTCTGAGTGCTGCGTGAGGCTACTGAGAGACTGGCCGCCTTGAAGTGCTTTTGGACGGGAGAGGGGCTCACGGCAGCACCCGCTGCTCGTTGTGCACAGTAGGCCTAACTGCAGAGTGATTCGTGCTTTCGAGTCTCCAAACACCAGAAAAGTCTCCAAAAACACCAGTAAAATTCGCTGGAATTGTCGCTTTGACAACAAAAAAAAGTCGCCAGGAGTATGATTTGTTTGTGTTATAATCAGTGCTTGAAGTGGGGGAAAAGGTGGCGGTACTCTCTTTGCATTGGCCGATCATTACATTTTTACAGTGAAAAACAAAACTTGGAGATATTGCTGTTACAACAATTTAGTGTTTTTTATTTATTAACAACATGAATGTATTTAAACATGGTTGTGTGTGCGTGGCTGCGTGTATTTCCCAAAAACTAAAGTAAAGCTTTAACTTTAGCCTATATTCTGACTAGTTTATTCGTTTTATATATATATAGGTCTATATATAACTAAATACGACCTCATGTTTTATATGTTTGCAGCCTCTGAAACTTCCGTCCGTCATAAAAATCAATTCTGATGGTTTGATTTTCTGCATTTTTCGCATCCGTAGCAAATATTTTGAGGGGTGTTTTTGACAATTGAGAGCCACCAAATGACGAATATGAAAAAACGAATACGACAGTTTCGGACTCAGTCAGGGTGCAAGGACATTAAACTTTTGAGGCTTGCGCAGCTTCTCGAGGAGAAATCAAACAAATGAGCGCCGTTTTCTAAAGTCTATGAGCGCAGTACACACAAATAAACTAAATTGACATACTGCAGTTAAATGTGGTGTTTTTATATTTATAACTTTTGAATGCAGTTCAGCAACATGCATCACACGACCACGTGTGACGACCAAGAGAGCTGACAATTGACCATCACTTAATTTACCATCACCTCACGATTGAAAATGTGACACTGATTTCATATGACAGTTCAACAAACAAGTTATTAATATTAAGTCACTTACATTTTAGACGAAATAATGACTGTTTTGGTCTATTTTAGCAGCGAAAATAGATCCGATGAATCCAAACAAAGATCACAGCATAGCGCATCTCACAGCAACAATTAATCGTGTTTTGAATGATTCAGTGTTTTGAACGAATCGATTGAGTCATAAATTCAATGACCCATACACAAACATCTGTACTCATTCTTGATGAATCGGCCGTTTGAACGTTTGAATGAACAACTCAATGACTCGCTTTATAAAACCGCTTTTCACCTGCATTTGCGCTCACTATCCCCAAACCAATCAAATTTGTTCAAAACTCTTTTTTTTAAATCAGTCCAAACACATTTAGATTTTTTATTCAGGAGTTATGTATATTCAAAACTATAACTTTTTATGAAATTAGTTTAGTGAAAAAAAAAATGTTTCAGTTTTTTTTCTCCCATCCTGTAGCCTACTCGCGCCCCCCCGGGAGAGTATCCGCGCCCCACCGGTTGAGAACCAGTGCTTTAGCAGGAGGAGCTTCTGTGCTGTGATGTGAACCTGTTGTTTGTGTAGATGAGCGGTTCTGAATCCTGGTCCTCGTGACCAACTGCTCTTCATAATTTGCATGTCTCTCGTTTAACACACTGGATTTAAATCACCAGCATGATAGAAGAGCACGCCATGAAATAATTGTGTACCGATCAACATGGTCTCTACACAGTGTTTAGTGCTCTCTACTCCCTGAACACTGAAAATCAGCTGAAGTTTACTTTATGTAAGAACACTGATTCTTACACAACTGCCTGCAGCACCTTCACAAAGACAAAACTTAGTACCTTTGAGGTGTTACCTAACCATAATTTTGAGATGTGAGCAGTAGCCACGTTGTGTGTGCTTTAATGCCCTTGGAAAAGAACGTATTCTCTCCTTACAAACTGGAATAATGGCAGAATATCTAGTGATGTCCACTTCGAAGGACATTGCAGTAAAATTGAACAAATCTCTGAAGGAGGATAAGAGAAAAGTATGAAGTATTCAGGATTGAGAACCGTTTGTGTATATTTAGCCGTCCCACGATGGGATGCCACTGTAGCTTTTAGTAGTTTACAGTATGGACTGCACACTGTACCAGATGGTAAGACTTACCCGATCTTCAGTCATCTTATGTTCCTCAAGAGAAGCTTATCACTTGGCACAAATCAATGCTGGTGAAACATGCCCTAATGTCTCTGCTGAGGACCTGGCCTTGGTATGAGTAAAGTTGAACCGTTGAACAATCCTGTTCTTGTAATAATGTGAAACTTACTGGTGAGGAAGCTACAATAATATATATTTCATTTTTGTTGTTGCTGCATTTACAAACTTTTCATTCCAGGACCAAGGCCCCTTATTTTTTTTTATGAAATCGTGGAAATCCTTCTCTTTTAGTAATTATTTATTTTCATTATATGAATAAAATATCATTTTATATGAAATACAAAAATATCTTACAATATCGAAGCCATTGTCAGTTAATCATAAATTGGACTAAAATGTTTTATTGTTTTGTTTTATCTTTCAAATGAGTTTGTGTGACCCACATCATTTCAAGAAAAATATGTATAGGAATGGGTTATGTTAAAGACATGCTCCTTCTAGTTGTGAGGCCTTTGGGAAAGCATGCATTTAAACTGACTATGCTGAGGTAACCTACCCAGGAATCCTTGCGAACGACCAATCGGAGAATGGATGGTATTAGTCAGGGGCGATTCTAGGATTTTCATTTTAGGGAGGCTCAGCCCCCAATAAGGGTATGATTAAAAAATATTATTTGACTATTAGGGTAGGGTTGTATACTACTAACCTTATTGCTATCTACTATTTCATTGTATTCCCTGTATTTCATATATGGGAGTAGGAGTACTGACTGAGCCATATACAACGCAGGTAAAAAAAATTGAAACATTTAGATGTGACCAGTCCACAAGAAAATTTGAGCTGGGAATGTAGATTTTTTTACAATGAAGACTTCCTGATTCATTATTCACTGTACAAACACAAGAACACACGTTTCATTAAAAGTAACAACATGAATTATCAATTTGCCACTTCTATAAATCAATTACTTAAAATAAAACACAAATCCCTTTACTCTACTCTTACTCTAATGTATCATGATACACTAATGATTCATTATTACTTAATGCAAAAAATCTATTTATTAAAACAATATAACTCCACATGATTTTTCTCTCTCTGTGCCATTTGTATCTTTCAGACATTGATAAATGTATTTAAACACTTCTGTGCATGGCTGCATAATGTAATGCCGAGATACACCTTAATATGTTTTACATTTTAAAAAGTAAATTAAAATAAATCATGATCGTTTCCTGAAGTATGTTTTCATGGGTGTTAATCGCTTCATTTTTGATGGAAGAAAAAACAACTATCACACTGTGATAAGGGCTGAAGGTGAACGCAGCGAAGATGTACAGCTATTGGATGAGAAACCGAACCGTATATTGGTCCAGTGACATTATGTAAAGTGCAATTAAAAGAACTGCACCGATGCAGATGTCATATCATATCAATCTATCAATAAATGCACACACACACACACACACACTCACTCACACACACACACACTCACACAGACACGCACTCACACACACACACACACACACACACACACACAGACACGCACTCACACACACACACACGCACTCACACACACACACACACACACACTCACACACACGCACTCACACACACACACACACACACACCCACACAGACACACACACACACACACACACACCTTGTACTCTATGATGTTCGCTCTGCTCGGCGCTCCTGCGGATTGAATAACGGGCTGAATCCATGCAGACTTAGATCAGGGGAGGAGCCCAAACTTGACGCAGCGCGCCGCCGTTTCAAATTACACATTAAGGGGACTGAAGCGATCACAAATTAATTAATCTAATATTTTTTTAGTGGGGGCTGGGCTGAAGTCCCCCCTATAAAGGGCCCCTGGTATTAGTGTTATTGATGTCAGACATACATTAACATGACAAAGAATTGTTCAAGGTATTTTTTGATAAATAAAAGTTAAAATGGTTTCTTTTTCACATTATTGCTCATTTATTTCTTATTAAGTCAACTATTAAGTATGAATGCAATGCTTTTTCTTACTTAGGGTAATAAGCTTCTGATGGTTTGGTGTTGATTTATATTTCATTGTCTCTCGGCTCTGTTAAGTAGAACAACACAGCTTCTGTATTATACGCAACACAATCTACATATAAAATACAGAACTATGAAAACCCAGAATGTCTTGTCCCTAATTACAACAATGGGACAACTGTGTGGTCAACATCCTGCTGTGCTACACAGATCGATCAGCAGATGACATTATAGTACCGCGAGAGCAATTAGAAAGCACAGCTTCCCTCTTTTCGGCATGACAACTGCAAGTCTGTCGCAAAATGCACTCTTTGTTGTGCTACCGCACTCTATTGAGATTTTCTGAAGTACTGAAGTAAGCCTCAGTTTCATTTAATGGGGATTCAAAGGAACTTTATGTTTAGGTTACATGTACTGTTATGCCTAGGAGCAACTGGATTAAAATCTGTGCGCAGTGTTATTTGTTTAAACATCCTTTAAGGTTCTTTCTACCAATTCAGACAAAATGCGAGAGCCTGTGGACTGACTGACCATCCCAGCTCCATCTCAGGCAATTCCATCACCTCTCAAAAGAAAGACAACCATCTGACCTGCTCAGACAATTCCATCCCCAACCAAGAGCAAAGACAGACTACTTGTCACATTAATGCTAAAGTTACAATACTTGGTATTTAATGCTAAATTTACATCACAAGAGAGAAGTTGTGAAGTTATAGCTGCATTCAGTGGCCCTGATTGGAGGTTGCTGTGTGGGTGTTTGTGGGCGTGGGGGGGCTTGTTGGTAGTGGTTGGGGGGATATTATTTGTTGGGTCTGGTTTGGTCTTGTTTTGTAGTCTTTGGTCTTTCTTGTTCTGCATGGTTTCGGCGAGTGGGACTTCTGTGACACGGGTGGTGGGCTCTCTCTCTTCTTCTTGGATATTTGCTCTGTGGCTTTTGGTCGGGGTCACTGAGTGCAGCTATGACACGTCAGAGGGGATCTGGCCCTCCCCGCTGAGCCTGGTTTCTCCCGAGGTTTTTTTCTCCATTCATCAATCATTGGAGTTTGGGTTCCTCGCCACAGCAGGGCAGTGTTGGCTTGCTCACCGGGAGACTGCATTTATTTATTTATTAATTAGATATTATTTATTAGAATGATCTTTCTTGTTCTATAAACACCATTCACTGTGGTGTGTTTAACCTTTCTGTGTTTTTATGTTTTTCTTATTTGCTCCTGTAAAGCTGTTTTTGAACAAAGTACATTGTGAAACGTGCTATATAAACTCAACTCAACTTTATTTATATAGCGCTTTTTAAAATTTTCATAAATAAACTTGAATTGAATTGTTACATGTTACATGAAACATTTTTTTGTCCACCTTTCCTAGTAGGGAGAGTGCGGTAATATGAGTCAGTTTTTACTTATGTGGTCCTCAAGATGAAACAAAAAGAGGCATAAGTGCAATGAAAGTTTTAATCTAATTTCCGGATATTTCCTATCGATCTAAATGATAAGAAAACATCTATGAATAATGCGTTCCTAATAAAAATGTGCTCCTGTGGCTCAGTTTACCTCATGATAGGGATAAAATGATCTGAGTCAGAGGCTAAATTGAACCATTTGGGGATTAACTGAGCATTCAACTGAATTTGATGTGCCATCCATTACAACAGCTGATATGCAAAAATGTTACTTTGACAAGCCAAAAACAGCTTTTTAAGTCAATTTATGCTCTCTGATTCTCTCCCATGTGCTTCACATTTTTCACATTCTGGCAGAAATAACTGGCGATTCCAAAATATATGGTCAAATGACAACAAAAGTGTTCAGTCACTGAGATCAGCTTATCTTATCGTACACCACTCTACCCTTAAGTACTGAGTCATAATGAACATGTTGCCAAATGAAGATTTCCAGGTGTACTACTGTCTAAATGTTTCAGCCGAACCTAAACTTCTAGTTTGCTTCTAGTTTTCTGGAGTCTGTTGGTCATACACATGAGGTTAATGATTGTGTATGAAGATGTGAGCTACTCGTAAAGCCTCCATAAAACATTATTCCCCTCATAAAGGCCCTGATAACACATCGACATCACAGTGAACAACAAACATTTACTTTAGCCTGGAATTAAGTTATAAAATGACATAACAGCTCTTATCAATGACATGCAGGTACAGCGTACGTTCGCCTGCATGCTCTGGGCATATTCAGTTATGAAAATGATGTATAACATCTGAAGCTAAGCAGCTGTTGTTTATGAAGAAATCTCCAGAGTGTTCAGATCATCTCATCGTTCGTCCTCTGTTTCCTGTTTTTCCTTTAGTCAAAACTGCCAAAATAATCTTGCTTAGTGAAGCGGAAAAGTGCAAGTAACAACAAGGGCAAAGATTATTCTTTTTTTATTAATCTGAGAATTTATGAAGCATTAAATGTTCAATGATACTAACAGATTTAAGCCAATTTATTTATTAAGATGAAAGGAAACATAAATCTGTTATTTTGTTATTATATATCGCATTTATTTGCACAGTTGCCTCAGTTATTATACATAATTTATACGAAAATAATACAGTATTTAAAGAAATGTCTATCTCTCTCTATTATATGTATAGGCTATATCATATGTACTACAATAAATGTTTATATTTCTAAAAAATATTATTTACCAATATATAAAATATCTCTATTGCCTTCATAAGCGATCAGCCATCAGGCAGGTATTACACAACAAGTCTGTATAAAAGGCATCCAAACCAATCCAAACAATATAAATAGAAATCCTGAGGTAAGAAATGTTGGCAAATTACAATTTGACGAATCCTCTTTACTCAAAAGTCACACTTGTGATCCAAGTCCATTCAGAGTCATTTAGTCAGAGCCCTGTGGGTACAAATACGTAAAGTTAATTTAATGTTAAACCACTGTGAAATATTATTTACGAACATAGAGTTTATGTCTTATATAAGAAAAAGTTGACATTTAAAACTGCATTCTATAAAATTACATTTACATAAAGCTGTAAGTTTCATACTTAAATGAATTTATAGTTTTGAAACGTTTTATTTTAAAACCTTTGTCCAAACGTTGGATTGTGCAAGGCAAATTTGACCCAATATTTGACCTTTGAAAGTCAAACACTGGTCAACGGACAAACATTAGAAATGATTTGGAGACGTACCCCACAGCAGCCACAACAGTCTCCACAGATGGTGCCGATCAGACCGTTGATCACCTGGAACAGACACAGACCAACCTGGACCAGACTCGCCACCATTAGGATAGAGAACAGGGTCAAGTGCCATGTGACAATATCCACTGGTTTCAGACACCTGTCCCACATTGAGTGATTTGACAGATAGTCCCTAAAAACAAGATATAAATCTGAGTTCCATTATGGCATCTGACTTTATTTCATTTAAGTGATGTCATTTGGTGATTAATTAACACATACCCATTGCCAAAAGGATATGTGACATTAACATCATCAGTGAAACATTTGGGTCCGTGATTGATGGCCACACTAGACACAATAACAGAATAACCAGCGCCCAAAACGCCGACCGCTGCGAAGATAATGGAGCCAAACATCTAGAGGAAAATATTAAAAAATCAATAACGTCTTCATATTCGAATGGACATGAAAATAAACACAAGGCATCATATTCCAGAGTTTCCGGAGTGCAGGTTTTCTTACCGCAAACCGTTTTCCACAGCTTTCATTCCCACAGCAGCCGCAACAATCATTGTTTTTCAAGCCCAAGAAGACCAGAGCGGGAAAAACCATCTGAACACAGATCAACGGATAATATATCTTTAGTTTACATGTTCTCCACTTCAAATAACAAGACATCCATGACCATATTTAGTTTCACTCTAAAATACCGTGCTACACATGTCAACATAACGTAGCACATTACGGACCTCATTCCTAAAACACCAGCAGAAGAATGTCCTGCATAAACTCTTCATTTACTAATCTACTTAACATTGATTTATCTAAACTGTCATTAAATAAGTTCTAGTTGTTTCACAACAAAGTGGACACCTATATTAGTTATGCTCAAATGAAACATTCCGTCCTCATGAAGTTTTCGCAGAAACCCTTGTTTCTCCAACTCACCAGCACACCAGATCCGATAATTCCTGCCAGGTAGAAGACTTCATCTGTGATGTCCTCACTCTTTTCAGCCACTTTTCCTCCGGGGAAAAACAGCAGAATGTTACAGAGGAGACACAGGACGGCCAGAGGTAGCAGGGTTATCCCCAGACATTTGGCAAAGCCTCCAGAACACATTCTTTAGCTTGAGTTCAGTTCAGTACAGTCCACAACAAAGCAGTGCGATGGGTCTGGCCTCTCAGTGTCTTCTGTTGGAGTGAGCTTTCCTGTCTCGTGCAGGTGAATATCACTGTGTATATATACACTCCTGATGCAGTGATGTCAGTTACAAGCAGCTGTAAATGTGTAACTACGGAGTTGCATTTATCTGTCAGACCCCACATTCTGTCAGCAGTGAGTCACAGCCTCACCCTGCGTGATGAAACACCCACCCCTGATCTAGCTTAACATGTAATCAACATAAACGCATGTAATAATGTCAACTGCACCATGGATTTTATACATAAAGATATTAAGTTACACATGAAGCACACTATAGATATTAGTCGCTACAATATGGAATATTTTCAAAACAGTACCGTGTAGACACATTTTAATGGACGTGGACAATGCTAGCCCAGTGTGACCCACCTACCTTAATTCAGGGAGTGTGAAAACCTTCTGGTCTTTTGATTGGTCACTAATGTTGAAATTTAATAGTTTCACGAAGAGATCGAAGCTTGTGTATATACTGCATCATGAATAATAATAATTGTTAAATAAATAAAATAATTGTAACAATAATGTATCTATACACTACACACTGTCCCGAGGCCGGGACAAACCAGGCCACAATATGCAAAGTTCGGGCATTAAAGAGGTAAAAGTCAGGAAACATATTTATACTGTAAGTATTTTAAAACTAAGGGATCACTGTTTTAATTTTACGTGGTATAAACAGCCTATGCAAGACAACAATATTAGCATAAACATACACTACATTATTGTAATCACAATGTACACATAAATACAAGATACTGTGGATATTAATTTACTACGGGTTCTTATTTTATGATTATTGCAAACATCAAATATGGGGAAATGATGTGTTTCGTACAGCATGAATGAAGCACACCTTCTATATCTGTCTGTCAACAGCAAATTTGACAGAGTTTTGACTTTTGGATACATTTTTATTTGATTAATTTTATGATTGTTGGTCATAAATCATTTCCGTTCATTATGACTTATTCCTGTGATTATGAGTTATTCATTTGGATGTTTTTAATGTTAATGTAAAATCAATAATTCTATGAAAATATTTCTATGAATTCTATGAAAGCACCAGAGCTGTTTGATTTGGATGTTTGTATGACAGAAAGTTGCCGTATAGAAAGTTGTAAAACATGGGAACGATATGTTTGTTTTCTCCTTATTTCTGTTGAAAACGCTGGTGAGTCTTATTTTAACACCTAGTTAAATGTCTTAATTCACCTATTGAAAAGATCGAGAACCCTTGCTGTATGGCACGGAAGGACATTAGGATTGGGATAAATTATACTTAAAATACATTAAATTTCATCTTCAATCACCAGTTCTTTGCCATGGTTTCATAATCACAGACATGTACTTTGGAGGTGCATTATTGTTACAATTAGTTACGCTGTAAATTCTGTTGAATTATACAGTACATTGCGGGCTGTAATCCAAAGTGTTACCAACATGGGTTTTAGAAGTAGGAAATTGTGCAACAACATATTTATATTTGTAGGAGCAGAGTAAAAACGCTTTGGAGAGTCAACAATGTCACTTCTGCTTCTCTTTTATTGGTTTTTGCAGCCCTTCTTTAGTTTGATGGGATATATACTACAGAAAATGTCCAATATTTATAAATATTGAATCTTTTTTTAAATCTTTATTAAAAAATGTTTTTGTTGTGGTGCTTGTGACTGGTGAAGCCTTTGTGTCTCCAACAATTTAGGCCTACATATTTATTTTTCCTGTAAATGTCATTTAGTTGTCAGTAAACTTCTGTTTTGTAGCATTTTAGACATGACAAGGAGGCTTGTAACTACACTGTAAAATGTTGTGTCAAACTGACAGTGAACACATCTCTGACAACACAATTTGTGTTTCTTTTAAATTAGCCTATTTAACACAAAATGACTCATAATGTGTTAACAACATACAGTGTGTTTAATTAAAATTATTTGACACATCGTTTTTCAGAATGTATAATTCTTTTGTAACTCTAATTTCCTAAACTAATCTGGATGAAGCTGTGCTTTTAAAGACGCTGATTAAGATCCACTTCCTGTTTTAGTTTCTAACACCACACAAATGTTAGAACATTTACGACTGAATCAAAATGTTGAAGGAACAGCTTTGAGATCTAATTACATATGTGAACTAAACAAATGTGAAAATGAAGAAACGTGAACATTTGTGGTTGCTGCATGGATTTTCTAAATATGGGATCAGCAGGTTTTGTGTGACTTGGATGAACGTCTGACGTTAATTTTAAACACAGGATCCTAATGTAAACTCATAAGTGATAAACAGTTTAAATATAGCGCTCAACACATTACTTTTATTGCACACCTTCAATAAACAATGAACTCGGTCATATCTACTGTAGATGTGTAAAGAGTAATATAATAGTACACATATACATTCATTAATCAAATAACGTAGTTATTTAAAAAAGTAATTTGTGTTAGACTGTAAGTTTAGCATTAGTCAGAAAGGAAAGGACAGGACTCTTGATCAGACTCTTGATTCAAGGCAACAGATAACGGTCAGATTAGTTGTAGACAGAACAAATAATAATGATTTTCTTAATCTCAATAATGTTTAAATTACACCTATTATTTTATTCAGGCTGTGGCTCACTGTTTTGAAAGGAAACTGCACTCATTAAATCCTATCTATGTGAACTGATGGTTTCTGCTAGCATACAGAGGAAATGTGACACAGAAGAACTTTATTAGGACAACCCCATCCATGCCAACAAACCAGTGCTGCAATGACATGCTAACAATGCCTCACTGTGTTTGAAATTTCTCACTCACCCCTGTGACCCCCACGCCCTTATTATCCTCACTTTGATTTCCGGGTGTATTCATTGTGTGTGGAACTGGCTCACTTCCCAGGATCCCCTCATAGATCGCTGTTTCCTCTGAATTCACTGAAATAAAACTCTCAGCACGGACAGTTTTAAATTAATAAGGTCACACTAAATACAGTCTTTCTGATGGATGGACGGATGAATAAATGAAAGAATAAACAGTGTATATTAGAGCTCTTATTCCAGGGTCTTTGTGAATACTAGATTCTGATTGATTGGAAGGTGTGCATTAAAACAATACAATTCACAGGTAGTTCCAGTCAGTTTGATCAACCTTTGAAATTAACTTACGAAAAAGTTCAATGCAAAAAGCACTGAAAACATCAGTAACATTTTTATCTTGTTTTAAAATTGGCAAATAAACACGGTCTAAGCGGGATAATCCATGGGTATTATATTATGTCGTGAGCTAAATATTTATTTACGTTATGAAACAGACTACATTTTGATGGCAGATTCTGATTGGCCAAGTATTTTCAAACGGCTGTAAAATGCAGATGTTCACCATGAATAAAATTACTGTACTGTTACTCATGACCATAAGTGACTTATTGCTTTAAAGTGACATATATGTCTGAGCTGCAACCCAGTGTTTAGTGTGCCAGACACATGTATGAGCCGTGACATGGGTCATGTCCCGATCCCGCACCCCAACTCTTAACCTCATGTTCCTTTCTGCCTTAATTGTCCTATATACCACATATATAAAAAAGCCCCCCCCCTCCCCAAAATATAAAAATTACATATATAATATAAAACATGTTCATTTAAATGACTTGTTTCAATTCTGCTTTAGGGCAACTACTACACAGTAAAACGTATCTCAACACAATATCAAGGCAGTTTGTATCTATTTTACTTCCATTTGTATGTCTTAGTGTGATCTTCTTTCATACCAGTGACGGTTTAGGGCTGGTGTTTCAGAACTTCTGTTTTCTAGTCGTCATATATTTTTGTATGACTCACATTGTACACATTTGTATAAACTTGCTACCTCTAAATAGTAACACATTGCTATGAGATCAAACTGAGTATCTTTACTATAGGATCATGTTATCACGTCATGTAAGTTTTCTTCTTTTAAACGTGTGTGCATTGCAAGGGTTCAACGTATAACATAAGAAGAACACGGAGATGGTGGGCTAGTGGCTTAAACCACTGAACTGGTAATCAGAAGGTTGCTGGTTGGATCCCAGCAGCCACCACCAGTGTGTCCTTGAGCGAGACACTTTACTCCATGTTGCTCCAGGGGGATTGTCCCTGTAATAATAAGTCGCTTTGGATTAAAGCGTCTGCCAAATGACTAAATGTAAATGTAAATGTAAGAAAACGGTTTTGAGTTTCCAATTTGAATTCATTCATTGAACCTTACACATTTCGCCCTCACACAGAACATTCACAAGTTTTATCAGATCAGGTTATTCCTTCAGGTGTGTCATTCTTAATGGCCAGAGATAAAAGTGACAGGTGGAAAGAACTTCTCTAATAACTGAAATCTTATCGCAGGTGGAAGGGAAGTTCCTGGAAAGATCAATGCACTACCACACCCATTGATTAGAACATGTGTCGCCCCTGGAAACGGTTTCCATGACAGATTTAAATTGATCAGGGGTGTTCCCCATACAATGACGCAGCTCGCAAACATGGGAACTGGGAAGAAAAAGGGGGGGTTCTATGTAACATGTGCATTTAGTTACATGCATACGTGTCCGACTTGCTAATGCCTTGGTATTGCATGCATTTGCGTTAATAATACGTCCGCCAGTCGGACCCTGGTCATGGCAGTAGGCCATCGGTAGGACGACAGTTCTGGACAGAATATACTGGTCAGTCCGCCCCGATGTGATGCATCGCTGGAGAAATGTATGATGTTACCGACTGTTCCTGAAATCATCGTCGCAGATCCAATGACCAAACACAAGTTTGCTATGCAATTTGCGAATGCTCAACAATTCTAAGAATGTTTTTTGAAAACACACCGTATGACACCTGAGTTTGAGTGATCATGTTCATCAAACATCGAACACACGTGAATTAATCAGGATGGATGTAGTCACAGTTACACAATAACATCCACTAAACATAAGTACTATTGTGATATCCTAATCCCTCTTTTGTTCTGATGATGCACATAGTGAAACTGATAAAAAAGAGCCCAAAAACCCCTATCGCTCTTATCAGTCACAATGTTAATAAAACGTCAAACGCACCCATTTATGATGGCCATCATTATAACACACTGTTATATTTTTACAGTGTTTATCTAACATGCGTCAAAGTTGAAGCTAATATGATGTCGTGCACTTGTCACATGCTGAAACTCTTTCCATGTGAACTCACAATAATACTAAAAGACTTTCATTCAAAAGATCTTATCTACACATGAGTTAGTAGCCTACTAGTGTTAGCTGCTGGTGTAGAAAGTCTATAGATCTGAATCATACATCTGCTTACAGGGATTCCTCTCAGATATATCATCATAACTGCATTTTTCCTCAAAATACTTTAAACATCCATTTTATTCATTTTAAAAGATAACAAATGTTCCACACCATCACTAATATTATGCAGATATCTGAGGTTAAGTTTCTCTGGAGGAGCTATTTCAAAGTTCAACTCTGATTCAGATTCGCAAGGAAAAACATTCCTCTATGATGCAAAATGGTGCAAACCTTTGTATCAGTGCTGGAGTGCAGAATTTCTATACAGTAGAATCATGGATTTTGGATGATTTTGTCTGGCCCCGCCCTGTTATACAGACGTTTGGCACCAAAATATATAGTAGTAGTACAACAGTTTCATCCATAAAACCGCTGGACTAGTGGCTGGATGTATTCAATGAGATACACTTACTGAAATAATATGGTGTGATTATGTAATGTTTCTTATTCTACAGCTCATGTTTGAAAATCACTGAATCATATTTCTAAAGTTTATGTCTCCTGCTGTGTTAATCTCTGTTGGTACTGTGCAGTGTCAGGTTCTGTGTTGACATAAGATAGTGTTATTTGCTTCTCAGGCCATGATGGCTTATGTCTCTATCTGCTGACAGACTGATAGGATGCTGTTCAGAGGCGGTGCTGAGTGAGGGTTATTACCTGCAGACTTTAGACTGTGGAGATATCAAAAGTGTTCAGCTATCAACCTAAGACTAAAACATGCACTATGTGTAAGGGTTTAAAGTGCCCAACATTTCAAATCGACAATAATTTTCTGCACACAAACAAGCAGCGACTGATGTTTTTTTTCATTCAAACTATGTGGATAAAGACATTACTCCCGTTAGAGATTTGCTTGTTTTTGTTGGCCACTTCAGAACTACAGTGATGTCAGGTCAGGACTCAAGGAAGTGAAACGCCTGGTTTCACTCAAGAGGACAGGAAGGATGTTTCGATCCTTCATCAACATGAGATTATGGGCTATCCTAGGACTCCGGCCTCAAAACCGGCTACATTTTCCTTCATTCCTTTGTAAAAAAAGAATTTTGTTTATGCATATCTCTCTCTGAAGGATATGTTGTCGGAGACAAATGTCCTGATCATTATACAAATATCCTGGTTGTTCATTAACTTTTTAGGTTTCATCTGCTGAATGAATTCTTTGTTCAAGCTGGCTGATCAACAATCATCTCCTAACCAGTGATCAATATGTTTGTAAAACTTTTTCTCTGGGATTTTTACTTTTGAAATAGAGGTTATATAATGCTCTTAGAAAGATTTCTAATAATAACTTTTGGGTATGGTCAGCCTCTCTCTTTTTTACAGCTTCATCTAACAGAGAAGATAGGTGGTACTATCAAAGTGAGCTCCCAAACAAGAGGTCTGATCATCCTACCATGCGGACAGACTCTTGTGGGCTGATGGAGGTTGTGTTGCATTTGAAGCTTAAGCTCTTTATACCATGTGACTTCTCGAAATGCAAGAGGATATATGAATGATTTTTTGGCAGCTGGGTTCAAGTGTTTATTATTACACATACAGTGGCCAAGCCATATCTTCACATTAACTACAACATTTGGGAGAGTAAGCGATGAACCTGCAACAACTGCCAAACAGTTGTTTGTCTGGTCTTTTGCAAATATGTGAAGAGTTTATTTGCAAAATGAGAAGCTATAATAACACAGCTAACTAACACTAAAATAAATACACAAAAAAACATGATAACATAATCAAAAATATGATTGTTTTATCTCATTTTGGAAAGAAACTGGGAAATGGTTATGCAATATGCCAGATTCTGCCAACAATGTAGTCCATTACAGTTGTCAAATGTTACAATGAAAACACATTTTTGTAATTATTTTCCAACAAATGACCTTAAAGGAAAAATGCAACCATCAGTTTGGCTTTCAAAAAATTCTCAATCCTTCCTGTATGTCATTGGTTAAGTAAAGGGGTAGTCCCTCCTAAAACTCACAGCATTGGTTAAATCGACAAGTTCAAAGATGTTCTGAGAGCATCACTAGTCTCACTTTCAGTCTCCGGGGCGGTTAACCTTCCAAAACATGAGAGATATCCGAGAAATAACAACATCATCATTATTTAGTAAACTGGTTATTTTCAATTACAGTAATTAGGCTAGTATGCATATTATTGAGCCCACTGAATAATTTCTTTACTACCATTGTTTAACCTTGAAGATATAATTACAATTTTATATTTGTAAAAATGTGAATGTGTTATGCAAGGCATTATTTACATTTTCATTAAAAACAAGCTTTTGATCATATTTCCCACACCCCCATTCCGGTTTAATCTGAATACAAAGACAAATCATTTTGTGACTGTTACAGATTTAAATACAGATCAGATATTGGACTCCTACTCATTGCCTTTAAATAATTAAACTTCAAGTATTCAGAGAAACATGGGAAACACAAATCCAATTTCAGTTTTATTTACATTGCACTTCTCAATGCACATTGTTTCAAAACAGCTTCAGCACAAATCATTTTAAAATGAAACATGTTTTTATAGTTTAAGTGTAGCTCCGCATTTTTAGTTCATCGATTAACATATTTATACTAAAAATATTATGGCTAAAGCGTGGCATAATACATTACAGTAGTATATGTATATATTTATTTGGACCATTTCACAACCTAAAGTTATATTTATGGAAGGAGCCAGTTAATACATCCACAACTCAGTCTATACAAGTTAGGGGATGGCCAATTCAGAGTCTTTAATTAACCTAACCTAACCTAACCTAACCTAACCTAACCTAACCTAACCTGCATGTCTTAGGGCTCTGGGAGAAAACCGGAGTACACACTGACACAGAAAAACTAGTTCAAGACCCAACCGGCTAATGGCTCTAAAGGTGTAGTAATGGAGAAAAAAGCTTGCGAGACACAGACGTGACCAGAGGTCAGTTCTCTTCCCGTTATAGTGAGTAAACACAGTGTTAATGCCATTTAACCCAGTTCACTATTTGTGAATTCGTCATTTCAGTGGCTCAGGCTTCAAGCAGTGCATTGATTTAGAGGCTACTGTGAGTCTTTAGAGTTCAAACCTTCAGGCAGCCACCTGTAGATAAAGAACAAACAATTCAGAGTGAATAATGTCTTGAAAGAACTTTGCGGGAGAAGTACATTTTCAATCATGTCATTTTAGGAAGAGCATTACTGGAAACAGTGAATCTCTGGCCACTGTCTGAGTCACAAATCTCATTTGTACAAAACCAGATTTCTGTTTATTTTTTCAGATCATGCTATGTACAGAACAGAATGTAACCTGTTTTAAACCTCTAGTTAAAGCTAAACAAAACATATCTCTTACCTTAACAAAAACCTGTCTTATCTGAACCATTGCTTCACACATTGTGCAAAAACAGCTTGAAATTACCTATAAGGTGTGTTATCAGGGTACTTTTGTGGCAGGTCATGCTTCAAAGACAGTATGTAGAGAATATGGACGCAATTACGGCTGTTTTTGTAAAAAAAAAGTTTGGTTCCAAAATGAGTTAACTCCATTTAAAAAAAATGTAAAGTAAAGTTTTTTATGCTATTGTGCTTTTATCAATTATATAGCTGTACATTTTTGTTATAATGGCTTAAATTAAAACAAACCAACTGCAGTTTGATTTATAGTAATTGGGAGGCACAACAGAAAACATGTCTTTTGAAAACTAGTAAAAATGGAATTATCTTATTTCGGAACCAAACTGTTCAAATATACTTTCTTGTCATGAAAATACCTGACGAGGCTAGAAGAACAGTGATGGAAAGATGCTCATAGGCATTTCTTGGAACTAGTGTGTTATGGTTCTTCTTCTGCTGCGTACTTTATTTGGAGTTTTTACACAATAGCGCCCTCTGGCTTTCAGAAGCAGCAGCATTTAACCTGACAAAAAAATTGTGTGTGGTTTATTTTCGATATATCATGGAGCCCTAGATGCAATGGCAAATGGGGAGTTTAAATCAGAGATGGACTGTTCACCAGAAGATTTATTTCCCCTTATGACCAACAATGCAAAACAAAATAATTCATCTTTTCATGTAACACAAGGAACAAAAACCAACATTTTTCCCCAAATTCCAGATTAGAAGTCAACATATACTATAAATATAAATATTATATTTTGCAAAATAAAATTGAAATAAAACAATTTATTCACACTATTCGCCTGGTAGTGCTGTTAATATTCATCAAAAATATTATTTGAAATTGTATTTCGTAAAAACCCTTATGACGAAAATAAATTCAAGGGCCGTGACGTCGCACGGCATGGCGCAGCCGGGGCCCCACCCTGGAACCCCGCCCGGGGTTGGGGCTCGTATGCAAGCGCCTGGTGGTCGGGCCTCCCTCCATGGGGTCCGGCCGGGCTCAGCCCGAAGGAGCGACGTGGGGCCACCCTCCCGTGGACCCACCACCTACAGGAGGGACCGTAAGGGGCCGGTGCAAAGTTGATCGGGCGGTAGTCGAAGGCGGGGGCCTCGACAACCCGATCCCTGGACGCAGAACCTAGCTCTAGGGACATGGAACGTCACCTCTCTGATGGGGAAGGAGCCTGAGATTGTGCGTGAGGTTCAGAGATTCCGACTAGAGATAGTCGGGATCACCTCTACGCACAGCTTGGGCTCTGGAACCACACTCCTCGAGGGAGGATGGACTCTTCACCACTCTAGAGTTGCCCAGGGTGAGAGGCAGTGGGCTGGTGTGGGTTTGCTTATAGCCCCCCAGCTCAGCCGCCATGTGTGGGAGTTTACCCCGGTGAACGAGAGGGTCACTTCCCTGCGCCTTCGGGTCAGGGATAGGTCTCTCACTGTCGTTTTGCGCCTATGGGCCAAATGGCAGTGTAGAGTACCCGGCCTTCTTGGAGACTCTGGGAGGGGTGCTGGAAAGCGCCCCGACTGGGGACTTCGTCGTTCTGCTGGGGGACTTCAATGCCCACGTGGGCAACGACAGTGACACCTGGAGGGGCGTGATTGGGAGGAAAGGGCCCCCTGATCTAAACCCGAGTGGTGTTCTGTTATTGGACTTCTATGCTAGTAACAGCTTGGCCATAATGAACACCATGTTCAACCATAAGGGTGTCCATCAGTGCACATGGCACCAGGACACCCTTGGACGGAGGTCGATGATCGACTTTGTGGTTGTTTCATCTGACCTACGGCCGTATGTCTTGGACACTTGAGTGAAGAGAGGGGCGGAGCTGTCAACCAATCACCACCTGGTGGTGAGTTGGATCCGATGGCGGGGGAGGAAGCTGGACAGATTCGGCAGACCCAAATGTACTGTTAGGGTCTGTTGGGAACGTTTGGCCGAATCGCCTGTCAGAGAGATCTTCCACCTCCGGCAGAGCTTCGACCAGATCCCGAGAGAGTGTGGAGATATTGAGTCCGAATGGACCATGTTCTCCATCTCCATTGTCAACGCAGCCACTCGGAGCTGTGGCCGTAATGTCTCCGGTGCCTGCCGAGGCGGCAATCCCCGAACCCGGTGGTGGACAGCGGAAGTAAGGGATGCCGTAAAGCTGAAGAAGGAGTCCTATCGGGCCTGGCTGCCTTGTGGGACTCCCGAGGTAGCTGACAGGTACCGACAGGCCAAGCGGACTGCAGCCCGGGTGGTTGGGGAGGCAAAAACTCGTGCCTGGGAGGAGTTCGGTGAGACCATGGAGAAAGACTATTGGTCGGCCTCGAAGAGATTCTGGCAAACCGTCCGGCGCCTCAGGAGGGGGAAGCAGTGCCCTGCCAACGCTGTTTACAGTGGAGTGGGGCAGCTGTTTACCTTGACCGGGGAGATCATCGGGCAGTGGAAGGAATACTTTGAGGAATCTCCTCAATCCCGCCGTCACGTCTTCCTGGAGGAAGCAGAGCCCGAGGGGCTCGGAGGCGGATTCGCCCATCACCCGAGCTGAAGTCACCGAGGTACACACTCGAGTCACTTGCACACTCAAGTCACTTGCACTATTGTATAGTCTATATTGTTATCTGTTCATAACCACCTGTACATTAATGTTCACAGTATATAGCCTTCTGTATATATTGTTCATAGTACATACCGACTGTCATAATTTCATACAACATTTGTATAGTATTTCCCTAAAATTGTGTTCTGTATTTATTCACACTGTATATCCTGCACTTGCTAATTGCACTTCTGGTTAGGCCTAAACTACATTTCGTTACACTGTACTTGTATATGTGTAATGACAATAAAGTTGAATCTAATCTAATCTAAAAATCTAAGGTAGTCAAGAAACTCCTCGGTGGCAGGGCACCGGGGGTGGACGAGATCCGCCCTGAGTACCTCAAGTCTCTGGATGTTGTGGGGCTGTCTTGGCTGACATGCCTCTGCAGCATCGCGTGGTGGTCGGGGACAGTGCCCTTGGACTGGCAGACAGGGGTGGTGGTCCCTCTTTTTAAGAAGGGGGACCGGAGGGTGTGCTCCAACTATCGGGGATCACACTTCTCAGCCTCCCCGGGAAAGTCTGTGCCAGGATACTGGAGAGGAGAATCCGGCCGATGGTAGAACCTCGGATTCAGGAGGAACAGTGTGGTTTCCGTCCCGGTCGTGCCCTCTCCAGGGTGCTGGAGGGTTCATGGGAGTTTGCCCAACCAATCCACATATGTTTTGTGGATTTGGAGAAGCCATTCGACCGTGTCCCTCGCGACATCTTGTGGAGGGTGCTCCGGGAGTATGGGATTCGGGACCCTTTGCTAAGGGGTATCCGTTCCCTGTACGACCGGAGCAGGAGCTTGGTTCCCATTGGCGGCAGTAAGTCAGACTTGTTCTCGGTGCATGTTGGACTCCGGCAGGGCTGCCCTTTGTCACCGGTTCTGTTCATAATTTTGATGGACAGAATTTCTAGGCGCAGCCAGGGGCCGGAGGGCGTCGGGTTTGGGGACCACATGATTTCATCTCTGCTCTTTGCGGATGATGTCATCGTACTGGCCCCATCAGACCAGGACCTTCAGCATGCACCGGGACTGTTTGCAACTGAGTGTGAAGCGGCTGGGATGAGAATCAGCACCTCCAAATCTGAGGCCATGGTTCTCAGTCGGAAAAGGGTGGCTTGCTCACTTCAGGTAGGTGGAGAGTTCCTGCCTCAAGTGGAGGAGTTCAAGTATCTGGGGGTCTTGTTCATGAGTGAGGGAAGGATGGAACGGGAGATTGACAGACGGATCGGTGCAGCTTCTGCAGTAATGCCGGTCTGTCATGGTGAAGAAGCCGGTCAATCTACATTCCTACTCTCACCTATGGTCATGAGCTGTGGGTCATGACCGAAAGGACAAGATCCCGGATACAGGCAGCCAAAATGAGCTTTCTCCGCAGGGTGGCTGGGCGATCCCTTAGAGATAGGGTGAGAAGCTCGGTCACTCGGGAGGAGCTCAGAGTAGATCCGCTGCTCCTCCACATCGAGAGGGGCCAGCTGAGGTGGCTCGGGCATCTTTTCCAGATGCCCCTGGACACCTTCCCGGGAAGGTGTTCCAGGTATGTCCCACCAGGAGAAGACCCCGGTGAAGACCTAGGACACGCTGGAGGGACTATGCCTCCCGGCTGGCCTAGGAACGCCTCGGTGTCCCCCCGGAAGAGCTGGAGGAAGTGTTTAGGGAGAGGGAAGTCCGGGCATCCCTGCTTAGACTGCTGCCCCCGCGACCCGGCCCCGGATAAGCGGAAGAAAATGGATGCATGAAAATGGATGGATGGATATTTAGTAAATTTAAATATTCTACGTGGGTGAACGTGATTTACAAAATCACAGCAACAGTGATGGAGGACTTATTCACACTGCTTGAGAGCAACAAAACAAAGCAGAGAACCCACTATAATCAGTTATGCTATTTGCATTGGATGCTGTTCGCTGCATAAGTTATCCCTGTATTTCATTTTTTCCCTGGAAAGCAACTGCCTCACGAGTCCTTCGCAGGCACACAGCCCCATAGAGATTTATGCGTGGGAGGGAGATGTATGAAAAATGACAACAAAAAAAAGTATTTTTATATCCCGACCTAGCCACGTGACGCAACTTTCTGTAAAGTTTCAGGCCCCTGAGGGCCGTACGGGAGCCTCTGACACATGCAAAATATCCCAATATTTTCATACATGCCAATCAAACAAAGTCCGGAATTCTGGATTTTTTTTTCTTTCTCGAGCACTTGCAGTACTCCGAGGCGTTTAGGCTTTGAATATGTGGTGCGTGAGGGGGCTCTCCTGATTTTGCCAAGTGGTTGCTGTCCTCAAGGCAACATCATGTTGACCTTGGGGCAACATTCAAATCAGATTTCAGAGATAAGTTAAGAGCTTATTTTAAGTTTAGGTAAAACATATGTTGCCCTGAGGTCATCAACAACTTGGCAAAATCAGGTCGAGAGCGTGAGTATTTTTGTGAAAAGTGTATTTTTACAAAAGTAAGCATTTTAATAGCTTAAAGTATACAATATAGCAATATGGGGTGCTTCTAGGATACATTACATTTACATTTACATTTAGGCATTTGGCAGACGCTTTTATCCAAAGCGACTTACATTGCTTTACCCTATACATTTTACATAGGTATTTGCAGTCCCCCGGGATCAAACCCACAACCTTGTGTTGTTGACGCAATGCTCTTACCACTGAGCTACAGGAAAGGATACATACTGTATTTGTAGGTTTGTCACACAAAAGTTGTTTACAGTCTTAAAAATTGAACTTTACCAGTATTGCCCAAAAGAAGCCTATTAGACTTCTATCGGACTGATGGAGTCACAGGAAGTCCGAGTCGTAACTTATTTAATGGGATTCATGTGCCGCTTCACGTGTTGAAGATACGCTTCTTCTGGTTTTGCTTGTTAGTGTGAGATATTTGAAGGTGTGTCTTGAAGTGTTTTTGACAAGGTCGCGTCAGCCTACAACCCTCATCGCGTGCAGCACTCATCGCATGAAAACCGAAGAGCGTAAAGACCATCGACTCTACCTGCTCCACTCATCACTCCCAGGTCACCCCGCTGCACACATCGGATCATTTTCTCATCACTCTTGATCTCGACCTAATTTCTCGAGACACTACATATGCTTCCCCACTGGTCACATCCCGGCACAACCTACGAATACTCTCTCCCTCCCTCTTATCCTCTCCGCCACGCTCCCTACCTCTGAACAGCTCTCTCTCTTGGATATTAACAGTGCCACTGAGACTCTTTGCTGCACACTTAACCTCCTGGTTAGACAGCTTATGCCCTCTAACATCAAGGCGATCTCGTGCAGTCTCTTCTTTCTCTGCTGATTTCTCCTCTGCGAAAACCCAGTACTACCACGCAAAAATCAACACCTCGCCTGATTTTTATACTCTCTTTAAAACCTTCTCTACTCTTCTTTGCCCGTCAGCCCCCTCACCTCCGTCGGACCCAACAGCTAATGTTTCGCATCTTTCTTCATACAGAAAATGACCACCATCAGTAGTCAGTTCTCTGCGCCGTCGCCTCTTGATCACGCCCAAACCCACAAAACATGCTCGCTTCCATCTTTCTCCTAACTGAACATGATGTTTCCAAGTTCATGTCTTTTGACCACCTGACTACCTGCCGACAAGATCCCATCCCCATTCATCTCCTCCGGGTGATCACTCCATCGGTTGTTCCCGCTCTGACCCACATTATCAACTCGTGTCTCACCACTGGTACATTTCTCACAGTCTTCACCGCTATTGAAGAAACCCACTCTTAATCCTGCACTGTTAGAGAACTACAGACCGGTACCTCTCCTCCCCTTCATTGCTGAAACTCTTCTCAACTCAACTTTATTTATATAGCGCTTTTTACAATTTTCCTTGTTACAAAGCAGGTGTACATGAGACACATTAAATATAAGTAAAACAACTGAAAGCATACAGCTGTAAAAACAAGAAAAAGGGGAAAACAACAAAAGACAGCAATACAAATGCTCCACACAAACAATATGCAAACATACTTACACACATTGACATAGACGCACACACACACACAAACACACACAAGCACACACACACAAACACACTCGCGCACACACACACACAGTGAAAGCACACATTGGCGATAAAGGAGAGAGAAGCACAGGTCAAATATTAAACAGACTATAAATTCCTATATGGAATATTAATTATGTCTAATTTCTGAATTCTAAAGCAGCACCCCCGGCCAGGCAGAAACTCCCATCGAGAAAAAAAACCTCCGGAGAACCCAGGCCCAACCAGGGGATTCCAGTTCCCCTCTGGCAAAAGCTGCTGCCTCTGCACAAGCTCAACAGTGCTTGCACAACAAGGCTAAATAAAAATAAAAAATGATAGATTTAAGATTATCATTCACAATCTAATAACATTTGAAATGTTGTAGGAAAATCAAAGTTGTCGCGTCCTTTATCCAGCTCTATCCTCTTAGCTCTTGTCACGTCACCGCTTCCCATTCTCAGCTCTGCCATCAGGTCTGGGCATGAACTGCATCCTGCAGTAACCTTGGAACAAAGAGACAAGACTGGCTGAGAGTAGAGTACTGTTCTGAACTCTTTGATGCAACAAGTACATCATTTGTTGTTGGATGTGTTCCTGGTTCCGGTTGATCTAAATAATGCAGCCTAAATCCTCTTGAGGATTAATATTATGGAGGTGTTGTGTATGCAAGATTAAAAAGATGCGTCTTTAGTCTAGATTTAAACTGACAGAGTGTGTCTGCCTCCCGGACAGTGCAGGGAAGAATATTCCAAAGTTTAGGCGCTAGATAAGAAACGGATCTACCACCTGCACTTGATTTTGAAATTCTAGGTATTACCAACTGACAGGAAGCCTGAGAGCGTAATGTACGTGGAGGTCTGTAATACAATAGAAGTTCATTCAAATACTGCGGCGCTAGACCATGTAGGGCTTTATAGGTAATAAGCAAGATCTTAAAGTTAATGCGATGCTTTATAGGTAACCAGTGCAAGGTTGACAGAACCGGGGTTATATGCTCATACTTTTTTGTACGTGTAAGAACTCGAGCTGCCGCGTTTTGAACAAGTTGCAGTTTTTGTAATAGGCCTGCAGGGCATCCACCTAGAAGTGCATTACAATAATCTAGTCTTGATGTCATGAATGCATGAATTAATTTCTCTGCATCTGACAGTGACAGCATATGACGTAGTTTAGATATATTCTTAAGATGGAAAAATGCAATTTTTCAGGTGTTGGCGACATGGCTTTCAAATGACAGAGTACTATCGAATACAACGCCAAGATTCTTAGCTGATGATGAGGATTTTATGGAGCATCTGTCAATCGTTAAGCAGTATTCTTGGTTGTTACGTATAGCGGTTTTCGGTCCAGTAAGTAACACTTCTGTTTTGTCCGAGTTTAGTAGTAAAAAATTGTTACTCATCCAAATTTTTAAGTCAACTATGCAATCCTTTATTCGATGAAACTGCTGGGTTTCATGAGGCTTCGAGGGAATATAAAGTTGAGTATCATCAGCATAACAGTGAAAGCTAATTCCGCGTCGCTTTATTATATCTCCTAGAGGTAGCATGTAGAATGCGAGGAGCAGAGGCCCCAAAACTGAGCCCTGTGGTACACCGTACTGGACTTGTGATTTGGGGGACACCTCATTGTTTATTGCTACAAATTGAAAACGGTCAGATAAATAAGACTTAAACCATTTCAATGCTATTCCGTTAATGCCGACGTAATTTTCGAGTCTATGTAGAAGTATGCTGTGGTCAATGGTGTCAAATGCAGCGCTAAGGTCTAGCAGCACCAATAACGAAATACAGCCACGGTCAGACGCTAAAAGCAGATCAAGGTAACTCTGATCAAAGCAGTCTCTGTACGGTGACATGCTCGAAATCCAGACTGGAATTCTTCATTAATGTCATTCCTTTGGAGGAAGGAGCATAATTGAGTTGAAACTACTTTTTCCAGAACTTTAGATATAAAAGGTAAATTCTGTTATAAACGACTCACGAGTCAAGTGCAGGTTGCTGAAACTTTATTAATATCCCCGGAAGGGAACAAACAACAGTAGATCAGACAAGGGATAGAATCTGAGAACAATGGGAACTTGGCAAAGTCACAAAAGGCTCGAGCGCTCGGCCGAAAAGAACAGGGAACCTCTCTCTGAAGTGAGGAACAGCACGGGAGAACAGTCAAGGTAATCCGCAAAAAACGAAAAGATAAATCCGCCCAACGAGGGCCAACAAAAGTCCTCCTGCTGATGGCAGGTAAAGGAACGTAATTCCGCCCACGAGGGCCAAGGGAAAATCCACCCGCTGTAGGCAGGCAAAATGCAAACGCAAGTCCGCCGACGCGGCCAGAATCCTCCCACTGTAATGGTGTTCCTTGAGAGGAGAGAAAGTCACCCTCAGTGGCTCTGACGAAGTCCCGGGAGCACAGATCGATTCCCTAGGAGGTTGAAGTAAGTTCCCATGCGACTAGAGATGAGATCCTGGATATCTGGAGTGTTGACAGTGAGCAAGACAGAGGTAGGTACTTGGTGCGGTCACTCAGCTCTGGAGCCTAGACAAGACAAACGGTTACTGACTTGAAAAACAGCCAGGACAAGACAGGACAAGACAGGACAAGACAGGACAACCTTCGGTTAAGACCAAAAACGGACTGACGTCAGACAAGAGGAGACAAGGGGAATATAAGGACAATTGGGCTGGAAGAAAACAAGGAACAGCTGGGAAAATCAGGAAATCCAGGTGCAGTTGCTTAACTAATAATGAGGGAGTAAACGAGGTAACGAGGGAAGTGGATGAAATGCAGACACTAAACAAACTGACAAACTAGGAATAACAAACCCCACGTGCTCGACAACCCCAACAAGACATAAGTGTAACAATCTCACAAACGCTAGACCAGAGACCTGACAAAATTCGATATAGGCCTGTAATTCCCTAGTTCTTTAGGGTCGAGTTTGGTTTTTTTTAAAAGAGGCCTTATAACAGCCACCTTAAATGCTTTAGGCACATGTCCTAATGTCAGAGATGAGTTAATAATACTAAGAAGAGGATCTATAATTTCTGGGAGCATTTCTTTCAGTAGTTTTGTAGGTATAGGGTCTAGCATGCATGTTGTTGATTTAGATGATCTAATGATTTTAGACAGTTCATCGTGATCTACTGTAGAAAATAATTACAATTTCTCCTTTGGGGTGCTGTAGTTAGTTTGTTCAGCGGGTTTCACTATAGGTTGCATTGTTATAATTTTTTCTCTTATATCTTGGATTTGACTAGTGAAGTGGTTCATAAATTCATCACAATCTGACGTCGCGGTCGACTTAGTTTTTGTTAATTTAGCCACGGTGTTAAATAAAAACCTAGGGTTGTGATGGTTTTCCTCTATTAGTGATGAAAAGTAGGGGAATCTAGACGTTTTTATGGCATTCCTGTATTTTCGAGTACTATCCTTCCATGCTATACGAAATACCTCTAAATTAGTTTTCTTAAAGTTCTGCTCCATTCCCCGGGACGCTTTCTTTAGAGTCTGAGTGTGTTCATTATACCACGGTGTTGGGCTGCTATTTTTAATTTTCTTTAAACGCAGAGGAGCAACTATGTCTAATATTTCCGAGAAGGTAGAGTTAAAATTTTCAATAGTAGTGTCAAAATCGTCAACGTTTTTACACATGCTAGATATTTTAGACAATTCAGGCAGATTATCAAGAAACGCATCTTTGGTAGTTGAAGGAATCGTTCTACCATATTTGTAATAAAGAGTTTGATTTGCAGCCGTAGGCCAGTGAAGCAAACATAATATCAGATAATGATCCGAAATGTCTTCACTCTGCTGAACGATTTTAACATCGTCCACATTTATACCTTAAGAAAGTATTAAATCTAAAGTATGATTACGAAGGTGAGTGGGTCCTGACACATGTTGACTAACGCCCATGGAGTTAAGAGTGTCTTTGAAAGCCATGCCCAAGGCATCTGTATCATTATCTACATGGATGTTAAAGTCATCAACGACAAGGACTCTATCTGCGGCCAGTACTAGTTCTGATAAGAACCCACCAAATTCTTTAATAAAATCTGTGTGGTGCCCTGGAGGCCTATATACAATAGCTAGAATACAATTTAAAAATGTTTTGTCCTAAGTATTAGGCGTTGATACATGAAGTACCATGACTTCAAAAGAATTGTATTTAAAATTAGACTTCTGAGAGATGCTAAAAGAATTATTGTGAAATGCAGCGACACCTCCCCCTCTACCTTTTAGACGAGGCTAAAAAGGGGGCCAGAGAATATTACAGTGTCTGACATCGTGCTTGCGAGCTCACACACCTCTTTAATATTATCTTAAGTGATCTCCGATTCACGGAGTCTAACATCATTTGTGCTGACGTGAGTAACAATCTTACTGAATTTACGATTAGCCTTAGCCAGCACATTTAAATTTGACTTGATGTCATGCACTCTGGCTCTTGGTAAACATTTGACCATGGTGGCCGGTGCCTCTATGTTAACGTTCCGGACAATAGAATCACCGATCACTAGGGCACTTTCAACAAGTTTCTCAGTCGGTGCGTCACTGAGCGGGGCAAACCTGTTCGAGACTTCAATCGGAACGGTTGAGTGATATTTTGTCTTGCGACTATGCCGTCTCACCGTCACAAAGTTTTTACCAGCTGCAGGGGTATCCATTGATCACCAGCATCACAATGGCAATGAAGCAACCATTCATTACACTATTAAAAGCTGTTCCCATTTCCTCGCACTAATGTCTTCCCTAATTTGGATTTTACCCAGCTCTTCATAACGCAAACACACCACCTAACATCAACAAAACACCCACAACCGAACATCTCTGCCTTAACCATTCCAAGCAACACGACCATGCCTCTTGGCGGCTCTTTCCTCAAACTCCTTTTGGGCTTACTCTCCCCGGTAATAGCCAGTTCGCAAATGTCCATGCTCATCAAGGGTATCATAAGAGCGCAACCCACCTGCCCAGACTCCAGAAAACCAATTAACCCTAGAGATATCAAACAAATGCATTTCCAACCTCTGCAGAAGCTATTACTCCACTCAATTGAAACCACGCTGGATTCCATGTTCATCCTGGCCTTCATCGGTTTCTTTAGATCTTCTGAAATCCCCATCTTGTCCAGCTTTAACCCAAAATCCACCCAACAATTTCAGACCAGTCATTACTCGATTCACATACAATCTCCTACTTCATTAAACAAGCAAAACATATCAAAACAAACAGGCCACTTCTTCTACACATCTATCCTTCAGTCACTGAAGTTCATTGAAGACCACTGTTGCCGCGGCATTATGGATCATCTGTAGAAGTATGCTTGTGCAAGCTGGGAGAATTTTGTTTCGCCACAAAAGAGCCCAATAGTTATATGAGAGAACACGGCAAGAAGCAATATAGGGAGCAGAAAGATATTTATTTTACACAATAGTTAAACATGTGTGGCCATTCTCCAACACACTCACCTCCTGCTATCCTAGACTCTCAGAAGCTTTCTATTTCCGATTGTGCAGGGGGCGGAACATCCCATAGTTGCTCCAATCAGACACCTTAACATGACCATTAACCAATAACATTTTTAATCTGATAACTGGCATATAATTAATTGGTTACAATATTCTTTTTACTCTTGGTGTGCGACACCACAACTACAGTGTCACAATGTTAAAATGAGTGGCAGATCATGTGATTAGTAATATAACCGCTGTTCCCTGATGAAAGGAACAATCCTGCTCCTGGGACCGGTTGCACCAGTAAGTTACAATTTAGCCTAATTTTGACGTAAATTTAGTAAGTAGTTACCAGGAGCTACCATTCTGAAGTTTTCAGCTCCAACCCAAATCTAACACTGCTGAAGCAGCTAATCAATGTGTTCAAAGTTGCTCGTCAATTGTTTTTTGCACATGATGTAACGGAAGAAGTGCAGATGGAGTTTGTAATAGTGAATTCCTTAGGAGAAATCACTAGCTGCGCCTCACCACATCAAAACCACTCTATTGCAAACAACCTATTACACACAGGTGTGTTAGAGCACCATTGGAGCTGCAGTCTGCATGATGGTAGCTATCCAGGAGCAGGTTTGGAGATCCATGTGCCACAGTGTTAAACTCTCTCATTCAGATCTACACCCCCTCCAGAAGTCTGCATATGGCAAAGGATTGGCACGTCGTTGTTCCATAACAAAGAGGCAAGACATCAATGGCAAGAAAGGACATTCCTATTTACTTTTCCCTTCTGGTGGAATGATTTTCCATTTCCATCAGGACAGCTGAATCAATCACACGCTTCAAAAAAACTCCTATTTTGGTTTTTGCCAAATTATTCACAAACATATAAATTCATAAACATAAAGTTACTTGACGTTGGATGTTTGACATTCGTGAATTTAGGGACCTTCTACAAAGTTACTTGCACATTAGTACGTTTCTAAGTTCAGTAGCATTTAAAGGGAAAAACTTGTAACCCGAAACCAGCTGTACAGTGTTCATGAGGTTGTCAGCTAAAATGTACACCATTTGATTTTTTATGTTTATTACAATAAATAATCAAATCATAAGTTAATATTGCTATGTGTTTTGCCATGTTTATTAAACCCATGTACTATATGGGTTCATACAAAAGGATATACGATTATTTAAACCTCATTAGAATTGAGGGGAATGACTTACAGGCCCAAAACCAACTACAGTGACCATGTGAGTCTCAATATAATGGGCAAGTTGTCTTTCAGTCTTTTTCTGTTTAAGTGTGCTAATTGATTTAAATATTTTTAAATTATTTATAGTGTACAGTTATGTTTATATCTAGTTTGAACTATTATGACAAGGGCCCTTCAAAAAAGGTTTGCTTAGGGCTCCCAGATGTCTAGTATTGGCATTGTTGCTATAGATAAAAGCTTCTGCCAAATGAATAAATGTAAATGTAAACTGAAACAGCCAGGACATTATCTCAACTCCTCAATCCAAGTCTGAAGAAATGGTTTCATGGGGACATAAGTTACATTAATAGGTTGATTAAATTTGAATATTCCATTTGTAATTGTTAATATTTTAATAAAAAATATTTTATTTAACTTTTCCACAATTATTTTCATAGCAGGGGTTAACTGGACAGTAAAAGCAAGCCAAACTTTGACTGAGTGTGTGGTGGGAATGCTGGAGGCCGTCGGCTGTGGACGGGGGTGATGGGTGTGGCACCATGTGCACATATCAGGTTTGTCTTTAAATTACACAGAGTATTTCTGTGATCTTGGATACTTAAGAAACAATTTAAACTATGTAGAACATATGGATTTATTGCAATGAGAACTGAAATAATTCTAAAATTGTTTAGCTCCTGAATTAAATACATTTCCTGTAAATTTTTTCAGTGATATTTGAATTAAAACATAGATATTCAGAAAAACCAATGGAATAATACTTTTGTTCATGAATAAATTATATATATTTTTAAATAATACGAAATTGTTCAATTATAATACATATGTTTTAATTCTGTGTAATATATAATGTAAATAATGCAGCTTCATTTGAAATGTTGTTGAGTATACCGTAGTAAGGGTTAAATGGCATTGTCAGATTCTTCCATGCCTTGTTTTTCATTTGTAATTCATATTTAAGCACAATGCAGCACTTGTCAAGCGGCTGCTGGGTGGGATTTTGTGACACATGGCTCAAGTATTTGACATCACATCACATCACAAATATTCTCTACTTGTTTCAGAGCAGTGACATTTCCTATTTCATTCTCCTAAAGTCCAGTCCTCAGATTCAACAGTTAACCGGAAGTTGTGCTATTACACATCCATTGTTTCCCTTTTTGATTCATTTCTGTCATACAAGGAAGTTTCCAAGCATGAGGTCTGAAATGTTCCTCCCTTCCGAAAGGGAAAACTGTTTAAATGATTGGGATGTTTGTCTGAGTGACATTTTCCCATAATTTGTATTAAATGTATTTATTTTTAATCATTTCGCAACAACAAAAAAGTCATACGTGCAGTGATTACACAGCTTTTATATTAAATGTAGTTTTAGTAATACACAGGAGAAGACTTTTTTTATACTTTGACTTGAAATACAACATGAGGTTTACAAAAGAGTTTACAACTGAACGTTTTTTAGTGGCATACAAACACAAAGATAGGTTCATTAATGCATATTACTTTAACTGCCTGTGGAGGAACATGAAGTGAACTCGGGTGGTTTTGCAGCTTTGGTGTTTTAAACGTATAGACGTTTCTCAAAAAAAAAAGTGTTCTTTGACCCTTCGTCAAAGCACAGGCAGGAGAATGAAAACAGTTGCCGGCTGTATGTACTCTTCACTTACATAATCCAGTGTGAAACTTCCTCGTAACAGACTGCTTTGTTTATGAAGCCGGATTACCGTGACCAGAGAAACACAAAGTGTACAGTTCAGTTTATGGGCTGTCACCATTTAATTAGTGATCATCTATCAGCTGAATTTAGAGACATTCAAAATGATGTAAAATGCCTTTATTGTTTATGGTTACTGTCCTTGCTCTTGATGGAACAATGTGAGTACTGGGTCTTTCTGTCAAAGTTTTCCACATCTGGACTCCATGTCATCCATTTGCACAGGTCTATTAGCTGTCTGAGAGTTTGTTTATGATGTCATCTAAAGTCTTAGACAAGAAAGACCCATGACAGAAAAGATGTGACTCATAAACACATCCTTTAGAATGTAAACCTATTTGAAAACTCACTGAAATACTATGAAAATGATTATTTCCTTTCATTGTGAGAAAGCTTGTTGATCTCCACCCAACTCAGTGCTTGTGTTGATTCCTGCCATTTTGGCAGATATGTAAATTTGATGTAAATAAAAAACATTGAAATAAAAGCAATGATTTTGTGGTTATTCTCTCTAAAAATAAATGTTTCAAAAGAAATTAAATGATAATATTGTTTGTATTTTTCTTTATTTTCTGGGCTAGAAATAAACAAACATGAAGCTAGTATAAAAACAATTGGTGTTCAAACTGTCGTCTTACCCTGATTCACAGTCATAAGCTCAAAATAAAGATTTATAAGTCGAGCTGTTGGGCTGGAATTTACTGGCAAAGTCCATTTGATGTCGTTTAGCTTCTCCCAATGTAAGTTCATAAAGTAACCAGCAACTCCATTTTTTAAACACATTTGGCCATAGAGAGAAGTTTTGTCAGCCCTGTCACTATCAAATGTTTTGAAGGAATATCATATCGTCTTAAAGATGTAAAGTTGCTACATTAAAGTGTAAAATGTGTATATTTTACACCCAAAAACGGTGTATTTGGATTCATCTCTAATGCATGATGACATAAGGAAATAGCAGTGGGAAAACATCCTTTTGCCCATGTCTTCTGTCCGGACATTTGTACTCATACAGTATAATGTCAAGCTGTTTCCTGTCTCCTCCCAAGCGGAACTGCTGGTGGGGTGGGGGGTCTCTTAAAATCCTTCCACGTCTCCATCCAGCCAGCCTAGTTTCCTGTCTCACTGTGTGAACATGTGCTCTCTGGGTTTCGCCAGATCTCTGGGTTTTGCTCTCTTACCTCTTGCCACCTGTTGTATTGTGGCTAACGTCCTGCTCTTCTTCCCTGACGCTCAGGTCACCTATGTTAAGGAGAATAATGTCACCACATACGTCTGGTACTTTATGGGCATCGGAGGAGGTGGTCTGGCTGTGAGTATCGCATTTGTGTCTGTATTTGTCTTTGTGATTTTGAATATGTGCAGAGATTTGTGAATTGAAATGTCTGTTGGGGTCAGGTTGTGCTACATATTTAAATGCCCCCACAGGGGTAAACTGAAATCACCAGCATTGTTAATTCCAACAATAGAAAAATGTTATAAATGGCCTTGCCTCTAGTTCAGTTGGCTGAGCGTTGTGTTAACAGCACAAAGATCAGATTGTTATACCAAATGCATAAAAGTAAAACTTGACAACAATTCTTTTCTGTGTGAAATGAAAAATAAAAATACCAAAAAAAATATATTATGAATATATAACAAATGGAAGAAATCACCTAATTCCTCAAATGCAAATACTATTTAGTCAATGGTACTTTCCTATTTAACCGTACTCATATTATCATTATAAATATAATAAAACTTCTCTTCCTTATCTTAAGTGTCTGCTTTCTCTTCTGGAACTTTCCTCAATGCAGTGGAAACCAAATTCCTGACCGACATTTTCTGTTCTAGTTGAATTTCCTGTGTTGACTTTGAGTGCATGTATAGCCCTGCTGATGAGAGTAAGACACATATGACATGAACCACTGTCTGTTCATGTGCAGATACTGATTGCTGCCTTTGTATTTCTGGGAATGGGAAAATGTGCGGACGGCTGTGGAACAGAGAGCTGCGCGGTGAGTGTTAGGACGTCATCTCGTTTTGAATTCTCAGTCCCTGACCGGTTTAACAAGACCTTCATGTGTGTCTGTAGATGTGTGGATCAGTGTTAGCAGCTCTGGTGGGAATGGCCGGCTCTGGATACTGCTTCCTCATCTCTGCCTTCGCCCTACTCAAGGGACCTTATTGCTTAACCAAGCAGGGATGGATGTCTCCATTCGAGAATGATGGGGCAAAGTATGTGCTCTCTGCGTTATATTTTGCTCTGACTTCTTGAAACCCGACTCCTTTAACACTGTTCTTCATTCATACAGGTATCTGTTGGACTGTGAGGAATGGTCTGAATGCATTCAGCCCAAACACATTGTGGAGTGGAACGTGACGTTGCTGGCCATCCTCTTGGGTCTCAGTACATTTGAGTTCATCATATGTGTCCTGCAGTTGATCAGTGGACTGGTGAACGCCGTCTTCCGGCCGTGCTGTTATAAACAGGAATATAACCTGAATGTTTGAAGATCTATCAGAGGTGAAGCATACAAATTCATGATTCATGAACCGCTTTCTACTAAGTGTTTCTGGAGATTGAGCAGTGCACACTTTCTGTATAGGTCAAAGATTTCTATGTTGTTCACATTTTGTTAAGTATAAAGGTATTTTTGTATGAGTTTGTAAGTTTTGTAAGTTATTTTGTAATTATTGAGAGTGATAGAAATATATGCTTAAATAATGCTTTATATACAGTGTCTTTTAAGGTGCTGCATGTTTTAATAATCATTTTAAGGAGTAAATGTCTCATTTAAAGCATCTTTCTTCTTTTGGTTTATTGACCTTATTTGGATCATTTCGTGTTTTTGGTATTTGAAGGTTCGCAGATGAAGTGGAGTACAGTACAAATTCACTGCAATACCAGAAAAATATTTCCAAAGCCTCATTCTCTTATTACAACATAAAGCTTCTGAACTGAGATTTGGACTTCTAAGTACAAGGCTTTTAACCCAAAACATACTCATGTATGAAAGTACATGAAACCTTCAGTACTTCAGAAATGATTATAAAAGCCAAAGAGTGCTGTGCAGCCGTTGTAAAATCTGAGGAGCAACAGTTTGAATAGAATTCTCTTGTGAAAGTTATTTAAGAGAGTTCACTTTACTGACAGCAGCAGACACTCTGACATAGACAAGATGAGAAATAATCCTCAAACTCTACTGATTTATCTTTTGGGGAACAAATGTAGGCCGAAAGCAAAAAGGCCAAGCCTGCCCACAATAACTAGTAAATATAAACTTGCACTTAATAGTATCCGTTTCGTTTTTAAATCTCCATCAGTTACACTGTATCACAAGTGCACAGCTTATAGAAAAATATTATAATATTACAATGCATTTGATTTATTTCATAATGTTCAGGTTTTCTATGATTTCTCTGTTCTAGATTTACACTCAGTTTATTCTTTAAACCTACTTTGCAAGAGCTGAACATCATGCTATAGAAATGATGAACTTTGAATGTATAAGACAGTTTGACAGACGTAGAGGAGTTTCCCAGGGCTCATCGGGTCACTGGGTGCCAGTAAATTCAAGGGTTATGAACTGACGGATGGACTGATAGTTATCCGTCTCTTGCCCTCTGTACGTCTGCTGTGATTGGCGGACTGCTGTCAACCTTTCACATTTATAAGAGTGAAGCAACTTGTTATTTTGACAAACAAATTCCACAGATGCACCATGAAGGGGCTAAAGTTGAATGTGCTCCTGCTTTTGTGTTACGCTGGAGCTGTTTCATCTATTACCAGAGAATATTTCTTGGCCATTAAGGAAATTCAGTGGGATTATGCGCCTAGCGGTATAAACGTGATTCAGAACAAAACCATTAAAGAGGATGAGTAAGTACAAATACTTTTGTGTTGAATCTACTTCAGTAAAGGGCTCTGTACTTTCAGCTGACTTCAACCTAAATATTTGAATACATTTATTTTGAAATTTATAATGATTCATTAACTTGAAATGCTTTAACACTTTCTTACTGTAATTATAGTTTTACTAAAATGTATTATTGGTTATTGGTCTTTGCCAAATCAAATATTACTTTTAATGTTGTATATAGACTGTTTTAGCAGCAACAACATAAACAATTGTTATGTTGATCAAACCTAACTTCTGGTAGACCTCCACAAATAGTATATAACTGTTGAGTAGTTTTAATTGAATAAAATTATTACGCAAACAAATATTACAATTAATTAAATATAAATCAAATTGTCATAATAAGACCAAACACAGACAAGAGGTTAAAGGGACAGTTCACCCAAAAATGTTTCCCAAAATTCTGTCATAATTTACGTAAATTTCATTGTTTGGTAGAACACAAAGAAAGATATTTGAAGAATGTTAGCAACCCACAGTTCTAAGCATAGCCGTGGAAATAGGGATGCTTAGGGTGCAGCAGCAATCCCTGTCGGTAGCATTGGAAAATTGATATGACTTTGTTTTTTTTTTCACTATGTTTTTCATTTTCCAGCTTTATTTATACAACTATTATAAATATTATTTCACTTTAATATACCGTCAAACATGGTTTGTAAATTTGAGAAACAATTATAGCCTATTTCTAAAGTTTATCTGATGTGGGTGACATGCGTGCTAAAATTTGAATATTATAATGAGAAAAGTATTATATCAGCTAACTACGGCGAGTCTTTAAAATAATAAAACATATATAAACTGAATTTGAGTCTGATAACAGTTGATGTTAGTCTTACTCCCAACATCTCATTGAGTTGCTTAGTGGTATGGTAACGCTAATAGCAGGACGACAAGTGAGGCTGGAGTCCAGGCTCTCACCCTCTGCCAATCTCCCCTGTTATCATCGCATCAAAACTAAGAGAGGTACGAACACATTGCCACAATATAATGAAAAATAGCCAATTCACAATGACGTCTACTCCAGTGTACTGAATTAAAGCAAACATCATAGAATGCGCAAAATAATTCTGCCGTCCTGTATATATTGTTATATTTATGAAAAGTTTCTCCACCCTCAAATGTCTCATCTGCATGTTCCCATGTACATTGCTAAAAAACAAAATATATAAGGACTTAAATAAAACGTTCATTACTGCCCAGGGCCAGATTACGTTTAGAGTATCATAAGGTAAGACACTGTTTTTTATGCTGCCCTGCCATGCAGTCAAATATTTTTAACATTTACTTAATTGCGAGTTGTAAGTGATCTCATTTAACTCATTCATACTGTATTTGAATCTGTAAGTGAGTGTCTTTGGGGTGTTTAATATTGGAATGTTTTTTTTAAATCCCCTCTGAGGCACCGCCCACAACATCAAGTCCTGCCCCAATGAGCTCCTTGATAAAATACGTGGCTTTGATTCTGAGGCACTATTGACTGCATAGTAGGAAAAATTATGATGGTATTATGATGGTAGTCAAAGGTGTCCCAGAACTGTCCGTTGCTCACATTCTTCCAAATATATATATACAGTATATATTTTAATTGAAATCTAAGCAGGTTTGAAACAACTAGAGGGTGAGTAATTCATTACAGAATTTTCATTTTTGAGTGTAATGTCCCTTTAACTTCGGGCCAGGCTTACATTTGCCCCGCTCTATATTGAGACAACATATAATCCTAAAGATTTATAATAAACAAAGTATAGAATATAAAGAGATGTGGATGTGGCCCCTTTAACAACGCCCTAGCAACCAGAACAGACTAGCAATGCCTTTGTGCTTCACAATTTATACTACAAACATGAATGACGGCATCACATGTGTGCTATTATTGTTACAAAACATTGATATAAATAATATAAATGAATACTGTAACAGTAGGCGGAAACCGGGGGAAGTTATAACAGCTACAGTGATGACACTAAATCTGCACATGCAGAGTAGGATTCTCTCTCTGTCTGTGGAAAAGGAACGATCTTTATCCCTCAGCTGAAGTTTTCACCAAAACACTGATTTTCATTGCTGCTGTGGAGCAAGTACAAAGACTTACTACTGCCAATACATCCATTACATGCTACTGTGTGCAAGATGTGTTTGATTTGGGTTAAAGCTGAAAACTTGAGGACGGTAGCTCACCAGGAACAGGGCTGGAGAGCCCTGGCGTACACGATTACCTTGTAGCACAGGTGAAGCTGGGGAAGGAGGAGGGATTCTGAAGCGCGCTGCACTGCTACCACAATAGGCCCTTTTCACATGACGTCACGCATCTTCCACTCTGCCGTAAAGCAGTGTATCGTTACTTCTGCTTAGACAGGGGTGTCAAAAGTCAGTCCTGGAGGGTCTGTGTCCTGCAAAGTTTAGCTTCAACCCTAATCAAACACACCTGAACAGCTGATCAAGGTCTCACAAACAGACTAGAAACTTCCAAACAGGTGTGTTGAGCCAAGTTGGAACTAAACTCTGCAGGACTGTAGCCCTCCAGGACCGTGCTAAGAACTCAGAATGGAGTTTACCATATCTCTTGCACAGCTGCACAATGGCTAGATGATGTACAACATCGTGCAGACAAATTTTTTTGCTTACGATAAGATCAAAGCTAGATCAAGGATACAAATCCTTTGTTGAACATTACCTGTTTGATTATGAAGGTAAGTGTTTTATTTTAATTTTGTTTTAGCGGAAGATAAATGACATCATTGTGAAAAGGGCCTTTCACTAGCTAAGATTTAAACATTGAGAAGCAATCTCATTGGCTGCTGATACAGAAGGAACCAATCAGCTGTGCCATGTGATAAAGTTAATATCTCCGATTGGGTTAGACTATAGGACTGCGCCACCTAGAGTTTCATAGCAGAACTTTCTCTGTCATTTAAATCTTATACAAAAAAACATAATTAATGTTATTAAATACTACAGCAGTAAAGTGATCACTTTGAGGTAGGCTTTTATTTGACATATGACATTTTTGGACAAAAATTTGGTAGATTATATTTAGCTGTTCAGGAGATTGTGTTGCGGGCCTGCCTGGTAATGTGTGTTTATGAAAACATAAAGCGCAACTTTGCATTCAAGTTTTTGTGGCCCAAACATTACTTCTTGTACACAACTTTTGGAATAGAGTACCTGTGGATTGTTTCTGATAACAACCTAAAAGTATATGACTAGCAGCAAGTTAGAAGTAGTAGTGTTTGGGTTACCAGCAGATGAACCGCTACTTGGCTAAACTTAAATGCGACTAAGTTTCACGACCCATTCAACAAATAGATTTTTCGCAAAATGAATATGCAATGAAATTTAACAACTTGTTATTTAATAAAATGTTCATACTTTTCATTTTTCAACAGAGTAACAACATAAATTAATATTATTATGAATTAAATAAAATATAAATAGTTATTTAATAGACAGACCATTCAACAAACACAGACCGAATGTAATATCGGGCCAGGTCCATGTTACAGATGAAACCGTCTACATTTAAACTAAAATAAATGTTTGTCTTCTCAAAAATTCTATCGTGTTTCATGATGTTTATTAAGTTGCCTTGTGCGATTTTCGTTAACTTTATTAAAAAAGTCACAGGTTCTCCGGTAAGGAAAAACAGGGTTTTTGTGTTGTATTGTGGTAATGTTCAGGGAACAAACATTTCAGTGGACTGGGAGGATATTACAAATGAGCCCTTAAAATGCCCAACTCAAAGATCAGTGCCCTGACTACTGAACAAGGGAGCTAAATGAGACACAGCGACCCATAGCCTTTAAAATATTTCTAAAGATAAACATTAATACCCTGGTGGGCTATGGGCATCAACCTCACAGCTCACTATTGTACACTATTTTGCAAATCCCATTGAATATAAAAAGCTGACAGAGAGTCGGGCGGGTTTGGTGTTTTCCAGAGAGGCACGAGTGTTCCTGGAGAAAGGAGAGAAGCGCATAGGGCGGGTGTATAAGAAGGCTGTGTATCAGCAATATACAGATGCCACCTACAGGCAGGAGATAGAGAAACCCAAATGGCTGGGCTACTTAGGGCCCCTTATCAGCGCAGAAGAGGATGATACGATTATTGTGCACATGAAGAACACGGCTACACGAGTGTACTCCATCCACGCTCACGGCGTCAGCTACAACAAGTCCAGTGAAGGTTTGTGTTGCACACAAGCGTTAAAGGCAAAAAAAGTGAACAGGTCCCACTATCCCACTCACGGAAACACTGTGTCATTTGTCCCCAGGAGCGCTGTATCCCGATTCATCAGAGAAGATAGAGAAAACTGATGATTCTGTGGGCCCTGGAAAGTCTTTCTCTTATATTTGGACTCTACCTGTGTCCCACTCCCCTGGCAAAGACGACACCAACTGCCTGACAAGAATCTACCACTCGCATGTCAACGCTCCTAAAGACATCGCCTCTGGTCTCATCGGGCCGCTCATCATATGTAAAAAAGGTACACAGCTTTGACTTAACAGACACGGAAGTTTTCATATATTTTTACATTCTGCCAAACTGTGCCAGAGAAGGGAACCAAACCATGAACAAAGTGATTCATGTGTTCACGTAATTAAGCTTAAATGCTGCAAACTCACATTCAGACACCATTTTTCTGATATTTAAGCCCTGTTTGGCTCATTCTCGATCAGTCACATTTCCTTTTCATGTCAGGTTGGTTAGTTGATGGCTAAATTTGCTATATGTCTCTAAAAACAATGTGGTTTAAATAAGATAACCCTCAATGACTTTCATATGATGACAACTTCATACTTTTGCTTTGAGGCTATATTTTAAATCTCTTCTCTTTTTTAATTGTCAGGTACTTTGGATGTTCATGGTGATAAGTCAGCTGACTATCTCTATGCCCTTATGTTTACTGTGTCTGATGAAAACCTCAGCTGGTACCTGGATGAAAACATCAAGACGCACTGCTCAGCAACAGCTAAGGTCAACAAGGAGGATGAGGACTTTCAGGAAAGCAATAAAATGCACTGTGAGTAAAATCAACGTGGTTTATTAGAACTGTGAAATATTGTCTGATGAAAACAGTGCTGTAAAAAAATGTCAGGGAGAGAATAAGTATTCAAACGTACTGCAGATGCCTTCATTCATAAGAGATGATGGGTAATTGTGGCGTGATCTGTTTGTCTATGGCACATTTGAGCACATTAATGATGTCATACAGGTACACTGTAAACAAGATAGATACTCCATTGTTAATGCCTTTTTATTTAATTTCTACAGCACTTTTTATCATTTGTATGGTTGCAGAGCAGTTTTACGGAAAATACATTCCAGCACAAAAACATGACAAAAATAGCAATTATACATGACACATTTGAAATAATATCATAGGAAATTGATTTGACACTACAATCTTTAAAAGCCATGTGAGATAGTATTCCAAACAAAACACATTTGGGGTTTTATTGTTATTTCACCGCAATGCTTTCAAACGGTCACATTGTTCTGTGTTCTGGAGTCGTATGTGGCTGAATCAGAAACTCCTCTTACTATTTTCCTGTAGCTATTAACGGTTATGTCTACGGTAATCTGCCGGATCTCAGTATGTGTGTGGGCAATAAAATCCACTGGCATCTGTTTGGGATGGGAAATGAGGTGGACATCCACTCAGCATACTTCCATGGCCAGGTACTGACGGACAAAAGCTTCCACACTGACACCGTCAGTCTGTTCCCAGCTACCTTTGTCAATGTGGAGATGGTTGCAGATAATCCTGGTCAATGGCTTCTCAGCTGTCAAGTCAACGATCACCTCAAAGGTAAAAGATCAATGCCACTCAATTCATGGGAAAATGTTTTGTAATTTCTGAATGTTGTCACAATTATGAGCTTTTTTCTCTGCTTGCTTGCGTGACTAATTCAATTTATTTTTAAGTATTTGATTTTATATATGAAATATATTATTTTTATGATGATTATTGCGAACACACCAGGTGTAGTTTGAATAAAGCTGTGCATGTTAACAGATTTTTGAGAATCACCAGCAAAACAATTCAGAGAGCAGGAGGTATTGTAGCACAAATGCCAAAAATGACATTTATGTCTACTTTCAGCTGGCATGCAGGCCTTTTTTGAGATTAAGAAGTGTTTCCCACATGTACACAAAGCCAGACCATTTGGAGAAGTGAGACAGTATTACATTGCAGCTGAAGAAATCATCTGGGATTATGGCCCCACAGAAATAAACCAGTATACAGGAAAGAAACTCACGGATGACAGGTAGAAATATTTTCTTGAGTCCTGTTAAGATTCATGTCTTTTTAAACTGAACTATGTCTTTAACTATCCACAGTGTGTCTGACACTTTCTTTGACAACCGTAATGACCGCATTGGAGGCAAATACAAGAAGGTTCAGTATGTGGAATACATTGATGATAAATTCACCAAACGCAAAGAGAGGACAACTGATGAGCAACACCTAGGAATTCTGGGTAATTATGCGGTTTAATTTACTTTGTGGATATTAGGTAGAGACAAGCTTTCACATGCAGCAATTCCAGGAAATAGGCAGGTATAGTACAACTAGAAACACAACGTGGAATGACAACTAAGAGCCCTTTCTGCTTTAAAGTTACCTTTATTTAAATTAGGTTTAATTTGTTAATTGCAAATATACTACTTAAGCTATTAACGATAATGTCGATCTTGCGTTATCCCTCTGATGCGCATGAACCAGAGCTTGTTTTTCGGGCAAATGACTTTGGCTAAGTTCCTGTGACGAACGCGGCATTTTTCGTTTTATATCAATAGGACATGGTCTACTCTGTGCGAGAGCTTTCGTCACCGTCATTTGCAGGAAAAACAAGCCTCTGGTTCACGTGCAAAAGAGGGATAACGGAAGCTCAACCTCTTTGTTAATGGCACTGTAAATTTGGATATTTCTCTTAAACAAATGCATAGATTAGCTTCAGATGACCTTTGTTAAAACCACAGAGCCTTGTCAAGCAGTTCTTTGATTGATGGATGCACTCCCTATTCTACCGCGAAAAGAAGAAAGTCATATTGAGGGTCAGTAAAACATGGGAAAATTGGAAATCATTTGAAGCTATGTAGAAGACAGGCATATTGCAGTAAATGAGTTACAATGATTCAGCTGTAAGATCGACTTTGAGTTAAAAGTTTTTTTTTCGGTAGCCTCACAGTAGATTAACCACAGTGTTGCTTCTCCAGTACCAAACTACTTTTTCTAGATACTGTACAGTAGTATCAGTGCGACCAAATGCCACTTCATATTTCAAGTTGCAGCACATTCAGGAAGCATCGTTGAGCTTCTTTTACTTCAGAAGACTTCAGCATTAAGCCTTCTTCATCACTGACAACACAAATTAAAAGCAAGTTGTTTTTCAGGTCCAATAATCAGAGCAGAGGAAGAGGACACAATAAAAGTATCATTCAGAAATAAAGCCAGCAGACCCTACAGTATTCAACCTCATGGAGTTCAATATAACATTGAGATGGATGGCACTCTTTACCACAATGTCCTTGAAGGTAAAGAAATAACCTCATAATATTACATCCTGCAAACCAACTCTAACTATGCTATTGTAATAATGTTTTTATTCAGAGACATACACAGAGAAAAAGCTCCGGGAACTCAAGAAAGAAGCAAGTAAGAGCCAGATGATATTTAGAAAGATCTAGAAATATAGGGTTGAATGATCTGGTATTATTTCACAAAAGTGTACTTTTCTGTCCTGGCTGGACTTCAACCCATCAGGTCAAATGTTCACATTTACTCAGCCTCGTAAATTAAATAAATGTATCAGATTTGGCCGTTGTCACTAATGTCACTACTGGTTAATGTTCAATCGAGTACAAACAGACATTGAGACATTCTTTCACATTTGAGATTATGCAGCACTTCTAAAATCTCATAAAAAGTACATTTAATGCTGGTTAACATCAATGTTACAACAAAGAATTGGATTTCCATTTGATTTGAGTTATTGACACTTCACACAAAATGTCATTATGCAATCATTAAATGTAAGACTGTGGTGGTCTTGACTTTATTCAGGAATAGTCAAACCACTTCCAGCAGCAATGGTCCTTCCTGATACCACCTATAATTATGAGTGGGTGGTGCCTAAGGGTGGAGGACCCACCCAAAATGATGCGGACTGCATCACATACCTGTACTATTCCGCTGTTGATCCCATCCAAGACACCAACTCTGGGCTAGTCGGACCGCTTCTCATCTGCAAGCCAAAATCTTTGAAATCTGGAAAACAGGTGAGAGAGGTGGACGCTGAGCGACTACCAGGCCCACATAGAAAGCGCAGACTTTTCCGTTCTCATTCGGCGGAAAACTGGTAACATACTTTATTAGTAGTTGAGCAACGTATTAAATCAACCGAAACATACATAAGCAATCAAACACAAGACTTGTGTAGGATGTGTAAAAAAAATATTTTCCTGAGTTTGGCTGCAGAATCGATGTGGGCCTGGTTGTTTCAGACTAAGTATTTAACAATCCAGTACTAACAACTTCTCCAATACTCATTTTCCATCGCAGAAGAACGTAAACAAAGAGTTTCACCTTCTTGCTACCGTTTTTGATGAGAACTTGAGCTGGTATTTGGATTACAACATCAACAGATATGCAAAACAGCCCAAATCTGTAAACAAAGATAATGAAGACTTTCAGGAATCCAATAAAATGCACTGTAAGCACCGATCAAAGATATATTTGCATTCAACACACAAATGGGATTGGCTGCTCTTCAACGAGTGTTAACTCTTCATCCACAGCTCTAAATGGATACATGTATGGAAATCTCAAGGGCTTGAATATGTGTAAGGGTGATAAGGTGTCTTGGCATCTATCCGGACTGGGATCAGAGGCAGACATCCATGGACTTTACTTTGAGGGCAACAGATTCCTCTACAAAGAAACCAGAAGAGACACCATCAATGTTTTTCCTCACATCTCTCATACCGTCATCATGGAGCCAGACAGCATGGGTACATACAATTTCTTATAGAAGTAAATGTACATATAAGTTAAGTTTAATAATTGACTAATGGCGTGTTGACTGTAAAGTAAAACTCATCTGAAGTGTACGATGTGATCATCTGGAGTAAGTTATCTGTAATTCCATTGTCTGTCAAAAATTATGCAATACCTTTACTTAATCTTTAGAACATACCGAAATCAAAATAATGAAGTAAATGTGCGTGTCTGATGATGTCTGCAGGGCAGTTTCAGGTGGCGTGTAAAACCACAGATCATTACCATGGGGGAATGAGAGCCAACTACACTGTAGAGAAGTGTCACTTCTGGAACCGTCAGTCTGAGGTGATGCTGCAGCAGAAAAAATATTACATTGCTGCCGTTGAGATGGAGTGGGATTATTCCCCCAACCGCAACTGGGAGGAAAAGTTGCACAACAGTCTGAACAACAGGTAGTTGACCAACCCCATTTTACTGTACGCTTTTGTCATGTGGGAAAAAATGATCATTATTAGTCATCAAATGAATTCTATGTGAAAGGGAACTCTACGTCAAAAGCTAAACTATTGCGAACTCCTGGAGAGATAATATTTGAACAACAGAAAATCAGATGATTAGGCTTTGGTTTAAACTAGATTTTTTTCTATCCCATGTATATGCCGCAGTTATTGCAAATCAAAGCTTTGATCTTCTGTCTTACCTTTTCAAAGAACCATTGCTCTTTCAGTATGTATTTGATAATGTTCTTGTTCCAGGCTCACTTGGTCCCTTAGACTACCTATCGCTAGAAACCCCGTTGTAACCAGAGAGCAACATTTTCCCCGTATTATGCATAGAATATGGCTGAAAGCGGTTGCTCAAGAGTTACTTGAAGTTCTAGCATATACAGTCAGGAAACTGAGGCTTGATTGGTCTGATCCTGATGTTGCCTTTGGCTGGATGAATGAGTCATCCTAACAAGATGTTCTTTCAGCTTCTGATACTCGCCCAAGCTGCGGATAGCTCAGTGCTCTACAGGCAGCATTCTTAGAAGAAGAGGCAGGTGGAGATGGAAAAATCAATGTCCTATAGAAAGAGATCCATCTTCCTAGCATGTTTGTTCTCCACAAAATTGTTTGGCATTTGAGAGATTAAAATATGAAGCATCTGCCAATAAATAGATATGATTCTATACAGGTTTCAGTTATTGTCACTCTTAGAGTGTCAGGGGTTTGTTTCCTCTCTTTCAATGAACCAGGGTTATGGACATAACTGCCAAAATAACAAACTACCAGAAAAAGTCAGTACACTGCAAAGGTAACTTGTAAAAAATGATTTATTATATCAGTCCAGGCAATATGTTCCTCAAGAAAGATGGGAAATTCATTGGTTCAAAATACAAGAAGGTACTTTACAGAGAGTACACTGATGAAACATTCACAAAACCAAAGGAGAGACCCGCTGATATGGAACACTTGGGAATTATGGGTAAATATTTCAAGTATATGCACCAATGCTTGATACATACTTCAAAATTGATTATAATGTTTACAAAGCTGCAGAATATGAGAAATGATAGTGTCGCTCACCTTAGGAGCCATGATTCATGGTAATGTGGGGGAGAAGGTCAAGGTTGTCTTTAAGAACATGGCGAAGAGACCGTACTCCATACACGCTCATGGAGTTAAAACTGACAGTCCTCAAGTCACTCCCACACTTCCAGGCAAGTGATGTTCTGATATAGAGCACCAAAGTCGGGTTCAGGAAATAAAGATCCTATTTCTTTCGTTTATTTATTATTTAATTAATTCAATCATTAGTTTTCCTCTCTCAAAGGTCAAATTCAGACATATACCTGGTACATACCAAAAACTGCTGGGCCGACAGAAGAGCAGGAGGAGTGCAGTGTTGGAGCATATTACTCCACTGTAGATGTTATCAAGGTAACTGTTACGCCAGAAGGCCTCGGTATGTGGAGATCTTGGGCCTCATTTATAAAATGCTGCGTAGAACCCATCCTAAATTTGATTTTACAATCATTTCTCAAAGTCCGTAAGTGGGGTTCATAGAATGAACGTTAGGCACATAAAGTGTGTAAATGCCTCTCTTTCAGATATGAAATCTATAAATCGCAAATTATGTTGAAATTCTCCGCAGATGAACAGTTTCAGATCTCCGCCTTATAAACATAATCAATATCATTGACACATAAAAGAGCTTCCGTCAACATCCAAATCATATACGAGTGGCAAGAATGGCTTATATTTTTAAATCCTACAGTATGCCGACAAGCAAAAGTGCGTATGTCTGCTCAAATTCTGAGGTGGCGCTACGCACTTTTCCATGTCAAAGACGGATTTTATAAATGAGGCCCCCTATATCGGATTGAAACTCTCTCTCATTCCAGGACATGTATAGCGGTTTGATTGGGCCGCTGGTCATCTGCAAGAAGAGCCTAGCACGTAAACTGGGACTTAAGAAAGAGATTGAGGAGTTTGCTTTGCTCTTCATGGTCTTTGATGAAAATCAATCTTGGTTTCTTGATGATAACATCAAAGCTCATGTTAAAGACCCTCCCAAAGGGCTGAAGGAAGATGCTCAGTTTATTGAAAGCAACAAGATGCACGGTGAGCACGAATGCATAAATGAGCTTTAGAACTTAAACAAGATGTGACCAACATAATCAAGCAACAAGCACTTAAACACTCAGGTTCCCACTTGGTTCAATTGCTTAATCAGAATCAGAGTTTGATTCTACTTTTGTGGATGCATACAAATCTGAAAAACAAACAGAACCTCGGATGTCAAGCCACTTCAGGTCCACATCATGTGTTCTTAAGCCTAGTCACAGACAAACTTAAATGTCTTAATGGAAAATAACTTGCACCGACATATCTTAAAATATATCAGTGCTATTGTTTGTCTCAAGATGCCCACCAGTAATGTTTTTTGTAAAGTATGTCTTTAAAATATCCTAATATAACCAAGGCCTAGACCTGCCTAAACATAATTCCCTGTCTAGCAAACTGCCCCTAGCCCCAATGTGAAGTAATGGCTATTCATTTGTCCAAAACAGGTATCAATGGTTTAGTGTATGGTAACTTGAAAGGCCTTAACATGCGGGTGGGAGATAAAGTGTACTGGTATCTGATGGGAATGGGAAATGAAGTGGACATGCACACTGCTCACTTTCACGGACACAGTTTTGAGTATAAGGTAAAAAATCAAATCCATCCACTCACCCGGCTACCGATATTCCATTAAAACATTTGATCTGTTTTTAACCTAAGTGTTTGTTTTACCAGATCAGTGGAACTCACCGGGCAGATGTCTTTGATTTGTTTCCTGGGACGTTCCAGACGGTCATCATGCGTCCACTGTATCCTGGAACATGGCTACTACACTGTCACGTGACGGACCACATACAGGCTGGAATGCAGACAACGTATACTGTTCTCGACAAAGATGGTTAGTCCGCTTATATAATAGCAAACATTATTGTAGTGAAGGTGAACATTAAGTTAAATAAAAAATGCATGTTTGTTTTTTAGGGAAGAGGCGAGGTTTCCTGGGCTTGTTTGGTAGTGGTTAACTCATTCTCGTCTGTAACTGGAAGGTGTAATGAGAATACTTGGCCATGGCTTTTCTAAATTAAAGATATACATTTAATTCATGGGTTAATGTTTTTATTTAATAAAGCATGCAAGAAGAAATAGTTGTGAACTGAGGTTTTAACTATAAATGAGTGATACAAAATACAAAAATGATTTACTAACATGCACACAGTATACACAAAATGTTGATGAAAACTGAACAATTAGCATTTTATTGCATAAAACACCTGCATAAGACACATTTATACATTTGATAAAGGGTGAGGTGTGCAAGCAAACGTTTATACATCATGAGATGAAATAAGCTTAAATTGACCAACACAAACATGAACATAAAATGAGATGATACATGCTTTACTGGTCTTGTACAAATGTAAAAGCCATCCAAAACATTCAAAAAAAAAAAAACGTCTTAATCGACCAACAAATATTTACTGTATCGTCAATCACTATTAAAATGTGTATTATGTTTAATAATTTCAGATGAGATAAAGGAGTATTTGTGTTTTGAGGTAAACTCTGACCCCTAAAATAACATTCTGGGTATTAGGATTGCCATGTATCTTACCAATCAGACAGAGGACAACAAACGTTTATGTGATAATCAGCATTCAATGCAGAAGGTGGCCTATACATTTGGTGTTTCTGTAAAAAGGTTTAGTGTTGATTCTCTTAAATATACCAATTGAAAATGAGTCCTCACATAAGAAGATTTCTCTGGCTGCACTCAAGCAAATGTGGCAGGAAAAAGCTGAGCCGTTCCATCATCCGGTAACAAGTCCAGGAACTCTAATGGGTTCAGTTCTTTGGCCACCACAGCCAAAACATCTGAGAAACACAAGAGCATTTCCTTTATAGCAGCAGAATTCACTTCAATCTGTTGTGTCATGTTTGAAAAAAACAAGTTAAAATGAACCTCGCAGTGCAGAGAGGATTGTGATGTCATTTCCGGTTCTTCTGATTCTGTCACAGAGCTCAGGGAAAAGCTTCTGCCACCAAAGACACTAAAGACAACAGACAAAGAAATTCTAAAGCAGAGAAAAAAACTCCTTTCATTTTTCTAACCCTAATTTGAAAACATTTTTACATTTGCCACCTTGACACTAAACAGTCTAAACATCTGGGCTTGTGTAACAATATCACATATGTAAATGTCAGTAAAGTTTGTCACCAGTTTCTCGTTCTGTAGCTCATGTTTGGCATAAGAGATGATGGCTTGTGGACAGCGATCCAAAAGCTTGTTGATAGAGCCCTCGTGTTGGCCCAGTTTAGTGGCACATAGCACATGTACACTAAGTCCGGTGTTGTCGCGGTCAGACAGCTTCTCCAGCAGAGGCAGAATGGATGATACCTCCAGCGTCGGACCACACAGTAAAGACTACAGAAGAAATCATCAATAACGAAACCACACGCTTCAAACATAAAGAAATGCTGTGTGAGTTCAGAAGATCTGTCGTGACTCGGATCTTTGAATCGCTCATGTCAGTCTTACAACAGTTATTTAATATTCTGACATTTGTGTCATTTGATAAGAACTGAGCTACTGTATATAAGTCCACACCTGGAGTTTGTGTAGGTCCTGCTGGTCGTGAGCGATGCCAAACTGGACGGGAGTCAGGAGGCTCACCCACGGATACAACATCCCGTAGTGACAGCAAGAGTTTATCTGCGCATTAAGAAATACATGACAGTTTTAAGAATGCCATGAGTCACATAAAAGTCAAAGTCTTTCTGATTTAGAATCTGACTGTAAACAATAACTGGTAAAATATTGACACTAGACTTCTATAACAGACCCATATCTAGAAAGCAGATATCATTATTTGGCTTGATTTGATCCACAGTCAAACAGAACACCTGACTCATCTTACTAAAGAGTAAAAGCACTGTGTTTTTTTCCATGGAAATTGGAAAAAATTACATTTACAGTGAGGCCTGATGATGCTCACCAGGTCTTCAGCTGTTTTGAGGGCTTTAACACCCGAGCGATCTCGACACGTGATCCCATCGATGTAGACAGACACCAGATGAAACAGCAGCTCCTGGATGATGGACTCATTAGCAGATGCTACCAACAAGGCTTCCCAGAAATCCAGCAGCAGCTGAGGAGCCCTCTGAATCTCATCTTTACAGAGCTCCTGACAACCAGGAATACAGATAACATTATCCACACAAATACATTCCCCTGTTTCACTGGAGGTTTTCAAACTCAATGCCAGGGTCAGAACGAGGCATCGTTCTTTGAAGCATCACTAACATCATGAGAGAACCTCATATAAAATAAAGCCTTTAGAATGCACCTGGAAGAAGAGGTCGGCCTCCTCCAGTCTGATTTGTCTGTTCTCGTGCAGTGCCACGACCGCGGCCACCAGCAGCCCCTCGTGTGTATCTCGCAGGTGTTGTGCCAGTAAAGTGGGTACAACGGCCTTTCCTCTGCCATGCAGCAGTAATTTGGGTTCCTCTAGGAAGCCATACACCTGCAGCATCTACATATGAAACCAACACACATTCATAAACAGTCATCTACTGAATTCAGTACAGCAGTAAACTCTGACCGTGCATCAGTTCACCTCTGCATGACGGTCCATCTGCTGTCTGTATGTGTGTAGATCGCCCTTGCGGAGTGCCAGGGAGGCCATAGAGAGAGACAGGGTGATGGACGAGGTGCCGGAGATCTCCAGCTGTCTCAGGTGTGTCATGGCACAGTCAGGATCGGCTCTCAGCATGGATGGGTTGCTCACCACATGAGGGAGTTCAGTGGGTTCAGTCACGCTAAAGATCTCCAGCACTTTATTGGCCATGTCCTAGAATAACAGAAATGTTATCCCCCTGTTTCTTGTTTCCATGTTACAAAAAATTATTTTTATCATTTCTAAAATTCAATGATTAATTCTGATAGAATTCCACTTTTTAAATTTATTCAGTAAGTAGTATTGCTTTAGTGCATAAACAACATCTGCAAAGTTGCATAGTTCAAAGCTCACAAAAAAGGAAGATAACGGAATCCCCAAATTTCATTAACCCTGCCCCCTGGACCCTAGGGTGATGAAACAAACAATCTAAGTGCTAGACTTTTCACAAAAGTGACCATTGAGAGCGTTTTGGAAGGAGGGAAGGAACAAGGAACTCAACAGCCTGTTTTCTGAGAATCGAGATGACGGTGTAAAATACAGGTGAAATATTAAATATATAAAGCATTTTTGGAAAATCAAAACATGAATACCCATTGTTTAGCACAACATAATTTGAAAAATAGGCAAAACAGGGCTCTACAATGGAACCAAAATGGTCGCAAATGCGATTATGTCCTAACAGCTATGAATAACAAACAGCGCGCCAATGTGAGCTTCTGTCCGATTCGTGACCTAATGACTCATTTGAACAGATTAATTTTGTTGAAACAATTCATATGTCAAACACTGAACTTACGATACTCACTGTCTGAACCCATCAAATCAGTCATTCAAAACACATCAGAAGCATGCTTACACCATTTTACAAGAGTGGTTTGTGAGATTTATTATTTAAAGTTTATATGTGACAATGTGCAGTAAAGTACATATATAATATTCTAGTTTTGAGTTCCTTTTAAGTTTTGAAATAGCAAATTAAATTTTATGTGGTAAAATGAAAGATTTAAAATGAAGGTCTGGCTAATAAAGGCCAGTGGCAAAATTACAAATTTTTGAAAAGAGGGCAATAAAGGAGGATAGTGAAGAGTGACAGATTGTATTTGTGTCGGATCATTTCATACCTAACACATAACTTGAAAGAAGTTATAAAGCGAAATAATAACAACTCCATAAAATAACAAGTGATGTGTTTCTTTGCATTTATTGGGCTCGCAGTTCACGAGTAGGGTACTTTTAACTGTGGATAACCATGGCTGTCAACCCCCACGGAAGTCAATTTTTGACCCAGGTGAAACCCTTCCTGTTAACCTATCAGGTTTGATTGGCCCCTCTCTACCTGTACTTTTATTAGCTGTGTACATGCGCACAGTGCACAGATGCTAAAGAACAAGCACTTCAGCGCTAATATTAAGCGGTGTATAGCTGGCCATTTTATTAGATAGTGACAATTTAACTGAGCGATTAATCAACATTCAAGGTCATTATGATTAGGATAAAAAAGGGTGCGACCAAATTGTAAGTTAGTGCGACCAACTGAGAGCTGGGAAAAACCAGTGGGAAAAATAACAACCCCTAAAAAAATTGGAAATAAATAAACACTAAAAGCACACTTCTAGCGTTGATCTTGGTATGATTTGATTATAAAACTTTAAGTCATGGGACACCAATAAGTACCTTCTTTTGTAACATTTTATTTGTATTTAATGCTAATAAATGAGATTATATGGCCATTTAGAGAGTTTTTACACTGTTCACACTGTCTGCCGCTGATTTCATTTGAGAATGCTGTATGCCTATAACATGTTTATCTGTTTTTCTTAAAAGAGTCTTGTGCACCTCATTGAGCTCCTCCACGGTTCCTTCATAGAGTGAATGTTTGAGATAGAAGAGAAATCCTCTGCCGTATCCAGACGAGAAGCTGCACATGGCCATGTTCCTCCGAACAACATCAGTCACAGATAGACCGGAGATGTTATAGTACGGCAGAGCCAAATGACAGTCCTTCTTATCCAACCTGCATTTCACACACATACATCACAAAACTAAAGAAAGCTCAACCTAACAAAACATCTGGGAAGGCATGAAGGCGAATAAATGATGTGATGATGCAAACGTTTGTTTTGGGGTGAACTGACCTGCTATAACAGTCTGCTAAGTGAGCGCAGCTCTCCTGAAAGGCCTGCTGCAGGAGTGGCTCATCGTCCTGCTGTGTGAGCAGTGCTGAACGCAGGAGAAGATGAGCTTCACTCAGCAGATGAACACAGCTCTGAGAGAGAGGACTTGACTGCTCATATCGCTTACTGTATTCCACCTGACACAAACAAGCACTCAACCTTTAGACACAACACACCAGTCTTTAGTGGGCAGTTCTGAGCTACAACAAACTTTCAAGTAAACCAGACTTTCTGCCAGTGGTTTTTGAGAATGTTTAGAGGGCGGTCTAGCAGCGGCAGAGCGGCGTGGTCTCCTTCCTATACTCACTAACAGGTTGTTCCAAACTTGTATACATTTCTTTGTTCTGCTGAACACAAAGGAGGATATCTGGAAAATTGTCAGTGACCAGACAGTTCTCATCCCCCATTGACTCCCATAGCTTTTATTTTCCCAACTAAGGCAGTAAATGTTTGGTCACTAATATTTTTCAAATATCTTCCTTTGTGTTTTGCAAAACAAAGACATTTATACAGGCTTGAGTAAATGACGGAATTTTCATTTTTTGGGTGAACTATACCTTGAATTCATAAATATAAACAAATACGTTAAACAACTTTCATGGGCAATAATGTACCTTAACTTTAACAAATATATTCTTTCTCCACATTTTGGTATTATATTTTAAATTGTTCTAGTTGTAATTTTAGATTTCCAGTCCCGATAACAATATTTTAAATTAAATATATATTTCATCAATTGTCAGTTTGTGAAAATCCATCATAGCATTAAGTTTTAAAGCATTAGTTTATTCAGTGTATACTTTATTAATTAAGTAAAACTTTAAAATAAATCACATATTTCATAAAGGGTTTCATATGTTTCTCTCTCCCTTATCTTAAATGTGTGCTTTAAATGTTTTGCTAATACTCAATATGTTGTATGAACAGCTGCTTTTGTAACAATAAATATTGTAAAAAGCGCAATATAAATAAAGTTCACATGACTTGACTTGACATTGCATAGACAAAGAGTATGTATCTTAATACGATGTACTCTCTTAAATAAAATAAAAAAGTAGAAAATTGTAAAAAGCACTATGTAAATAAAAATCGAAATGATCTTTGAGAGGTAAAGATACAGTACTATTTCTCGGTAGAGCTGCAGTGTGGACACACACGTGATGACATAGAGATTCCAGCCATGAACGCTGTCTGTCGGCTCAGTGGATTTGCAGACGGAGGTCTTTCTGGATCTAAGGTACATAAAGGAACATGATGAACGGTCAGAAATCATCAATGGTTTCAATGAGTTGAGTTAGTTGACACCCTCTGCTTGCAGAAGTTAGTAAGTTAGCTCACGTTCTACAAAAATGATAGAAACCGTTCACTGGGGAACAAAAGCGGATTACAGGTGATTATAAAACAGATCATTACAGTCCTGGACACTGACAGACCAACAGCCATGCTACATATAACACATGTTCTTCATTCAGTGTCCATGTGTATCACGTCATAACACCTGCAGACGAGACTTAAGTTCTAAAACCGTTTATGTCAGGAACTTAACACTTTAAAAAAAAATAAGCCTTAGATGTTCTGTGTGGTTTCATGAAGAACCATTCAAATCTGCAGTACGTTTCTTTGGGGAATCAAAAATGGTTCTCATATGACGCTGCTGCAAAAACACTTCTAAAAACTTAGTTATTTTTAAGATAGTATCCATTCAACAGAAGAACAGTCACTCATCATCTGACAAATAAACATCTTCAAATGTTTGTAATAACCATTGTAAAGCATCAGCAAGCCACTCAAGACTGTATCATATTGAGAATGATGAAACGAATGCCTAACAAAGCCATTATTTACATTATACTGTTACTCTAACATCATTTGCAGACTTTATTTATTGACTTGGGAGAACACAGCAGACTTTTATTGGTAGCATAAAGCACATGTAAAAAACCTTCAAGGGGTGGAGCATGTACGTAACTCTCAATGGCAATTTTTTGGGAAATCTTAGTAGCTCTGCACAGAAATAAAACATTAAAAGAGATAAACCCTTCAGCAAAATGGTGGTGTTAGATGAATTATATACAGTAAGGGTCACACAGTGGCAGGTTAGGAGGGACCGTTAGAGTCATGCTATTGGCTAACTTACAGTAAAGCTCTGGACAGAAGGTTTTCCAGAGCTGCTGTCGAAGACGGCTCTAGACCTACAGCTACTAAAATGCCTGTCAGGGTTTTGTGTTCTCTCGATTCACTACAACAACCAGAAATTTGGTCAGACAGATATTCGGAGTAAATCTCTTGTCTGCACTTGTCCACAGATAGACCTACGTGTTTTTGCGGGCCGGCCTCTCCACATCTTCTCTGTTGTCCACATCGGCAGCTGTCAGGAGAACAATGTGATTCCCGTCATGACAGAGAGCCTTCAGGCCGATGAAGAGCTGGATCCGCAGGGCGCACACCTCCATTGTGATGGGCGGGCACGCCTAAATCAACACCATACACCAAGCAACATCAAATCTTTACAAGACTTCAATGGTAACAACAGATCATCAGCTACCCATCAGGAGGATGTAGAAAGAAAGAAGGTCACAGTGATGACAGACATTACCTTCATAGTGGTGTCAATATAGGGATCATTCACCCGTGTCGCTACAGCACTACACCTGACGGTGAAACACTGCAGAGCATTCCTACACCAAACACAGTCAATAAAGAAAAACACATGTTTTACTGATAGTATTATGTGAGCTGAAAAACGGTTATTACGCCTGACACAGCATATAGGAACAACAGCAGGGAAAACTGTTCAACGTCATTATGCAACGGAATGGTGTGATGGACAAATCACTGTATAACAGAATAACTACAGAACAACACTGTTCCTGTATTTACAAAAACATTCACATTAACACATCGCAAAAAGGTTTAATTCATTAAAATATTTTCACAGCATTCATTGATTTGTTAAATTTACAACTACTACTGTTAACCAAAACAACTTTTGACTGCGAACTTCAGTACATTTTGAAATTAATATGATAAACTAAAATTAATAAATGCTGAAGAAGGGTGTTCAATGTAATAGTCTCTGTAAATTCTTAATTACAGGTGAAAAAATCATGTTGCTTCTTTACAATTTATATTTTTACTGTACTTTTGATTTAAGTGCAAGATCAGATTTTATTCAAGGGAACGTGAAATGTGTTACCTGGTGATGACATAGAGGAACTGGTTGCTAAGTACTGCTTGATGGGTTTTTTCAGGATACTGGTAGGTTGATACAAGTTCTACAGAGTCCTTTAAACTGTACATGTAGCCGGTGTTTGGCAAAGAGAAGAAAACAAACATACAGGTGGGTTCTTCTCCTTTAGGGATGATGGATTCCTCCTGTGTAACTAGTAGGAAGAAACAAGTCAGAACCACAAAGATGAAGAATAAGAACAAATGTTATTGACATAATGAAACAGACGAGTGGTGGAGAATTTCCCAACTGCAAATAAGTGAAGTAAACACATTCTTTCACACGACTGACTGTATAGTGAGTGTACAAGTGATAGACTTTAAAGGTCCGGTTTATGAAATCTGCAACCAACGGCTCACCCCACCCCACATTTCCCTTTCGAAGCACCATGGTGGCTTACACAGGACAAAGATGCCGTCGCATTTTCACTTCTTTGTCGAAGCAGATAACGTATTTATGAAACGTGCTCCGTAGAGCAGTTAGAACGTTAAGAGATAATATAGAAACAACATAAGGGACAAAGGGACCTGTGGTGTACATAGATAATAATAGCTCATTCTAAGATCATAAGAGCAAAACGCTTCATTATGTAAGGTCTTTATACACCTCTGAAGATATAGTTTTGCATATTATATTACATTTCTGTCAATAGATCCTCCAAAAAATTACACATTGGACCTTTAACAGCACACTCTTATAAGTATGAAGTGAAGACGGCAGTCTTCAGTCAACGGTTTGTTTATATACGGCTGTCATGGGTCACAGACAGCAGTCCACAAGTGCCCTCAAGTCAATTTCACAGGTAAAGGTACCCGGCAGCATTTGAAGAGGAAATATAAAATAAGTTTGCAGCAACTATTTTAGCTTCCTCACCAGTAAACATGGGGTGGAGCTGTAGGGAATGCAAGTGTGTCTCCTCTACGCTGCAACCTTGAAAGAAGTCAGGTGCAAATCTCCTAGAAAGAGCACACCAGAATGGTAACACTTGACCACACTTACGGGTGCCTTGAGAAAGATCTCTCCACAGAGTTTATTATACCTGTATAAGACATAGCATACGCTCATGTCCTCCGATCTCTCCACCTCTAAACCCGTCCACTCCAGAAGAAAAGATATGCCACAGTCCTGAGCTTCACTGCCCAACATCTCCTGATGCTTCGGAAAGATGAAGAAGTCCTCCTGCTCATGGAGGGGACTGAACCCATCTTTTTTCATCTCTCGAAGACAGACAAACATGAAAAAAGAAGGTCAAATTCAAATAGCTGTATTGTATATTAAACGTTAAACAAATTTGTATTGAAAGAAAAACCTCCTGCAAGTGTAAAAATGTAAGCGTCCCAGCGATTGCACATAAATGGTCGTATTGTATGTATAGCCATTGGAGGATTCAGTTCAGCTTGGGGAAAAGCATGTTAACTAAAGTAGATTGGTTTGTGTTAGTAATACCTGCATCCTCATCTGAAGCAGCGTCAGTGATGATGTCATCTGGTAACAGCACGTGATGATGGCTTGTATCTGTTGTGTTCTTCTGTTGTTGGGTGAGCTTTACCACCAGTACCTCCAACTCGGTCAGAATAGCCACAAATCCAGCACAGAATGCCACCTGTGTTGGGCTGAGGCCCTGGACGTGAAGAATCAGAACTCTCTCAAAGTCCAAAAGAGAGTGCTGCTCGCTCAGCTTCTGATGCTTTAGAGTGAAGACCACCAAACTCTTGGCACAACCCACCAGAAGATCACCTGCAGCAGGCATGCAAACGCATGGAGAATTACAGTGTCAAATATGACGACTTTTGTTTATAAATCAGACTTTTTGAAGAGTGTTAACACAGTGGCTCAATGTTAACACAGTGCACAAAATTTCAGACTTGACCAGTGACAAAAGTTTGGGACTCTCTTTCTCTTTCTGAACCACAAACCACACCGTCTTTGCTTTGAACAGGATTCATTTCAGAAATTAGAGGGAAATAATGCTGATGAAGGAATTTAATGAATTGGTGCTGTTTGGCAATGTACAGACATTGGGTCTCAGTCATGAAACACGAGCAGAACACATTTTTGTGTAAATTGTTCGTAAAGTTGTTCTGATGTTAATTTTTGGATTCTTAAAAATGTTCGTATTTTCAAAATTTCAGTTGGTACGAAAGAAATTTACAACTGCTCCCTACCACGTGTAAATGGTGCGTAATATATACCCAAGCATCCTGTTTTCTTTTAGACAAACGGATGACACTGTGTTTTGACGCACTATGTTTCTTATTGATATTTCACAAGTTCTCTTGGTTCTCAAGGTCTTTCTTTTGTTTTTTGCTCTTTCATTTTGGGTAAAACAGATAGCACATCAAAGTCCCTTTTTACACAGCGGCCCAATCACAGTAGAGGAGGGGCGGACAAACTCTACATTGTCCAACCATCATAAAAAACAATGGAGAAGTTAATATTGCTTGTTACTGCATTTTCTGAATTCAGGAATATTATTTGAAATAAGATACAAGAAACATGTTACTGTCATAGATATTCCAAATCACAGCAAACAACGCATCCCAGGAAAAAATCGCAGTGCTTGCAAAGCACTCAAGCGCCATCGGCTGGCTGTTTGCAGAAGAGGACCAGACATTATTTCACTTGGCTGCAAATTTTTTGGTGGACACATGTTAATTCATTATTTTATTGTTAGTCATAATAGCCTTTTAGTCTCTTGTGCATTTATGCATATAACGTAACAAACCTGAGAATGGAATTTAGAGGATTCCACAGCATTCCTAGATACGTAATTTGTGTAGCTTTAATTCAAAGGCAGGGAATATGCTCATTATGAATGACGAGTTATTTACGAATGATTGGATAAGTCAAGGCTCCTGTGTGAAATGAAAGCAGGCAGATTTTGGTCAGACATTACATCAAACCATGCAGCTTGTAAACAACGGTGTGTTTTTACTTTTACAAGATAATACAATTAAAGATATCCCATAAACTGACACCTCCGGAGAGACTGCAGCATAATTGTGACAGTAACTCTTTCACCGCCATTGAATAGTTATCTCGTCATTTAAAAAAAGCGTTTTCCCGCCAAAGACGAGTTATTATGGCAATCAGTGTTTGCACTGTTGTACAGCAGGTGGCGCTATTACACACCTTTGGGAAAAAAGTACAGAATCCAAGAACCTAGAACGTATATGTTTTAGAGGATTTTAATGATTGTTCTGAGTGTAATCTGGGTGGAATGTTTGACAAAAACGTTAATTATCTCACCTGTGTAATCAAAGTGATGCATTTTTAAAGAAACCTACCCACATCTATGGAGTGATAAAAAAAAGAATAAATGAAGACAGAAGAATAGGGTTCCTTTGTTTAAAAGCTGGGACTCTGTTCTTTCCTTTGACATATTGTTTGTCCATATATTATTTACAGAAAATTTACTGTGAGCCATTAAAATTGGTTGAAAATGTTAAAAAACGCTGGCGTAGGCTGGTAACTTTAAAAAAAAAAGGCTGTATTAAGTGATCGACTAGGTTCCGTAAAGTGCAGTAAAATGAATTATTGATGAATGCGAGATCGGGACGGTCGCTTGGTACATAACAGCTTAGCCTAACCCTACCTAACCCATTGAGTGCAACATTTGCGTCCGAATTTTCCGCACGTTAAAAAATAAATAGGACCTCGCGTTGTGTCAATAACATTTAGAAATTTCGAACTGGGTTTGATTTTCTGAATATTTTACATCCGTCGCAGGCATTTTGAGAGGAGTTTTAACAATTCAGAGACACCGTACAAACGAGCGCCAACTACGAAGAAACGCAAACAAAAACTTGGGACTGTATGTGCAAAGGCCTTAACCCTAACATACCACCGGTATGCCACTAAACATGCCACTAAACTGAGTGGCAAATGCCATCGCGAGACCGGACGGACCCGCCACCAGACATTCCACTAAGACAATGGAATGTGCCGATGGCTTTTGCCCGTCAAGTGCCATGCAACTCTGTGTTAATACTGCTACTGCACGATCAGTTGCCATGAACAAATCTCATTCATAATCATCCAGACAGGCGTTTAAGTGTATGTCTGGCTTTAGGTGAACGGGCTAACATTCTTAAATGGATAGTTCACCCAAAAATGAAATTTACTCATTATCAAGTTGTTCAAAACCTGGACATTTCTTTGTTCTGCTGAACACAAAGGAGGGTATTTGTAATAATGTCAGTAACCAAACAGATCTCAAGCCCCATTGACTCCCATAGTTTATTTATATAGTATTTATATTTATTTTCCCTACTATGGCAGTAAATGGGGGATGAGATCTGTTTGGTTACTGACATTCTTACAAATACCCATCTTTGTGTTGAGCAGAACAAAGCAAAACTATGAGGCTGAGTAAAGAATGTCACAATTTTCGTTTTAGGTGAACTATCCCTTTACATTGAAAAGCTGCATATTTTATGGAGTCAAGCACAGTTAAACACCACTTACATTTTCTTAAATATTATCTGTGTTTTTATTTTCAGATACGTTTTACCTGTGAGAGGGCAGCATGCCATACACAGCGGCGGCTCAAACAGAGGAATCTCTATAATCTCCATTTGCTCTTTGGGCGCTCCACGGAAAGATGCGCCACGCAGGAGATGTCCCAGCAGACGCACACCAACACGAGTCTTCTCAACAGCCTGGTACCTCCAGTTAGTGTAGGCCCGCAGGTACATGGCCCCATTCTTCTCTTCAATAGTCACCAAATAGTCCCCTAACAACAAACACAAGCAGTCTTTTGACACTTTCCACAAATTGGGTATACAAATCTTTCTAATATCTTTTTAGTAGCTATAAGGCTCAAATTCCATGTTGTTTTGTAAAAGACAACTAAGACAAACTGCATAAAACTGACATGGTATCTCTAACACCATTTCCACAAACATACATGACACTATTGTGTGTGCCATTCCCGATTACAATGACACTTATTTCTTGTAATATACCATTTAATGACATCATGATATTAACATGAGTACCGTCTGTTTTACTGCGGCATTTAAAGGGCTACAGCAAGCATGACGAAACAGTGTCGCGACAGGTTCAGACTCTTTAAACACCACCAATGCTAAAACATCCGTTTAACGATATTGCGAGTTTAAGAAGTGAGGCGGTGACTGACTGACCCGCGCCGCTGTGGCGGATGCTGCGCACGGAGCCGACGCTGCTAAAGCGGCAGATGAGCGGACACCCGTCCTGCCGCACATCATACGCCTCGATCCTGCAGCCACACACCACGAACAGCGCCCCGCCGCCGCAGCACATCAGCCCGGGCTCCTGCTCCGTCGAAACGATGTGCTGAGACGCGAACGGGTGGCAGTTATAGACGTGCACCATCTCTGCGGCCACACCACCGCGAGCTAACGTCTGTCAAACTCACGGAAGAGTGACAGACAGACTCAACAAACAACCAGAATGGTGATGTTAGACACGTAGTAGGCGGGGCATTGGCCCAAATGTCGTTTCTAATTTGTCACGTCCGACAGGTCTAAATAATAATTCTCAAGTTTGTAGTCTTCTCTGTTTCCTCAAATATCCGTATGTATATTAAATATGCTGAGCGACAGTAAATAATTATTCATGCCGGCAATAAAGAAACATCACGTGGTTGTTTTCCTCCACTGTTCTTTACTAGATAAAGAATTGTATTCAGTCATTTTATTGCAATTAACAGAGCGTTATTTCTATACGCCCTAAGAGAGCCGTGTGTTAAATCTATACATTAAAAACATTATGTTTGAGATGAACTCTAATAATGCCTCAAATATAACTAAAACGCATCGTAAAATGTATGTAGATCAATGGAGAATTCGCTCTTATGGGCCGTCGCGCGCCCCCTGGATGAAAAATAAAAAATGAGACGAGTTATTTGTGTTTTAAATAGAACTATATCACATGCGCTGAAGTCTCGTGATGATCAGGCCTAAGTCATTTGCCAGAGCTGCGCTTGACTGTTCGACTTGATGCGGCGCCGGAAAATCCGACAGACGGATGACATCAAAGTATCGCGATAGTGATTCGAAAGCAAACTTTTTATATTTTTCGAATCGCTCTCGCGGTAATTTGATGTCATCCTGCGCCGCAAGAAGTCGAACTAGCCTCTCTCAGCCGTCAGTTCATCTGTTAACGGTTATGTGGAATTATCAGACAAAAAAACTACAGAATAAAAACCTTCTGGTATACAGTATGCAAGGGCGTAGATTTGGTTTGAACATTGGGGGGGTTGAACGTCCCAGATAGCACACGAACATCACGGAGACGTCTATTTGATGTGTGTGTTTACATCTTGAAGACGTATCTTTTAGAGTGTTTGCTCATCTGCAATACGTCTATAGGACGTTTCCTGTTAGAAGCTGTCTTTAAGATGTAATGATTTAGAATGTATGTTAAACTGACATCTTATAGATGTCTATCAGATGTTAGTAAACAGCAGATGCTTTCCAGATGAAGTGATCTTTAACAGACATCTTGCAGACGTATGTGCTATCTGGGGTTGTATGCTGCCTGTTATTTTATTTTTATTTTTTAATGTGTATTGTTATTGGAAAATTTGACTTTTCTACCCTGCTGCTATATTTACCTCATATCTGTTAAAAAAAACTTGTTAAGAGATTATACACCTCATAACGTTATGAAATTCGTGTATAATCCTCATTCATAAAATTCTAACATAGAAGAGATATAAAAAGAAAGAAATTAAGTATTGAAAGCGCCAGTAGGCGGCAGCGATTCACTGTTTTAATGAGTGAGCTACTTAAATTATTCATTCATCCAATTCGTTCGAAAGTCAGATTATTTTAGGAAGAAAACAAAAATCAATGTGAATACTTTTGTCATTGATAATTACAGAAACTATTGAAAAATGAACTAACAAAACAGATGGCTGATTTGGTAACTTGTTATACTGATAGTTATAGCTAAATACATTGCAATGGATTAGCTAGCTAACATATATCGTGTGTACTTAGCTATTATTACACAATATTCTCATACATCATTCTCACTACATGCTTTATTTTGTTTGGCATCCCTCTCGGACCAGCAGTTAAATATAGTCCGCTGTGCAGCGCTTCTCTTCATTTTGCGCGTACGTTAAATTACCCGTGTGCTGCTCTCCCATTCAAACACCACTCGCGTTGTTTTGGTGAAAGTGCGAATCTTTGGTTGGACGTTACCAATCGGTTCAATGGAGGGGGAGTATTTTTTGTCTAATTTATTATGACAAACTCATTTGATTAGGAACAAAATTATCATCACAAAAAAAAGTAATTCTACTTATTTTTCATTTGATCTACTGTGATTTTCATGTTGAAATATTGGAGGGGTTGTAACTGATGGATTTGAATATTGGGGGGGGTTACCTCCCCCCCATCCCCCCCACAAACTACGCCCCTGACAGTATGCTATATATTTGAACATAAATACTGGCAGAACTCACTTCCTGAAGATATCAAACCTAAACGACGGAAGTGGGTATTGATTCATGTTCATACCCTTCAGTAAATCAGCTCTATTTTTGATTGGTTATCAGTGCGTAATCTTTTTGGCAGACGCTTTTAAGGAGAGCATAAAAAACGTTTTGTCAGCATGCTAAACATTACTGTTAGTTTAGAGGCTAGGAGGATTAAAGTTGGAGTAAGCAAGTGAGAGAAAGAAGGAGAAGTATATACTACATTTATATATTTTATAAAGTCTAAAATTTTCAGATTTAAAAACTTTTTTTTTTTTAAATAAAAATCTGTTAAATATTTGATTTCGTCAGTGTTATTCATTTTTTAAATATTCTACTAAGGATTCATTTCTTGCTATTAATTGGGGCATTCCAATAGACTGAAGGGATGACGCTTTATGCAAAACCTGCAAAACGAGTTCTAATTCCAACGCCCCAACGCAAATGTTTTTTTTCCATTGGTTTTGATTTAATGCCTGAAATAAGGTCTGTGGTAAACAAAACCTCTATATTTTGTTTTATTATATGAAGCATTTGAGAGAAAGAATGCCAAGTACCATGTACTAGTGGAAGAATGCAGGAGGCAGGGGCGGCAAGCACACTGCTACCCAATAGAACTAGGATGCAGAGGTTTTGCTGGGCACTATCTCCACAGAGCTTACACCCGGCTAGGCATGAACAGGCCATTGAAGATAATCTGTGGATAAAGAGAGGAGACCCGTGGGCTGATACTGCTGGGACGCAAGTCTGGGCTTGGGACACCTGTTTGCCTGGAACATACACAAGCAGTTGTACGGTTGATAAGAGAGAAACGCGAAGGGAAAGGAGATCTGGTTGTGCTTTGGCTAGACCTGGCTAATGCTTAAGCTGGAAGTTTTGTCCGTCCGCCAGCCGTCCGCATGACGCAATTATCGTTGTGGAATTATCACCCTCTGCCCAATATCAGTCACTCTTTTCGCCCATGCTATGAACATGATAGTGAAGGCTGCAGTGGTGAAGTATAGTAAACTCAAAATAATTCATTTTGAAAAAAAATATTTTACATTTATTTGACTTTCTCTTATCTATGTTGTCATGAACGAACAATAAACACTTACAATTGTTGTATTACCAATGTAATGCCTTCAGATCAAAAACGTTTTGTTTTCTGTTTTCTTCCTAAGCAAATGTCGCAAATCAAAATGTCAAAGCAAATCGTCTGCACAATAGTAACCTCATTAAAATCTACTACTTACAACTAATGTCACAAAACTCTTTAAATAACAGAATAGAACGGAATACTAAACATTTATAAGCCTCTTTCCATTGTAATTTTGACATAAAAACATTAAATAACACTTTATTTCGAGATTTACTTCCATATTTCAGTCCACACAAAGCATGCTGGGAATAGCTCTGACGTCATTGGAAGATATAATTAAAATTTTCAGGTTTAGTGACCACTTATGTTTGTGTGCCTGGAACTAAAAATATCAAAATAGTTAGACACACTTAAAAGTTGGAAGTTAAATTCACAGTTTTGAGTACAGTTTGCTTCATTTTAGTGAGTAGATTATACTGTTCCGGAATACAGTTGAAGGAGTTCAAGGTGTCCAGTCCTAGAGAGGCATATAGTACCAAGACTCAAAAGATATTTTTAGGATTTATTTACAGCTTAATTACTCATTTGTTGTTGAGTGGCATTGATATCAAGCGACCACCATGGTCTGTAGTCTGCATAGCCTCGTGTTACCTTTTTATTTCTGCCGATTATATTTACGTTTCAAAATGAATAATTGTTGCATTATACGTCATAAACTTTTGTTGATTTTTGCAATGTAATGAAAGTCTATGGGATAATTCCATAGGCTTTTGGATGAGGGAATCGGTCTGGCCTCAACTTCCAGGTTGGCCCATAAAAACATCCACGTTTAGCTTGATCCATGACAGTGCCTGATCACATGCCGGTTATTGTCTGAGATCAGTCGGCTGCATCACTGAAGCTTGTATACGTTTACATAAACAGAAAAGAGGCTCATTCTTTATTTTGTCCACTGTATATTTATCCAAACAGGCTGCTGAGTTCATAACTTGACTTTTGCTTAGCACTTTAGATCATATGGAACTTTGGATAATTGGTAAGTTACATTTGATTCTGATACATAGAACTGAATGAAAATGAATAGATGGCAGCCGCTATCTGCACCATAAGTGCACCTCACTTGTTAGACACATTTCAACCAATTTCTTCATTTTATTAAAAAATAAAATGCCTTTATGATCTAATATGTGTTGGGAAATGTGTAAAAATTTGTTTGGTTGGTATAGTGTCAGAAATATTTGCTATGCACTTCACTGCCTGTGCCACTGGAGTAACTATGCAAACAACGTTTTTATTACATTTTCTCTATTGCAGGGAGTTATTGCAATTGGATTTGCCAACAAGGCAAGTTACTTCAGCTCACAGGAAATATACATAAGTATATTTGCACATAAGTGTTAATACAGTTTATAAAACAGTATTCAGAAAAATGAACTTTTACTGTTGTTAGTTTCACTCAATACATCTTTGTTCACATTACTTAAAAATGCATATGTAACTACATGAACTTGATTTTATTGAGTTGAATTTACAAAAATGTAGTGTTGTCAGCTTTACATCACAAGAGTTTGTTCAATCAACTTTACATTGCTGAAATAAAGACAAAACATTTTAGGCTGTAGAATCTTAAGACACTGAACACAAAAAAAGGAAACAGAGGAGCTAAAAGTTCTCGATGATCACAAGCTTTTAATATTGCACAAATCCATACACATTTGGTTACCACCCCCTGCTGGACAAATCTCAATATTCTAAAGGTGCCGTAAACAGCTTTGAGCTAGAATTTTTTTTGGTAGAATTTGAGCAAGACTTTTTGCCCCCTCCTTTCAGATGAATGTTTTTATTGACATTTTATAAGAAATTAAAGTACTGTATAGTATAAGAGAATTTAGATCAACTTAAGCTTTAAAAAGAAACACCTGGGGAAATTAATTAACGACAAAAAGTTCAAAGGCTGGCTTCCAGATGCTCACAATGGTCCTTGAGGGTGGTGTAGAGGGGCGAGGGCTAGGACCCTGGTGCAGAGGCGGACATTGTGGACTCCAGGGCATAGCTGGAGGCAGAGCCGGGGACGCCTTCCCCCTCCCAAAATATGTTTAGGTGGAGCCACCTCCTCCACCTTGCCAATGGTGAAGAAGAACCCCGGCCATGAAAGGGCAAAGTCTGAAAGTTCAAAAAGTGACCCTCGAGGACATCATAAAAGTCCAAAACAATAGATGTCAATCAGTACAAAATCTGGGAAGCCGGAGATGTTTGCAATGTCCCAGAAAACCTTAATGTGGTCCTTGAAGGTGAGAGATCTTTGGCAAAGGTGGACAGGGGCAACTGCTGGATCCATAGTGGCCGGTCTTTCTGTAACAGAGAGTAACTAGGCAGGAAGCAGATCCGTGTGCAGTAAAATGTTTAATGAAAATCATATAGGACAAACTCAAACCAAGGTAATCCAGAGACTAAACGAAGCATTAAACAAAGACAGACACTAAACAAAGCATTAAACAATGACTGACACCAGACACAGGAAACACTATGGTTTAAAGGGGTAGCACAGGAAACACCTGGAGAAACTAATTTAAAAAGAAAATTACAAAGGACTACTAACAATTAAAAAAAATTCTTTACTCTTTTATATAAACACTTGTTTGTCGTTAAAGCTATGTAGACAAATAAGCAGGTAAAGTAAAGTGTTATACACCTTGAAAAGTACAATGAAATAATTTCAGTATTATCTCTATTTACAGATATTAATTGTCAAAACTCGACAACATTGTCACAGTCCTGTCTGCCCCTGTCTACTTAACGTGTTCTTCTTTTCCTTTTGCCCACTCAGACTACACTTCCCACGATCCTCCACGCTCCTTCACTTGTCCCCAGTCTGTCATCACTACACCTGCCAGCACTCCCCTTATCACCTGGACACTTTATATACTCAGCTTGTTCCCTTTGTTCATTGTCGTGTCTAAATGTAAAAGTAAATGTTAATGTTATAACTTCCTGTTTCAATCATTAAAGTGTTCTCTTTCATCATCTCGTGTTTGAGATCCACCTATGGGAAGTGCATCCGTACCTGACCTCTGCAGAAGAATTCAATTGCACAAAGTCTAGCTTTGACAAACAGGAGCGTAAATGTAAATATTCAGAAAGGTTTGTTTGATTGGTAGGTTTAGGGGTATGATGAGGGTTACAGGATACAATATACAGTTTGTACAATATAATAAAGCAATAAGCCCCGCGAAGCCGTGGGTTACAGTGCATTTTATAACAGCTAAGGGGCATTGTTAGGCACGACGCGAAGCGGAGTGCCTAAACCCCCTTAGCTGTTATAAAATGCACTGTAACCCACGGCTTCGCGGGGCTTATTGCTTTTATAAAACAGTTACTCCATATGCTTAGCAAGGTTTCATTAAATAAAGTAAATAAAAATATATTTAGGCAATGTGGTGCGGTCAGCCGTTATATATCGGGGTATTTTATAACGGCTTAGAACTCCGCTCAGCCAATCAGAATCAAGGACCAGAACTGACCGTTTTACAAAAATGTAATGTCCACGGAAAGACCCCATAAAAAATAGAAACCGAACTGTGTCTGTGTGAGTTGTTGCATTGAATATGTAGTTAATAAGCATACGAGTTTGTATTAAACATGAAAAGTACATGGATTTTACAACACAACATGATCCATAAATGACTGTATTTAAATATTTATTTAATTCTTAAAGATACCAACCATTTGTCAAAATAATTATTTTATTGCCAACTAATTCATGATATTTAATACCACATTTAAGAAAAATGTGAATATTTAATCATATCTATTATTTTCCATTCTTTCAAATTCAAACGTGGTGTTTGGGGTGAAAAATGAAGCCATTCAATAAGTAATGGGGTAATCTCACCCAATAATAAAACCTGATAAAAATTAAACCAGTTTTGCTAGTCTGAATAAACAAAAAATTGTGTACAATAAAAACCTGAACCTGAAAGTGGTATGAACTGCAGTCCTAAAAACTGAACTTTAGATTGGACCATATAGCTGCAAGTGATATATTTTTATTATTCAGAGATTTAGATCTTTCAATGCAAGATGGTGTCGTCTTGGTTCAGGACAGTTGCTGGCCACTGGCCTGGCTCTCGGGAGAGTTTGAGTGGGTGGAGGGGAGCGGACATGTATTGATCCAAAAGGTTCAGAAGTTGCTTGATGTGTTGCCTAGAGTAGCAAAAATGTGATTACAATGTACAACTGACAGACAGTATTATTCCTTCAGAACAGCAGATAATGACAATATTGACTCTTTCTAAGCTCCAAAACAGCTTTTGTCCCGCAAAAAAAAAAAAAAGAGTTATAGGCTAATAAAACCATTGTCTTTAGTTGAAAATCACCCACCGCTGGTTGATAGATTTCACATTTGACCTCGACAGGAACACTGACCTCCAGTCCATCATCAGCAGTGATGTGTGCACCAGTGCAAAACCCCTTGTGCTTTAAGAGAAAAACAAATTTACTACAGCTGCATATATTTTAGCAACATGAATGCAAAAAAAATCTACATTTTCTGTAATCACTTTTCACATTCTCTCCAAAAAAAGTGTGCATTATTGTCTAGAATTCGATTTTTATTAATGAGGTTATGTCATTCAGATGGTGTTACATCTCCACACCCACTCACCAGAGCTGCTGGTCTGTCAGAAATGATGCCACTGGCTTAACTGACTATCACAGACCACCACGATCTGAAATCACTACAGGAAGCTAAGCACCTCAGTCCTCACCAGGATTGACAAACTCCATAATTCAGCAGGAATTATTTTACGTCTATTATCAAGAGTCTAAGATCACAGAGGCAGATGCTCTGTCGAGTATTCATTCTTCCCTGTCTTCCAACCCATTGTTTCTCTGTCCCTAAAAGTAAGTCAGATCTAATGGGACCATGTATTAACAAACTCAGTCTCCTTGGACCCTGATTCGCTGAAGTGCCCAGTCAGCCCAGCTCACTAGTGATGCGCAGGTCCTCTCATAACCCGTTGGTCGGTTTGGTGCGGGCCAAGAAAAAACCCGGGGCGGGTTGTAAAAAATAGATAGAGTGGTCCGGGGCGGGCTGGGGCGGACCAAGTAACTTCATAAAAGCGGCACCTGCAGATTGGAAAAAACTCCGACCCGCGCATCACTACAGCTCACATTCCATTCACTCTCTGTCAAATTCTTCTCAAGTCGCTCTGGTCACCCTGGCACTGAATTTACACTTTCGTTCCTGACAAGTAAATATTGTATATTACAATTTATCTGTGTCTGCTTAAAGTGCGGCATGACCAAGACTCCACGATATCTGGCAGCACATGTAACCTTCATTTATATATACAGTGGTATGCAAAAGTTTACACACCCCTTGCAGAATCTAGAAAAAGCTGAAACTTTTGGAAAAATTAGAGGATCTTTGTAAATGAAGGTTTAATTTAGTCCTGCCCTGAGCAAGTTATTTCACTAAAGAAATGTTTACATAAAGTTCACACTAAAGAATAATAACAGAATTTCTAAAAACAGCCCAGTGCAAAAGTTTAGACGCCCCTGATTCTTAATACTGTATGATGTTACCTAAACAATCCATGAGAGTTTTTATGTTTAGTTAGAGTTGTTGAAGGGTTTCTTGTTTGTCATGAGTCATTAGACTGTCCAATGATCTTCAAAACAATCATCCAGGTCCTCCACAATCTTTGCTTTTTTAGCATTTCTGGAAATTTGACTCATGTCCATCAGCAACTGTATGATGTTAAGATTGCTCGTTTTACATTGAGGACAATCAAGAGACTCATACACAACTATTACAATAGATAGAAACATTCAGTGCTGCTCATGAAGTCAACAACATTCATTTAAAGTCAGGTGGGTGTAAACCTCTGAAAATGGTTTACATGTAAAAATTATATTTAATTTCCTGAAAAACATTTATGTATTTTTAAATCTTCTGAAGGACATTAGCAAATAAAAATTAAGATGTATAAACGAAACAATAACAATTTACACCAAAACCATTTTCAGAGGTTTTAAACCCACCTGACTTTAAATGAATGGTGTGGACTTTGTGGGCAGCACTGAATGTTTATCTATTGTAATTAGGGATGCACGAAATCATCGGCAGGCAAGTATTATTAGCCGATAATGGCTTATAAATTAATTATCGGAATCGGCCCGATACAGAAAATGAAGCCGATATGCCTCGCCGATAGGAAGCTGTTTTGATTAATATGCGTTTGCGTCAATTTGCGTGTTTGTGCTACAGCCATCATGTCGGTGGTGTATTTATTTGGACGGCAGTGTTTAAATAAGGGATGGGCATTTTTCAATAATTTAATATTTGAGCTCATGAAAAATGAATATTCAAATTTTTGTTTATTTAAATTAAGTTAATAATGACGTAATTTGTTACGTTTTTATTTTGTCACAATTTCACATCAATCTTATAATTATCATTAAATATTCATAACGCATTCATAGTATAATCTGTATATCATTTTTTAAATGTAGAAATATAGAAAAATACATAAAAACTGCATTTAAACCTTCGCGTAATGGGATAATGCAAAAAGAAAATATACAAATCAAAATTAATAAAATGTAAGTGAGTATATTGACAGTATGTGTTATATAATAATATTGTTTATTTTGTTTTACATGTTCTTGATAAGAAAAACAAGCATATAGGCTAGGTCTATTTTACTCTGGTGAAAGTCTGTACAACAAGCCGACAGTAAAGCCGACATTCTTTAGTGTGAACTTTATGTTAACATTTCTTTAGTGTAATAACTTGCTCAGGGCAGGACTAAATTAAAAATAAACCTTCATTTTCAAAAATCCTCTAATTTTTCCAAAAGTGTCATCTTTTTCCAGATTCTGCAAGGGGTTCGTAAATTTTTGAATACCACTGTATATACTTTTCAGAGCGATGAGCCTTGTATAAAATCAGCCCTTTTCAGAGAGGTTGGGATAAGAGGAGATACAAACATGCACCGTACGTGGAAAATAAAGTGTTTTTTAACCTTAAATCGAGTATACACATTGCATTACATCTAAAATGAACAATGATATTTGTTTTAGCCGTGTCATATGACCCCTTTATGTCACTTGAATTGAAATTATATAAAACAAACTTGATAAAATGAGATGGAATTGGGTTTAGCTAGATTTTATACAAAGTACAACTAGTTTTAGAAGCTAGTTTAATTTTTATTTAAATGACCTGCAAAGCCAATTTGATTTAACGGAAACGCCAAAATGAACAGTTTTTTTGAAAGGTGTATTGGTTTTAAACATTAATTGTTTTTCAATAAGTGCTTACAGCTGACTCAGAGTCCTTGAGCTTGCACTGTGTGAAGTCAGTATCAGCAATGTTTTTCCTGCAGTCCGTCTCTTGAATGGTGAACTCCACAAAGTAGGATGGACCAACAACCCACTGCAAAAAACACACAGTCAGCTGTTTTCGCTGCCATGTATGCATGTTGTTGCATAAAAAGTTGATTGATTAGTGTTGACATACCTGCATGCTGGCCGCTGTTATGTTAAGAAGAGCAAAGTAAAAAGGAAAATTGCTCTCTTTGTTAAATTTCCGTAGAGCCAGCTTTGTAGTTTCAGCTATAACGGGATCCTCTAAGCGTTCTGCGGTTGGACAATCAGGGCAAGTTTGTATTATAGCTGTAGCTGCCACTGTAAGGGAGATGCAAAAGAAGTTAAGAATGAATAAAGAATGAATTAACTAGAATTTCAACAAGGAATCTACAACAAGGTAAAATATTAAAGCTATTATCAAAGGTATATTCCAGGTTCAATACAAAATTAAAAGCATCATGATCAAGATTTTACAACAGTATGTAAAATGACATTGAGAGGCATTTCGATGAATGTATGCATAAAATTAGATTAGATTAGATTCACATATACAAGTACAGTGTAACGAAATGTAGTTTAGGTCTAACCAGAAGTGCAATTAGCAAGTGCAGGATATACAGTGTAAAATGTGTGCGCAATTGAATCTCTTTCTTGTTGTGTAAATATGTGCAAATATGGAGGCAGAGAAAACATCTAACAGCCAGTTCAGGCTTAAATGGATTGCATTGGTAATAATGTCAACATCAACATAAAACAACTGTAAAACACTGTTACACACATGTTTGGTTTCAGCTCCAAAAGTACACTTGGCCCTTCGACCTTGATTGTAGGAGCTTGAAGTTTTTTCGTGTTTACTGTTTAATAGGTTGGTTTTAAAGGGTCATGCAACAATCAGTTTCAGTTGTACTAAACAGCTGCTGTCGATTTAGCTTAACTGGCACTGAACCCAGAACATTCCTCTAAACTAAAAGTTCAATCACACCCCACCTTGTTGAATAGTGCAATTATAATTCTGAACTTTGATGGCCGTCTCAATGGTAACAGTTGCCTCACAAGTTCCAAAAACCTGGTGGACAAAATAGACAACAAAATATTTATTCAAACATGTTCTAGAAAATATAGACCATAAAAAGAAGCTACAGAATATCTGTCCATTGGTCATTGAAGCTCTAATGAACTAATGAGAAAGATTCATACCGGTAGATCACCCACACCCTTAACAGCACATGATTTCCATTTCCTCCTGCTGATCACATGACACTTTGTTTCCAGCACATCTATCGTCAATTGTAAATGCGTCAAACCTTCTTCCTTTTGATAGAAGCAAATTTGAATGAAAATAACATGAATGGAAACATTTTAATATTGTATTTGTTCACTAAGTCAGCGTGAAACCCTACAAGCCAAACTAGTAGTCAAATGTTTTTAAATAGTTTGATGTTTCATTTGTAGGGAAAACACGCGCATACACTCACCATTATTTTTGTAATAAGTTAATATAATACAAATTTGATTTATCATACACTACATATCATTTTAAGAATGACAATGATTTGTTGAAAATGTTATCAATCTTTTTGCCCTTGAGCTTTATGCACATTAGTAACACCATCTTACCTTTATTTCCTGTTTGAAATCATACAGTCGGTTCAGTGAGAGAATATAACCCCCCTGTCTGTCTGCATTTATCTGATCTAAAGTCTCCTCAGCTGTCTTCACCACAGCAGTGTCCTGGCATGTCACTGGCATGGTAGAGGCGATGCCATTCTGCCAGCACACACATATGATTAAGAACAGAAAATAAAGCTCCATACTCACTGGTATACAGTATCTGAACAGTTTAAGAAATGACAGCCAAAACCTAACTTTGCTCTTGTAAAATCACCCATGACCTTTCCCCTGCAGCTATCAGCAAACACAGTGTTTACCAGGAACTGCTCTGCATGTATGTGCACTGGTAAACAGTGATGCAATAACGGTCAAAACCGCACAACAGGGATACGGAAAATATTGAGAAAGTGTTGTGGCATCCTGAAGTAAAACAGAGAGATACAAGACAATTTCTTAACCGCTGGGACTGGCCCTAAATTGTACTTATCTCTCCTTTATTATATACGTTTATTTATCTGTTTTTATCATAAATCTCATTATTTGGAAAAGTTAAAATGTCTCTCTTGGTAGTAGCAATGTTGGTTCTTTATCGTGGTGACAGGATCTTGGTTAGAAGGTTTCCTGGGTGCTCTGACAGCTAAAAGAGTGAATATCTTTTTTATAAAAGTTTGTGGTTTGTGTCTAACTTCTCTTTTCCGTCTATGTACTTCTGGATGCTGTTGGTACACAGCATCTAAAACTCCTTCTGAAGATTTCTGAAGACTGTTGTTATGGTGCAGCAAGGGTAGACAGGGAGCAGATCCAAATGGAGTTTTGGTACTTAATATAATCCACAAGGTAATAAATAAACATCCAAAAATAAACAAGAATGACACCAACGTAACATTGCCAACAATCGACACTAGACAAAGGAAACACTGGACTATCAATCAGAATCAGAAAGAGATTTTTGCCAAGTATGTTTGCACATACAAGGAATTTGTTTTGGTGACAGGAGCAACACAGAGAGACCATCAAACAATACAAAACAGTTACACGGATGATTTAAATAAGGGCCTATGGGTATAAAAAAATAAGAAATACAATACAATAAAAATAAGAGTAAAGCTATAGAGAGTAAAGTTATGTGTGTATGAAAATGTGTACAAGTATAAAATAAGAATAGACTATTGTAGTAAAAGGTATGTGTTATATACAGCAGAATGAAATATATTTACAGAAAAAGTTAAAAATAGATAGTGTATTATCTGCGGGATATATTTAAATTGCACTTTATTATTATTGCAGAGAGTCAATTGCACGTAAATATTTTGCAGCAAGTTGCATGTAAAAAACATTAAACTGTTCAAGAGGTAGATGGCTGAGGGAAGAAGCTATTTTTGTGTCTGGTTGTTTTGGTGCTCAGTGCTCTGTAGCGCCGACCAGACAGTAGCATTGTGAAGAGATGATGGCTTGGATGTGAGAGGTCCAGAGTGATTTTCTGAGCCCTTTTCCTCACTCTGGATGTGTACAGTTCTTGGAGGATGGGCAGGGGAGCACCAATGATCTTCTCATCAGTCCGGACCGTCCTCTGTAGTCTTCTGAGGTCTGACTTTGTGGCTGAGCCAAACCAGACAGTGATAGATGTGCAGAGGACAGACTCTATGACTGCTGAGTAAAACTGTTTTAATAGAGTTTGTGGGAGGTTGAACTTCTTCAGCTGATGTAAGAAGTACAACCTCTCCTGGGCTTTTTTAGAAATGGAGCCAATGTGCAGGTCCTACTTCAGGTCCTGAAAGATGGTGGTGCCCAGGAACCTGAATGACTCCACTGTTGCCACCATGGTGTTCATGATGTAAGAGGGGGGAGTGCAGGGGGTTTCTCCTGAAGTCTACAATCGTCTCCATTGTTTTAAGCGTGTTCAGCTCCAAGTTGTTATGACTGCACCAGACAGCCAGGTGCTCAACCTCCTGTCTGTAAGCAGACTCATCGCCATCCTGGATGAGGCCAATGAGTGTGGTGTCGTCTGCGAACTTCAGAAGTCTGACAGAAGGGTCCTGAACAGTGCAGCCATTTGTATACAGGGGGAAGAGCAGTGGGGAGAGAATGCATCCCTGGGGGTCGCCAGTGCTGATTGTGCGAGTGCTGTATGTGAGTTTCCCTATTCTCATTAACTGTTGCAGAAAACAGAGGAACAACCAGGTAACTTTATTCCTCTGTTGTCTAACATCGACCGCAAAACAAGACCAGACCAGACCCACACAGCCCCAACAAATGAAATCCACACAACCGACAAGCCACCCACTCCCCACAAACACCCAGCCAGCCACCTCCAATCAGGGCCACTAAATACAGCTATAGCTTCAAACTGCTCTGATGTGATGTAAATTTAGCATTAAATACCAAGTATTGTAACTTTAGTATTAATGTGACAAGTAGTCCCTCTTCGCTCTTTTTTGTGGATGGAAAGCTTGAAAAGATGTGTCTTTAATCTAGTTTTAAATTGGGAGAGTGTGTCTGTCCCTCGAATAGTATCGGGAACGATATTCCATAGTTTAGTTGCTACGCATGAGAAAGCTCTACCCCCTTTCGATGATTTAGTTATTCTAGATGTTTTCAAAAGTCTTTAAATGCAGCAGGTAGTAACTTTTTTAATGATTTAGATGGAATGGGATCTAGACTGTAAACCCAGATTTTTATTTAACTAAAAAGATTGAGTTCATATTTCTTAAATGTGTCTAACTAATAGACATTACTTGTTAATTCTGATTAAGCTAAACTTTTTCATGTCCTTTATTATTGTAATAGTGTTTTTAAGTCCAATCAGTAGTTTCTACTCAAACAAACTAAGTTTGCATTACTTAAACATCTGTAATTTCTTAACATTAATTATGAATTCTGAGTGAACTGTACTTTTTAATGGCTTATCTTATTGTAATTGCCTGATTGCATCGCTGCCGGAGGCTAGTTTGTATCCTCTGACACTTGCTTCACCTCACATTTGTTCCTGGTCTTAATATTAGTGTATTTTACTATCGTTACCTATCACTGTCGTTGCCGAATTATTTATAACTTTATATTCTAAACCTATATAAATTGAAACGTAACGCCGCTAGCATATTAGCGTGCTGGCTTGCCTTCTGTTTACACTGTGGAATATCATCTACCCCTATTTGTCTTGTGTGCTAACTGTTTCTCTTTTTAAGCGTATATACTAAGACTCATCAAGCAACCTTGGTAAGTTAGGATTGCACTTCATACCCGGTGAGTCATGGCTTCTATTCCTATTGTTGTTACTTGCACCTCATGTCATATGTTTATCTTAGCCTTCTCTGTCAGCAGCGAGGGTTTTACATGTGATTCACGAGTTCGCCCTCACAGATAAACAGCTCCGTTATAGGAATAGATTGGTAAAGCATGGGTATGCATGTTATGCATATTGGCATGTTGTGCAGGGAGTGGGCTCCGAGCTCACCGGATCTATCCGAACCCGGAGCACTCTACCCTGGTCAGGGCAAGTGCGCCGGGCTCGGAACCGGCTCGAGCCCAGAACACACCCCCCAAATGCTGATAAAACTTAACATCCGCCGAAGTACGCATACATCCCCCCAAAAAACCATGCTTGGCGTTACGGAGGTGCAATCCGGAAGCAGGTAACTACGAGAGGATGAGGGCCTCGCTGGGGCGGTTGCTGCCGTGATGTGTGGTGTCTGCTGCTGCAGAACATTTGTTGGAAGCTTGGGTCACTGCGGGGCTGTTGCTGCCGTGCTGCAGGCTTCCTGGCGGGTGGTGTCTGCTGCTGCGGAACTCTATTTGGATGCTCGGGCCACTGCGGGGGCTGTCGCTGCTGCGTTACAGGCTTCATGTCGCATGGGGTCTGCTGCTGTAGTTCACAAGCTGAAAGCACGGGCCCTGTGGGGGGCGGTCGCTGCTGCTATGCTGGCTCTGTGATGAGTGGTGTCAGCAGCTGCAAAGCACTGTATGGAAGCTCGGGCCCTCTTGTGGTCGGTCGCTTCTGGGATACTAGTTTCTTTAGGTGGTGGTGTCTGCTGATTCAGATCACTAGTCGAAAGCTCAGGCCCCTGCGTTGCATTCGCTGCTGCGATACTGGTTTCATGACGAGTGGTGTCTGCGCTGCGGAGCACTGGTTGGAAGCTCAAGCCTCTTCGGAGCATTCACTGCTGCGATACTGGCTTCATGACGAGAGTCTGAAGCGCACGAGTTGGACATACGGGCCCCTGCGGGGCGGTCGCTGCTGCGAACTTGCTTCCTTACGAGAGTGGACTGCGCTGCATATCAAGAGTTGGAAGCTTGGGACCCTGCGGGGGCGGTCACTGTTACAATACTGGCTTCGTGACGAGATGTGACTGTGCTGCAGATCATGAGATGGAAAATCGGGCCCCTGCGGTGGCGGTCACTGCTGCGATACTGGCTTCATGACAGGAGGTGACTGCGCTGCAGGTCACGAATTGGAAGCTCAGGCCCCTGCGGGGGCAGTAGCAGCTGCGATACTTGCTTCATGTTGAGAGGTGCCTGCGCTGCAGAGCATGAGTTGGAAGCACAGGCCAATGCGGGGGCGGTCGCTGCTGCGTAACTCACTATGTGATGAGTGGTGTCAGCAGCTGCAGAGCGATGTTGGAAGCTCTGGCCCCTGCGGGGGCAGTCGCTGCTGCAATACTTGTTTCATAGCTGATGGTGTTTGCTGATTCAGAGCCCTAGTTGGAAGCTCAAGCTCCTGCGGGGCGGTCGCTGCTGCGATACTGGGTTCATGATGAGATATGACTGCGCTGCAGTTCACGGGTTGGAAGCTCGGGCCCCTGCGGGGGAGCGGTCGCTGCTGCGATACTGGGTTCATGATAAGATGTGACTGCGCTGCAGATCACGGGTTGGAAGCTCGGGCCCCTGCGGGGGAGCGGTCGCTGCTGCGATACTAGCTTCATGGTGAGAGGGGCCTGTGCTGCAGATACCGAGTTGGAAGCTCGGGCTCCTGCGGGGGCGGTCGCTGCTGCGATACTGGCTTCAAGAGGAGATGTGACTGCGCTGCAGATCACGAGTTGGAAGCTCGGGCCCTTGCGGGGTGGCCGCTGCTGCGATACTGGCTTCATGACGAGATGTGACTGCGCTGCAGATCACGAGTTGGAAGCTCGGGCCCTTGCGGGGCGGTCGCGCTGCGATACATGCTTCATGACGAGATGTGACTGCGCTGCAGATCACGAGTTGGAAGCTAGGGCCCTTGCGGGGCGGTCGCTGCTGCGATACTGGCTTCATGACGAGATGTGACTGCGCTGCAGATCACAAGTTGGAAGCTCGGCCCCTTGCGGGGTGGTCGCGCTGCGATGCTGGCTTCATGACGAGATGTGACTGCGCTGCAGATCACGAGTTGGAAGCTCGGGCCCTTGCGGGGCGGTCGCTGCTGCGATACTGGCTTCATGACGAGATGTGACTGCACTACAGATCACGAGTTGGAAGCTCGGGCCCTTGCGGGGCGGTCGCTGCTGCGATACTGGCTTCATGACGAGATGTGACTGCGCTGCAGATCACGAGTTGGAAGCTCGGGCCTGCTGGTGTCTTTTGTAGCGTGGCTATAGTTGAAAGCACAGGCCTCTGAGGAGGCGGTCGCTGCGATGAGGCTATCTTCGAGATGATGAGACCAACGTTGTGATAAGGAGGAGCTGGCTGCCTCGTGTGAGATTCACGTGGTGGTGCTGACGTCAGAAGTGAATACCGACTCATCAGAGCGCCCGATGTGAGAGCCATCCCCTGCAAAGGCGTTCCCGAAAGTTGAGGCTGGTGGAACATAAACTGTAGATGCTGAGCCACTATGTAATGAGTTGTTACGACCTTCTTGGCAGTCTTGTGTCAACGTGGCCGAGGTTGCACTGACAGCCAAGACTATCTGGCGAAATGGGAAAGGAGGGATGGATGGATGGGCTTTCCTGATGAGCGACAAGTCCGTCCGAATGTAGCTTCTAAAAGCCTCCGATGACCACCGGCCTAGGGCTTGTATCTGTGGTTGAGATAAACCCTTTTGGAGGGCTGTGGTGGCTGCGCCTATGCGAAAGGAGTTACCGGAAAAGTTTTCTGCTGGGATTCCTGATTGGAGCAGGACGGCTTTGAGGTGCTTCTGAAACCAGAATCGTGAAGCCGGGCGATTATGTTCGCCGATAAAGAGGGGATCCGATAAGGCTGCTGTCCGGGGTTGCCTGTAACGAAGATAGGCTAGGAGGGTTCCATACGGCTGAATCGGTGACTGGAGGTTAAAGATATATATTAAAAGGCCTCTCCTGGTCTGGTCAGTCTTACTTTGCTTAATCGAGTAAGAAATTGTCCTTGAATCCAGTACTTGAAGGTCATACACTATGGGCTGAACCGCGGGGTCAAATTTGGATGTGGTGGAGATACATTTGGTGAGAATCTCCAGGGTGATGGGTCTCCTAACATCCTGACGGGCGGGTTGGGATCTTCGAATGCCCTGGATAACCATTGATGTTTGAGAGCTTGCTATGGCCGGCGAAGTAGAGTTGAAAATCAATTTGTGGAAGAACCGGAGTCCGCTTAGGTAACCTCTGATGGAGCTGGCCTGAAGACTTTTGGCAGTGTTGAGAAATGAAATGGAGGTGATGGTGAGGAGTGAAAAATCCGGTAAGGAAATGTTGAAAGCCCTGTGAAATGATTTGAAGCTTCTCCACGCTGTAAGGTATGATTGCAGGGTCCTGGGGGAAACTGCCTGAGTGATGGACTTGAGAGAGGCATCGAGAAGGTTGTGCAGTGGGTGCTTCACTGAAAGATCAACTCCGAATAAGTTGGAACATGGGTAGGCACGGGGTCCGTTTCGGGTACTAGCAGCTTGAACTTCTGCCAAAATCTGCGTTCTGACTCCGCTGGAGACTTGTGGAGGATCATTTGGAGGTGCGGGCATCGCGATCGCCGTAGCCAGTGAGAATGCTGGGCGTGCATGTTGAAGAGAGAGAGAGGAGGGATGGCGGCCGCTTGGGCGTCGTGCGGAGACATGCTCACGCTTACGTTGGCAGCGGCGCCGAAGAATTGAGGTCCAGAGACCGGAACTCTTGACTCTAGCGGGGACATCCTCATGCTAGAAACTGATTCCGGCGCTGCGGGCCAGGAGCCTGGGGCGGGGAAGGCGGATCTTTGGGACGACACAAAGAGGGTGTAGAGCTCTAGTTTTGACATTCGCCTGCTGAATGGGACTTCCGCGTTGGTGAGGGCCTTATGAAGACCGTCCATTTGCGGAATGTTGGTATCTTTGGGTTTGCAGAGGCGTAAGACAACGCCGGTGAATGAGGTGGAGATCGAGCTGGTGGGAGAGATGCCGAACCCTTCCGCTTAGATGCGCGCCGCTTCGAGCGAAGCTTGGGAATGGTCCTTAGAATCTAACTCTGAACTGGAGAGCTGGGGTGCGCATAATGGCGCCGAAGGATCTGGAATAACCGATACACTGTAAACTACTGGAGTCTCAGACATCGTAAAGGAATTTGACGATGTTTATCTGGCAAGAAGCATCAGGTACGACTTCTTGTCTATTTATAGTAGAGCTTTCTTGAGCTGATAGGGTAGGTGCTGTGATTGCTAATGATGTACCAGCCGAGATGGTTGTGCTGAGATTGCATGCTCGGCTGATAGGTGTTTGCTGGTGATGGAACGGCATGCTGATTATATGCTTAGGTTCCTCCCGAACTTTGTTAATAAAACATCATTAAATAAAGGGAAGTAGTTAGGCTGACAGAGAAGGCCTTAGAATTAGAGTCTCGCATCCAATCTTTATTTGAGGATAGTAAGAGTGTTAGGACCGTAGAAAACATTTGGGATGCGAGCAATGTTAGCGCACACAGCTTGGTTCCGGTTGAAAATCCCCTGCAGCTGGGAAACTTTGTGACGGTGAGACGGCATAGTCGCAAGACAAAACATTACTCAACCGTTCCGATTAAAGTCTCGAACAGGTTTGCCCCGTTCAGTGACACACCGACTGAGAAACCTGCTGAAAGTGCCCTAGTGATCGGTGATTGTATTGTCCAGAACGTTAACATAGAGGCACCAGACACCATAGTCAAATGTTTATCGGCAGCCAGAGCGCCTGACATCAAGTCAAATTTAAATGTGCTGACTAAGACTAATCGTAAATTCAGTAAGATTGTTATTCACGTCGGCACAAATGATGTTAGACTCCGTCAATCGGAGATCACTAAAGATAATATTAAAGAGGTGTGTGAGCTCGCAAGCACGATGTCAGACACTGTAATATTCTCTGGCCCCCTCACTGCTTACCGTGGTGATGAGATTTATAGCAGATTATCATCACTAAATGGCTGGTTGTCTGAGTGGTGTCTGCAGAATAATATAGATTTAATAAATAACTGGAAGAGTTTTGAGGGCAGACCTGGCACACAGTCTTAATAATGCTAAAGTCTGACTACCCAGGGCCCAGGTCAGGAAGGAGACAGAATGGCTTAACCAATTGTCAGCTTGCCGTCTCACGTTATAGAATACACAAAATAATAATCCCTTCTTAAAAACAACATAAAATAGAGACTGTGTCTGTCCCCCAGATTAACAAACATAAGATATTGCGTAAACCTCTTGAACGTAATTTAATAAACGTTAAACAAATCAAAAATGAACAAAATACAGATAATCAACTGCTACGACTCAGATTGCTTAATATTAGATCTCTCTCAAATAAAGCAGTTTTTGTTAACGATATGATAACCGATCATAAAATAGACCTGGGGCCTGTACCATGTAGCCGGTTTAGGTGGCTAGCCAGGTAAGTTTAGGATTACTTTGCGCCAACCCTGGGTTTTAGGTACCATGAAAGTAATTCAGCTTTAATCGGTGTTCATCGCCATGGTAACTTACGCTATACGGCTAACCTGCTCCGGAGCAGGCTATGATCTAGATTAGAGATCTCACATCGAAAATAAACCAATCAGCGGCGAGCAAATTTACATATAAGTGAGGCAACTAACTCACAATGCGTGTTACAATGGTTAGTTATTTTTAATAATGTTTAATAAAATAAAAATACTAACATAAAATGATGTAAATATATATTACAAATACAAAATCAAAAAATGGTGACTATGTAGGTAAAATCTGATTTTAGAGCTTACATTTGCTGGCTTTCCCTTAAACATGAAATTAAATGTATTTATACTGTTATTGTACCACATACAATATGTATTTCTTTGCATTGCATTTTTTACATTCCTGTCTGTGGGGCAGAACATTTAGGAACACTTCCAGTTTCACTGTGTTGGGTGAAACATTTATCTTCGTTGTCCACTGAAGAAACCTTCTATTATACAGCTACAGTAAGATACAGACAAAACCATAAATTGACCGGTGAAATCACATATTTTTAACACTGCTATTTTAATCTTTTTGTTATCAAGTTACACTTACAATGAACCTAAATAATGTATCATAGAGTAAACCTACATTTTTAAATGTTTAAGACGTTTTTAATACTTGTAATGCCTACAACATTCCCTATGGATCTGTGTTTTTGTCAGTGCTTTAAGGAAGGTAAAGTATAACAGGGCTGTTTGATAGGCTGTTGGTGGGAGCGGGGGTCCCTATGTATGCCAGAGGTTTTTGCTATCCTGACCGCAGAACCACTTCAACATGGCCCTCAATCAAACCAGAGTCAGGATTGAGATGACCATCGGATTTTTAAATGAACACTTCAACTGACAACTAAGTTCACATACTGGTATTTTTTATTTAACCTTCTTTATTAAGAGTAAGCTTCTCTAGTGTATTTTGTTCACAAAATACATGTGTTACTTCTGTAACCTTTGGAGGTATCAGTTTCTGGGGAAGGTTGTGAAATGTCCTACAATAAAAGAGACACCAGTAACATAAAATATAAATCCTCACATTCTCACTTGTGCCATAATGAATAGTAGGCTACAGTACATTTATCTTTTTAACTTTGTCAGCACACAGATCGTTTCGCTTCATCATGTGCTTCATCCTCATTAATAAAGGTAAACTAAATGATAACTAATGTTAGCAGGGTATGTTCATCCACTGTGGGGGCACGTACACACATAAAACACATCATATTACATTACTGTAATATTTACCTTACTACAGTATACTACAGTAAATGTGTGTACTATATAGTCGTTCAACTTGTGCATTAACTCAATCAGCAGTGTTTCTGAAACCGTTCTCTCTTGTGTAAACAGCAGAAACAGTATTACTCCGTGGCTGAAATACATTTTTGTGTTACTAACATTTGCGCATAATTATTTCCTAAGAAACCTACGTAACTCCCTCTATCCATGTTGAACGCGATTGGTTTAGCGATCCCAACGTCACTCGTTCATGTGCACGCGCGCACAAACTAATCTTAGCTTCAGGATCAAAGCTTGAGTTGACAAAGAAACTCCTGGAGCTGCTTCATGGTACCAACAAAGCTTGATCACGTTGGTTTGGTTTTGACAACCCAAAACTAATCCTGTAACCCAGAGTTTGTTCAACTACCATCATGGTACAGGCCCCTGCTCTGTTTGACAGAAACATAGCTAAAGCCAGATGATTATATTACTCTAAATGAATCCGTTCCTCAAGATTATTACTATAAACACGAGCCTCGTCTAAAAGGTAGAGGGGGAGGTGTCGCTGCACTTTACAATAATTATTTTATCATCTCTCAGAAGTCTAATTTTAAATACAATTCTTTTGAAGTCATGGTACTTCACGTATCAACACCTAATACTAAGGACAAAACATTTTTTTAATTTATTCTAGCTATTGTATATAGGCCTTCAGGGCACCACACAGATTTTATTAAAGATTTTGGTGGGTTTTTATCAGAACTAGTACTGGCCGCAGATAGAGTCCTTGTCGTTGGTGACTTTAATATCCATGTAGACAATGATACAGATGCTTTGGGAATGGCTTTCAAAGACACTCTTAACTCAATGGGCGTTAGTCAACATGTGTCAGGACCCACTCACCTTCGTAATCATACTTTAGATTTAATACTTTCTTACGGTATAAATGTGGACGATGTTAAAATCGTTCAGCAGAGTGAAGACATTTCGGATCATTATCTGATATTATGTTTGCTTCACTGGCCTACGGCTGCAAATCAAACTCCTTGTTACAAATATGGTAGAATGATCACTTCAACTACCAAAGATGCGTTTCTCGATAATCTGCCTGAATTGTCTAAAATATCTAGCATGAGTAAAAATGTTGACGATTTTGACATTACTATTGAAAATTTTAACTCTACTCTCTGAAACATTAGACACAGTAGATCCTCTGTGTTTAAAGAAAATTAAAAATAGCATCCCAACACCGTGGTATAATGAACACACTCAGATTCTAAAGAAAGCATCCCGGAAAATGGAGCGCAACTTTAAGAAAACGAATTTAGAGGTCTTTCGTATAGCATGGAAGGATAGTACTCGAAAATACAGGAATGCCATAAAAACGTCTAGATCCCCCTACTTTTCATCACGAATAAAGGAAAACCATCACAACCCTAGGTTTTTATTTAACACCGTGGCTAAATTAACAAAAACTAGGTCGTCCGTGACGTCAGATTCTGATTATCAGCATAACAGTGATGAATTTATGAACTACTTCACTAGTAAAATTCCAAGATATAAGAGAAAAAATTATAACAATGCAACCTGTAGTGAAACCCGCTGAACAAACTAACTACAGCACCCCTAAGGAGAAATTGTAATTATTTTCTACAGTAGATCACGATGAACTGTCTAAAATCATTAGATCATCTAAATCAACAACATGCATGCTAGACCCTATACCTACAAAACTACTGAAAGAAATGCTTTATAGATCCTCTTCTTAGTATTATTAACTCATCTCTGACATTAGGACATGTGCCTAAAGCATTTAAGGTGGCTGTTATAAGGCCTCTTTTTAAAAAAAAAACTTGATCCTAAAGAACTAGGGAATTACAGGCCTATATCGAATTTACCTTTTATATCTAAAGTTCTGGAAAAAGTAGTTTCAACTCAATTATGCTCCTTCCTCCAAAGGAATGACATTAATGAAGAATTCCAGTCTGGATTTCGAGCATGGCAGAGTACAGAGACTACTTTGATCAGAGTTACAAATGATCTACTTTTACCGTCTGACCGTGGCTGTATTTCGTTATTGGTGCTGCTAGACCTTAGTGCTGCATTTGACACCATTGACCACAGCATACTTCTACATAGACTTGAAAATTACGTCGGCATTAACGGAATAGCATTGAAATGGTTTAAGACTTATTTATCTGACCGTTTTCAATTTGTAGCAATAAACAATGAGGTGTCCCGCAAATCAAAAGTCCAGTACGGTGTACCACAGGGCTCAGTCTTGGGGCCGCAGCTCTGCACAGTTTAGCTCCAACCCTAATCAAACTCACCTGATTCAGTTAATCAACATCTTCAGGATTATTAGAAACTTCCAAGCTGGTGTGGTTTAGAGCAGGTTGGAGCTAAACTGTGCAGAGCTGCGGCCCTCCAGGAACTGAGTTTGACACCCCTGCTCTAGGAGATATAATAAAGTCACACGGAATTAGCTTTCACTGTTATGCTGATGATACTCAACTTTATATTTCCTCGAAGCCTCATGAAACCCAGCAGTTCCATTGAATAAAGGATTGCAAAATTGACTTAAAAAACTGGATGAGTAACAATTTTTTACTACTAAACTGGGACAAAACAGAAGTGCTACTTACTGGACCGAAAACCGCTATACGTAACAACCAAGAATATTGCTTAACGATTGACGGATGATCCATAAAATCCTCGTCGTCAGCTAAGAATCTTGGCGTTGTATTCGATAGTACTCTGTCATTTGAAAGCCATGTCGCCAACACCTGTAAAATTGCATTTTTCCATCTTAAGAATATATCTAAACTACGTCATATGCTGTCACTGTCAGATGCAGAGAAATTAATTCATGCATTCATGACATCAAGACTAGATTACTGTAATGCACTTCTAGGTGGTTGCCCTGCAGGCCTATTACAAAAACTGCAACTGGTTCAAAACGCGGCAGCTCGAGTTCGAGCATATAACCCCGGTTCTGTCAACCTTGCACTGGTTACCTATAAAGCATCGCATTAACTTTAAGATCTTGCTTATTATCTATAAAGCCCTACATGGTCTAGCGCAGCAGTATTTGAATGAACTTCTATTGTATTACAGACCTCCACGTACATTGCGCTCTCAGGCGTCCTGTCAGTCAGCTATACCTAGAATTTTAAAATCAAGTGCAGGTGGTAGATCCTTTTCACATCTAGCGCCTAAACTTTGGAATATTCTTCCCTGCACGGTCCGGGAGGCAGACACACTCTGTCAGTTTAAATCTAGACTAAAGACGCATCTTTTTAATCTTGCATACACTACACTTCCATAATATTAATCCTCAGAGGATCTAGGCTGCATTATTTAGATCAACCGGAATCAGGAACACAACCAACAACAAATGATGTACTTGTTGCATCAAAGAGTGCAGAACAGTATTCTACTCTCAGCCAGTCTTGTCTCTTTGTTCCAAGGTTACCGCAGAATGCAGTTCATGCCCAGACCTGATGGCAGAGCTGAGAATGGGAAGCGGTGACCTGACAAGAGCTAAAAGGATAGAGCTGGATAAAGGACGCCACAACTTTGATTTTCGTACAACATTTCAAATGCTATTAGATTGTTAATGATAATCTTAAATCTATCATTAACCTTATTAAGTTTATTTTTTTATTTTTATTAAGCCTTGTTGTGCAAGCACTGTTGAGCTTGTGCAGAGGCAGCAGCTTTTGCCAGAGGGGAACTGGAATCACCTGGTTGGGCCTGGGTTCTCCTAAGGTTTTTTTCTCGATTGGAGTTTTGGGTTCCTCACCACCGTTTGCATATTGTTTTGCACTATCTGCCTGGCCGGGGGGGCTGCTTTAGAATTCAGAAATTAGACATAATTAATATTGCATATAGAAATTTATAGTCCGTTTAATATTTGACATGTGGTTCTCTCTCCTTTATCGCCAATGTGTGCTTTCACTGTGTGTGTGTGCGAGTGTGTTAGTGTGTTTGTGTGTGTGTGTGTGTGTGTGTGTGTGCGTCTATGTCAGTATGTATATTGTGTGTGTGGAGCATTTGTATGTCTGTCTTTTGTTGTTTTCACCTTTTCTTGTTTTTACAGGTATATGCCTTTGGTTGTTTTACTTATATTCAATGTGTCTCATGTACAGCTGCTCAAGTCTCAAGTCTTAACCATCAAGTCTCGAGTCAAGTCTCGAGTCACAGTTTAGACAAATCAAGCAAGCAAGCAAGTCAAGGGTTCACCCTAAGCAAGTCAAGTCGAGTCCTGATGAGTTTCAAGTCAAGTCAAGTCGCAGTACTTTAGTTTTTAGATACATGCTGCTGGGTCTTCGTGAAGACCAGGAACGGCGCTTCCAAGCACTCGTCCAGGCCCAGCAGGAAGACCGCGAGATGTTCCGGAGCTGGCTGGACCAGGAAGCCACCACCAGGGGACTATTGGCCAGCTCACCAGCGGTAAGTCTGCCGCTGCATAAAATGGGGCCTCAGGATGACCCGGAGGCTTTTCTGGAACTTTTTGAGAGGTCTGCGGAGATTTCGGGCTGGCAGCAGGATGTTTGGTCGGCCCGGCTGATTCCCCTGCTGACGGGCGAGTCACAGTTAGCCGCCGAGCAGTTGCCAGTTCAGAATCTGTTAATCTACGAAGACCTCAAGAAAGCCATCCTCCAGCGGGTCGGCCTGAGCTCCGAACAACAGCGGCAGCGATTCCGGTCCTTGGACCTGGGGAAGCTGGCCAACCGTTCTCCCTGGCTCAGCAGCTCCGGGACGCCTGTCGCAAGTTGCTGATGGCCGACGGAGGCGACGTCGACAAGATCCTCGACCGAGTGACACTGGAGCAGTTCGTGGCGCGGCTTCCGCCGAAGACCGCCCAGTGGGTCCAGTGCCACCGGCCGGCGTCGCTAACGGAGGCCATCCAGTTGGCTGACGACCAGATGGTGGCGTGCCCCGGGGTCGGCGTACCCCGAACACCTCTCTCTCTCTCTTCTCTTGTTTCTTCCCCTCTCTCTCTCCGACCTGTACCCCTTCCCAGGTCTCCGGCGTCCTTCAGTCCCAGGCCCCCTCCAAGGTTCAGAGATGCGGGGGGAAATGGACGACAGCCTTTCCGGGGACCCGGCCGTTACCACCAGCCTGCAACCTCTCCTCCACCACAAGCCTCTCCTCACCAATCCGTCGGCCTATTTCCTGCCGCTAGGGCGGCGGAAAGGTCTGGGCCGACCTGTTGGCGGTGTGGGGAGCCGGGTCACACGATCGATCGCTGTCCAGTGACGGAGGTCGGGACAGTGATCCGGGTCCCCGACGACCCACAGGTTGCCCTCGATCCAGCCGGCCTGTATCAAATACCTGTGAGTATTAAGGGGAATACATATCAGGCCTTGGTGGATTCGGGTTGTAACCAAACCTCCATCCACCAATGCCTGATTCGGTCCGTGGCAGAGGATAAGCGCCACATGGTTAAGGTACGGTGTGTACACGGGGACATGGTGAACTATCCTCTAGTGGCGATGCCCATACAATTTAGGGGTCAAAAACATAGAGTAGAGGTGGCGGTTAATCCTCATCTCAAACATCCGCTAATTTTGGGGACGAATTGGCCGATGTTTTCTGTATTATTGGGGAAAATATGTGCGGATGTTTCCTCGGGAAGTCAAGGGCGACGGAAGAGTGCGTTTGTGCAGGCGGGGGAAGCTGAGCCGGAACATCGGGCGACTGATCCAGGGGAACGGAGTGCTGTAGAGAGGCAACATCTCTCTTTGTGCAATGATTTTGCCTTGGAGCAGTATCACGATGACTCGCGCAAAAATGCGTTTGGCCAGGTTCGTACCATCAACGGAAAGCGTCTCAACCCTGCACAGCCGCTCATCTACCCGTATTTTGCCATTTTAAAAGACAGGTTGTATCGAGTGACCCGAGACACTCAATCAAATGATACAACACAGTTAGTTGTCCCAAAGAGCCGCCGGGAAAGGCTTTTTCAGACGGCTCACCGTAATCCAATGGCGGGTCACTTAGGACAAATAGCAACATTAAACCGCCTAATGGCCCGCTTCTTTTGGCCAGGCATTCATGAGAACGTGCGCAGATGGTGCGCGTCTTGTCCTGAATGTCAGCTGGTAAACCCATCGGCCACTCCTGAAGCATCATTGTGTCCTCTTCCGTTGGTTCAGGTCCCCTTCGAGAGAATTGGTATGGACCTGATCGGGCCATTAGAGCGGTCGGCACGAGGACATCGTTTCGCATTGGTCATAATAGACTATGCGACACGATATCCCGAGGCAGTGGCTCTCCGCAGCATTTCGGCTAAAAGTGTTGCGGACGCCCTGTTTCGTATTATCTCCCGTGTGGGAATCCCGAAAGAGGTTCTCACAGATCAAGGCACGGCGTTTATGTCACGGACCCTCCGCGAACTATACGGGTTATTGGGCATTAAAGCAGTTCGCACCAGCGTCTACCACCCACAGACGGACGGGTTGGTCGAACGCTTTAATCGCACCTTGAAAACAATGATCCGGAAGTTCGTACACGAAGACGCCAAAAATTGGGATCGGTGGCTAGAACCCCTGTTGTTCGCGGTACGAGAGGTCCCCCAATACATTTCGTTGCATAGTACTTGTACATGTGTAATGACAATAAATTGAATCTCAATCTCTCTCAATCTCAAGCCTCCACGGGGTTTTCCCCCTTCGAGTTACTCTATGGACGTCAGCCCCGTGGGGTGTTAGACGTCCTAAGGGAAACTTGGGAGGACGGACCCTCGGATAGCAAAAAACAAATTCAGTATGTCCTGGACCTGAGAGCAAAACTCGATGCACTGGGGCGGCTCTCCATGGAGAATTTGCTACAGGCCCAGGATAGGCAGAGCCGCCAGTATAACAGGGGTACTAACTTGCGAAGATTTGCACCGGGAGATAAAGTTCTTGTATTGCTCCCCACCTCGAGTTCTAAGTTACTCGCAAAGTGGCAAGGACCCTTTGAGCTCACACGGCGAATAAGCGATCTCAATTATGAGGTAGTACGGTCGGATAGGAGCGGAGCACATCAGGTATATCACCTCAATCTCCTAAAAAAATGGAATGAGGTGAACCCGGTGATGCTGGCGACGGTAGTGAGAAGAGAGGATGATCTCGGACCAGAAGCGAGCTACCCAGTTCAATCCCTTGCTCTGGCCCCAGGGGGATCACCTCTCACCCTCCCAGCTCACCGAGGTGGCCAAGTTGCAGGCAGATATTGCGGATATGTTCTCACCCCTACCCGGTCGAACCAATCTCTTCGAGCACAATATTGAGACCAAATCGGACGTGGTGATTCGTAGCCGGCCCTATAGGTTACCTGAACACAAGAAAAAGGTAGTTCAGGAAGAATTAAAGGCGATGCTCGAGATGGTGGTAATAGAAGAGTCCCATAGTGATTGGGCGAGCCCGATAGTTTTGGTCCCTAAAACCGACGGCTCTGTGTGGATTATAGAAGGGTGAATGCTGTGTCGAAGTTCGATGCATATCCGATGCCACGGATTGACGAGTTGCTGGATCGACTTGGCTCGGCTCGTTTTTTTTCGACACTGGATTTAACTAAAGGATACTGGCATATCCCCTTATCTCCCCTATCCAAAGAGAAAACCGCCTCGACCACGCCGTTTGGATTACACCAATTTGTAACACTTCCTTTCGGCTTATTCGGAGCTCCGGCCACCTTCCAGCGCCTCATGGACCGCCTGCTGCCACCACATGCTGGGTATGTGGCGGCATATCTAGACGATATCGTGATTTATAGCATGACTGGGAGCGGCATATGCAGCATCTGAGGGCGGTCCTGGGATCGCTGAGAAGGGCCGGGCTAACGGCTAACCCGAAGAAGTGTGCAATTGGGCGTGTGGAGGTAAGGTATCTGGGCTTCCACTTGGGTCATGGTCAGGTGCGTCCCCAAATTAATAAGACTGCAGCAGTTGCAACCGCACCGAGACCCAAGACCAAAAAGGAGGTGAGGCAGTTCCTGGGGCTGGCGGGATACTATAGAAGGTTTGTGCCTAATTATTCGGAGCTCACCAGCCCGCTGACTGACCTTACTAGAAAGGAGGCACCGGATACCGTCCAGTGGACGGAGCCATGCCAGCAGGCTTTTACTAAGGTGAAGGCTGCTCTCTGTGGCGGACCGTTATTGCACTCCCCTGATTTTTCTCTTCCTTTCTCGTTGCAGACGGATGCGTTGGATCGGGGCGTGGGGGCGGTTTTGTCCCAGGAAACAGGGGGTGATGAGCGGCCGGTGCTGTACCTCAGTCGAAAGCTCTCTAGGAGAGAGATGAAGTACAGCACCATCGAAAAGGAGTGCCTGGCGATCAGGTGGGCCGTACTCGCCCTCCGCTATTATCTCATGGGGCGCGAATTCACGCTCCATTCGGACCACGCTCCCCTCCAGTGGCTCCACCGCATGAAAGATACCAACACGCGGAGCACCCGGTGGTATCTGGCGTACAACCCTTTAAGTTTCAGGTGATCCACAGACCGGGGTCTCAGATGGTCGTGGCCGACTTCCTCTCCAGGAGGAGGGGGGAGGCTGCAGGCCGGATAAGGCCTCGGCCTGAGTCGGGCAGTGGGGGTATGTGGCAAGGGGGGCGTGGTTTAGTGACGCCTGCACCGGACCTGGGAGAGACACGGGAAAAACGGTAAGCAAATAGGTCGATTGCAGATTAAGATCACCTGCGTCTCTTTACAGTGATTGGTGAGGAGACAGCTCAAAAGGCGCACAGTTTGGAGGAACGAGGAGAGAGACCAACTGGGAGACGCTGTGAGCACTTGACGACTTTACCCTAATCTTACAGAAGCAACCGGAATAGTCGTGTGGACTTACCCTTTGAAAGATATTCATTGAAGTTTTGTTAGGCGCAGTGGCGTTAAGTTTATTTTGTTCCAAAATAAAAGTCTCTAGTCTCCCAGTAAGAGCAGACCCCGCGTCCTTCCTTCCAACCTCTATATTGAACCTGTTTACACATACATTATGTATCTTATTCACATAATTCACATTCATATAATATGAATTATATGCATATCTGTGCAACATTAATATCTGAAAATAAAAGTGTTGCTTACACAAAAGAAATCCAGTCTGAAATGTATAATACAATCTAATTCAATTTAATTGAAACGTCTACACAGAAATGGAAATACTTGTATCTGACAGAATGACTTAAGACTTAAGCATGTATACAGGCTATAAAGCTTATAAACTAAGAATTGTGACTGAAAACTTGACTATTGTATGTTTTAAGTATATGATGCTGTAATACTTGTGCTGTCCATTAAAGTGCACAAATAGGCCTATGGGGAATTTGCATCTAGTTATGGGAATCCCGGATCATTTTATTGACTTCGATATTGAATCTTGTTTATCAAAATGAACGGATCTTTTTCATTTCGGTAGAATATAAATTAAATGTATGTTAATATAGCCCAGTGATGAAGTTATGATGCTTAATCGTCATCTCTGCGATGGACGCGCAATATGCACGTTTCATACGTAATATATAATCTGGGAATATTTGTTTTCTATTTGAACTGGTTTCATTATTTTACAGCACAAAACGTTTTGTTGTTATTGTGAGTATAAAAAAATGCAAACAGTTAACAGATTCGAACTGTGAAATTGTTGTCGTCAGTATGACCGAAAAGTTTTTAAGAGTTTTTTAAGTGCAAGTGATCTCACCTGCGCGTCCATCTCAGCCGGTCATGCAGTATACAAGCGCGCTGCTATTCAGCTTCCACACGCAGTCCACACAAACACTTGAACATGCGCACATTTAATATAGACATTAGCCTACATGTAATACAGAGAAGCCCTTCTTTATTTTAAGATGATTTTAATGCTTTAAGAACATAAAAACCGGGCTACGCGGTTACAGCCAGATCCCCCAATTCATCTATTATGAGATGAGATGTAGGCCTATCAGTGATGGTCGATGATCACATTTCTAATAATAAAAAAACAACCAAGGCAAAATTATGACAAACAGAAACGATCAATTCATTAAATTAGTAATCGTTGTATTACACTGACTATAAAGAAATTACTTTCTTACCTTTCATTGTGGTTCTAGTAATGTCGGATGAAATTCGACGTTGTGGTTGTCGTGTCAGAAATCCTTGCGTTGCATACTCTGCATCTAGCAAATCTTTTGTTATTTTCACGGTCCAGTTCAAAGTCCTTGTAGCCAAACGTGACTATCTGTGGAGCTTGAATGTTGTCTGCCATTGTAACGGCCACAACTGTTTCAAACCGCCAGGTGCATGAGCAGTTTCCTCTCTATCGTAACTGCTCTATAGTAATTGGCCGTTACCTTGTTTGACGCGGTTTGAGTTGAGCAGCGTTAAAGGCACAGGCGCTGTAGTGCTGCTGAGTCACAATAATTATTTAAGCTAATTTCATTACTTTACAAAGTTCAAGTCATTGTCGAGACTTCCATTTAAAGTCAAGTCAAGGCTCAAGTCACTTGCTCTCAAGTCAAAGTCAAGTCAAGTCATTTTCTTACTTCAATCAAGCAAGTCGCAAGTCCTGAAAATTGTGACTCGAGTCAGACTCGAGTCAAGTCATGTGACTCGAGTCCCCCACCTCTGGCAGTATATCATGAAAGTGAGTACACCCCTCACATTTTTACAAATATTTGATCATATCTTTTCATGGGGACAAAACAATCAAATGAAACTTTGCCATAACTCAAAGTATCTATCAGATATATATCTGAATTTCAAAGTTTCATTTGTATAGTACTGGAGTAAGTAAAAAAAACAGAAAAAAAAACGTAGCCAGTTATTAACAGGCTAGCAAGGACGCTTACCAGCTAACTCTATGTTAGCTAACTATGTGTCTGTGTGTGTGAACATGTTTTCACTGGTAACGTTAGCTAGCGTCAGTAACGGAAATCCTATGTCGCTCCCAGACAGCTAATTAAAGTTGAGCTGAGTCTGACACCTGAAGCAGCTACCTATCGTTAGCTCAGCCACAGACCACGGACCAGCGAACGTCCCGGTAAGTTGGCCCAGATCCAAGTTACCTTGTTAAAGCGGATTCTATTGTGTGACACATAGTATGAGTACGCCCGGTCATAGAAATTAAGCTTTGCTCTGACGTGTCCGCTTTGTGTACGCTTCGAGTCCGGGTACGGTACTCGGTCACACAATAGAATGCTTGGCAGGCGATCTGTCACCAGATGGGCTTCGTAGTAGAGTTGAGCGGATAAAGCACTTTTGCCGAGTACGAGTATGATACGAGTAATGCGAGTCAATATCTGTGCTCGGACTGAATATAAATCCTCATTGGGTAGCTGACTGTGTCTGCGTTCTGTGATAGGCTAGTCACAGCGCCCCTCCCCTACACACGTAAAGATGTATTGTGTTGCTGACTGTGTCCCGCTCCGCTCACACACAGAACACTGAGAACACTCTCTCTCTCTCCCTTAGTCACTCAGGTTCGCGGGTCTTTTCAGTTAACGTTTAGGGTTTCTTCAACTTCAGGTTTGTAGTACTTACTTTTTAACTAGTAGAGTTTTGATAAACGTGGGGTTTGTTCAGACGTGGTGCTTGGTAGAATGCGACTCACGTTGCGTCTCTGCCCGTCGGAGTTTTTTTTTCTTTTTTAAACGTCAGCTTTTTACTTCATTTACTTCACGCACATTAACATTTCAGTGTCCGACACTTTCTTGCTTTATTTCTTAAAAAAAAATTAAGGAAGTAGTGGTATAAAACTATATTACAAATTAATTAGCTGCACACACACACTCTCTCTCTGCCGGTCATCTGAGTTTTTTTTTTGATAAACCGTGTGCTGTTTCGAAGTAGTGGTATAAAAAACTATATTACAAATGAATTAGCTACACACACACACACTCAGACTCTCTCTAGTTTTCTAATCAGCAATAAATATAACAATTTCTGATCAACCCATATCAATTGCATGCTTAAAATAACATACCGGTTAAAGCCCCGCCCATCTCAAGACGACCCGACCAACTTCCAGGTTAAACCCCGCCCACTTCCGGGTTAGACCCGCCTAGTCCGAGTACAGATACAGATAATTCATATGGTTAACAGATACAGATACAGATAATGCTGTACTCGCTCATCCCTACTTCTTAGTCAAAATTTTATTAAAGAGTAATACATTGTTGTTGTTGCATGAAAAAAGCACATCATGGTGTCAACTCATTTGAATATGAACATGTTTTTTTTTTACTTGTTTCAGGTGTGTCTGGAGTACAGCAGGTTGGTTGGTAAGAGTCTGAGACAAGAGTTCTACGAGGCCCTAGACCATAACAGTCCCAGAACTGTTTTTTTAGAGTAGAGAAGAAAAGAGTAGAGAAGAAACTTGAGTCAGAACAGATCAGTCAGATGTTGGCGGAAGAGATGGGTTTTCTTAAAGATGGCTACAGAATCTGCAGATCTTGTAGCAGCAGGCAGATTATTCCACATAGGTGGAACAGATCCGGAGAAGGTGCACGAGAGAGATTTTCTACCTTCATGGGATGGCACCACAAGACACCGTTCGTTTGCAGAGCGTAGGGATCTGGCGGGTACATATGTCTGCATTAGTGAGTGAAGATAAGGTGGTGCCAAACCAGTGGTGGTCTTGTAGGCCAGGAGCAGAGTCTTGAATTTAATGCGAGCGACTATAGGGAGCCAATGTAGCTTAATGAGTAGAGGAGTGACGTGTGCTCTTCGGTTCATTAAAGATAACTCTTGCCGCAGCATTCTGGATCATCTGTAGAGGTTTGGTTGTGCAAGCTGGAAGTCCTCCCAGTAGTGCATTGCAGTAGTCCAGTCTGGACAGGACCAGAGCCTGTACTAGGACTTGCGTAGCATGCTCTGATAGGAAGGGTCTAATTTTCCTGATATTGTAGAGGATGACTCTACATGACCGGGCGGTGCTGGCAAATTGATCTGTGAAGTTGAGCTGATCATCGATCACCACTCCCAGGTTTCTTGCCTTTCTGGAAGGTGTGATGGTTGATGAGCCCAGTTGAATGGAAAGGTTGTGGTAAGTCTTTATATCAGCCGGGATTACAAGCAGTTCTGTTTTTGAAAGGTTCAGCTGCAGGTGATGGCCGTTCATCCAGATTGAGATGTCGGCTAGGCAAGCTGAGATGCGTGCATAGACAGTCGAAAAGACAGGTAGAGTTGTGTATCCTCCGCATAGCAGTTATAGGAAAAGGCCTGTTTCCTAATGACAGAGCCAAGGGATGTCATGTATACAGAGAATAGCAAAGGACCAAGCACTTAGCCCTGAGGCACACCTGTGTCGAGATGTTGGGACTCAGACACCTCACCCCTCCAAGATACTCTAAATGACCTACCTGAGAGGTAAGACCTGAACCATTGTAGCACCATTCCGAGACCCCCATAGCCTTGAGAGTGGACAGAACACTGTGTGGGAGTTAACAGGTGGGGTTCAATACGTAAATGGCTCTGCTGTGTATTATTGATTATGTGTGTGCACATAGTGTTCAGGCTAACATATGGACACTTTTTTGAGTGTGTGATGTCCTCAGTCCACCAGCCTTCGGATGTGACAGAACTCAGATGCCTTGTCCTCAGCGGGCTTCCTATCATTCTTGGCGATGATCCATCCACCTTCTTCAAGGCCTGCTTTGTAAGAAACTTTGTTTTTTCACTACCTCCCTTTACCTCCTCTCTCCCTACCATACATATTATTTTAAAGTTTGCTTTTTTAATTAATTATTTTCTTTTTTGTTGTTATTGTTGTTTGAAAAAAACTTCTCTTTCGAAGAGGCATACTGTGTTCACTCCAGATCATTTGTGGATGCTTCTTGCACCTGTCCTGAGTGATTTTCTGTAGCGGTCGCTGCACTGGGTGGACACTGTGGGTGGACACTGGATAGGGCAGACATGTCTGCTGTGTACCCATAGAGGTTGTTTGTAGCACTATCTTGTCATGTTGATGTGATCATGCTCTGTTCCTTTTTTCAGGACGTTGCTGACGAGGAAGGTTTGTTTAATTCTGTGCCAGTTGGGATCCTCTGCCATGAACAGGAAAACATCACTCCACACATGCAGTCCCTTCACCACAATGCATCCTGAGTGGGAATCATCTTGGAGGGAAACATTGTGATGAATGTTGAGAGCCTGCCCCAAGCCATGTACATTGTCTTCAGACTTACATATGCACTGCATCTCAACTACCCAAACTACATGAAGAACACTTTTGATTTTTTTCCACAGGTACTTCTGAACTTAGGTAAGACAGATCTGATACCTAAGCTTCAAACACTGAAGAATCATCTTGCAATATAAGAGTTGTCTTTTATTAATTGGCATTAAAAGTAAAGTAAAGTGAAGAGAGTGTTACATGGGGATAGAGAAAGCATGGGGGTCGGGTCGAGTTCACAATTGTCCATATGGAGGAGTGGGGTAGAGAGAGAAGGGAGGAAGAGAGAAAGGGAGGTAGAGGTGAAGGGGGATGGGCTCTCCATGCAGGTATCTAATCTGTTATTTTTTCACCCTCCCGTTCTCTTTTATTTTATTTTATTTATTGTTATTTTATTTGTTATTTATAAATGTTCAAATGCCAAATGCCAGTGCTCAGCAGGGCTGAGTTTTATCTTGCAAGTTTTTCAACCAAATTTAAAGAGTAAATCTTATCTGTTGAATCATAAATGTTAAGATGCCAGTGTTCAGCAGGGTTGAGTTTTATATTGCCAGTTTGTCAAACAAATTTGAAGAGATGCAGTACAATATTGTAATGATTGGAGGTAAAGAGGAAGATATTTTCTTCTTTTCATGTTCAATAAACAAATTTGATCGGTGTAATGTTGCAGTTGTATGTCTGTATTTTACCCGGATCTATTGATTGAAAGACATATTTTGAGTTTCAGGAACTAAAAACGTTAAGTTGGGTAAATTAGAATATATAATTTAGTTGAATTGGTAATGGAATAATGCTTAATTAACAAGCCGAGTTAAATAAATGGGTGGGAAATGATTGTTTAAACTAAGTATCTTCAGTTACTGTAACTCAGTTATTAGTGCTTTCAATATAAATGTTCTATTCCATTCCATTATGGGCTCAAGTGCATTGAACGTAGTCCACTTCAATTATTCAACTAATGCTTCATTACTTAATTTTAAGGTAACGAGTTACCTTGATGAAGTAGATTCTACTTATCCGGGTTTACAATGTAATAAGCATGTTGTAGGTTTGGATTTTGCAATAAATTTAATTAAATCTTCCTGTTTTACGGGTGAAAAACACTGTAGCTTTTCTTTTGGGGTGACAGTTGATACTAATTCATCGGACACACTTGGAGGTTGGGTTTTAACTATGTTGTCTTGTTTGTTTTCGATTTAACCTCAAGGTTTATTAATTTATTTATTAAAGTTAAAATAAATATTGTCCACTTCAATAAAATGCCATAAAAACATATAAAACAGTGAGAAGATGAATAATGTGATTAACACTCCCCAGCTGCCTGCCTCCATCTTTATAAACACTTAAGCTCTTTGACTGAAGTGGAGCCAAGGAAATTCACGGAACAACTTTTGTTGCCGGCAGCCGGCAGTGAATAACATTAATACAAATACAAACGTAAAAGATGTTCGGGCCCGGTCCTCTCTCATCGACGGTCCGGTCGCTCGTTCTCTTTATGCTCCCGATCTCCTTCGTGATATGAGACCGGTGCGCGCACAGCTGGCGCTCATTAACAATTACTCAACGGTCTTGAACCACTGTCCCGATTTTCTCTATAAGCATCCCTTGTGTCCATTATAAAAACAGCTTAACATAGCCTGACTTGACATAGCCTGACTGCCATAGTGACTTGAGACTGAAGACCATTCTGACGCGTGAATGAGATTCACAGTTCACATGTACAAACAAGTGTTTCCAAGAACGAATCACTTATTGACCTTGTTTGAGCATTTATAATTCCGAATTTTAGCTGTTCAACGAAAATTATTGCTGGTCTGTAGTTTTAAGGGGTCGAGTTCACTCACTATTACATTGTTTTTGTTGTTCGCCAACAGAAACACAAAAATAAGTACCTAAGAACTGTTTTTTGTGCATTTGGGTGAATCGTTTTTAAACAATACTTTATACGTCATTTCAGAGAGTAAAGATAAGAAGCAGACCTGAAGCTCTTGTCAGATACTGTCATGGTCCTGGCCTTCCTGTTCTGGTTTCCGTGCCTTGTGGACAGGACGTGACAGTACCATGTCTTGTGTTTGTGTTATGTCTTGTTTGGAGACACGTGTCGTATGTTTTCACATTCGGCGTGTGTCTTCTCTGAAGCTCCGCCCCCCTTGTTTCCTCGTTAGCTTCCCTTCAGTGTTACATTACCCACACCTGCCTATTATTACTTATCCATTGTTCGTCTCCCTATTTAATGCCCTCATGTTCTCTGTCCTGTACTCGTTTGTTCTTGTTCTTTCTGTACCCGCTGGACTTTGTTTGGAGGTGTAGAGTGCTCTCCTCCAGTGCTCTCATCCAGTGCTCTCATCCAGTGCTCTCATCCAGTGCTCTCATCCCGTGCTCTCATCCAGTGCTCTCATCCAGTGCTCTCATCCAGTGGTCTCATCCAGTGCTCTCATCCCGTGCTCTCATACCGTGCTCTCATCCAGTGCTCTCATCCAGTGCTCTCATCCAGTGCTCTCATCCAGTGCTCTCATCCAGTGTCTTTAAGACGTTGCGTTGTGTTTTCTGTCCGTGAGTTTTGTTCTCAGTCTAGTGTCAGTTTGTCTGCGTTCCTGTATGGCTGATCTTATTTATTTGCATCTTTCCTGTTTTACCCTCTTGTGGATTTCTGCTTTGTGTATTTTGTTAATAAAATAATTTGTTAAACCCCTTCACTGCCTGCATTTGGGTTCTCTCACTTCCCGTCCCGTGACAGATACTACTTGATGACGTTGTGGATATGCATATTAGTGTTTAACGTTCTCTGGCGACTTTTAGCGACTTTTCAGGCTGGCTTTAATTACTTTCTATTGAAAAGAATTGACAACACTGGTCTCACATTAAGCTTTTTTATTTTAAAGAAACCACATAACGTGGCTCAATGCAGCAATAAATTGAGTAAAAAAAGCAGATTTATGGAGTCGATATGGAGGACTTGACCAACTGTTAAACAAGTTTCATGGTGTCAATATAACAAAAAGGAAAATTCATTGGAGTTCAGAGGTATGGTCTGAATTGTCTACATCTGGAGCTAATACTTTACAATACCGTAAATGGCTTTATGTTATGTGTAATGAAAATAGAAGAGGACTCAGAACACATGAAATAAAACCAAAAAGCTTTGATGATCAACACAATGTTGCAAAGTCTCCAGACCATGTGTCACCTGTGGCACTGACCAATAGCGATGCAGAGCGCGAAGTGGCACCATGGTCTGCGGACCATCTCTTATCTCGGCACCATCTCTCACCTGTGGCAATGAGCGATAGCGATGGAGAGCGCGACGTGGCACCATAGTCTGTGGACCATCTCTTATCTGGGCACCATCTCTCACCTGTGGCAATGACTGATAGCGATGGAGAGGGCGACGTGGCATCAAAGTCTGCGGACCATCTCTTATCTGGGCACCAGCTCTCACCTGTGGCAATGAGCGATAGCAATGAAGAGCGCGACGTGGCACTAAAGTCTGCAGAGTCTGCACCAAACTTTGCAGAAAATTGCAGAAGTCAGGGACACATGTCCTTTATGAAAAATTCCTGAAACAAAATCCTTGTTGCTAATTGTTTTTTTAAATACCAGCATTTAAGAGTCACCCACAGTAGAAGGTACCAGTGTCCAAACTTGACAATTCAGGCATCATGTTCCTTCAAAACATACAATACACAGTACATTTTCCGGATTAGACACAAACCATTTATCAGAAACAAACAAATTCCAATTCAGGTGACAAGAATTGGCAAAATAACCCATTTGAAAGGGGAGGTTAAATCCCGCCCAGCAAGTTACCAGAAGAGAGGCAAGATTCCCAAAGAAGTGGTTCAAGGAGTAAGCAATGTGTACTACAAAAATCTCAGAAAAACACCCGTTCTGGAGTTGATGGCAGGAAACATCACTAGAAGTTTAAATTAAAATATACTCAAAGTAATTTCTAGTGAGATTTATAAAAGCTGAAAACTACATGATGATATGATCCTGGAGCTGATGTTGACTCAGAAACTATTGATTTTGGCCAGGATATGTCCAACATCTGCAGGTGGACCGATTTTGAGTCCATCTATACACGGAGACAGGATTGGTCATTCTTGTACAATATCTGAGAAAAGACATCCTGTAACACTGCATTTGGATGCTACTAGAGGGGTTATGAGCCGAATTCCAAGCCAGACAAAGACTTTTGTACTACAGCATCAATCTACCAGGACAGGGGAAAACAAGCCTGGTCTTCCCGTGTCTGAAATGATCACAAATGACCACACAACACCAAATGTTTCTTTTTGGTTACATCAGACCGTAACAAAAATATGAAAACTCACTGTCTACCACATACACCAGGTAGAAACCGACTTCAGTCGGGAATTCATCCAGAGCGTCCTGTTGTCATTCAATAAACAAGACATAACTGTTCTTCACCTATGTTCTGCCCATATAATCAAGGCAATCCAAGGAGCTATTGGAAGAAGAACAACAGACAAGGGATTAAGAAATTTTGCCACTCACTGTGGGGCACAACTGATAAACACCACAAGTCTGAAGAGGGCATTAGACATTCTCAAGTGCATGTGCCATGTGTTCTATACAAAAGCAAACACACAATGTGTAAAGGCGTGTCTTCAAAAACTTCATGACCAAATTCGTGGAATAAAAATTCCAGAAGAAACACTAGATGAGAACCAGGAAGTGGACGACTACATCCCTCCAGAAGCCAACACAATATTGGTATGGTCACCATTCACAAAAGACTTTGCTATTTTACTTGAGGCTGTTATATCTATAAAAAATCTGCAGAAGGAAACTGAAACGGACAATAACAAATATCAATGTCCAGGGATACTGGAAATGGAGCTATTCTGATTTTCCCACCCTGGTCGGGAATAATGCTTGGGGATCCGAAAAGATACACTGACAGAGATGACAATGACCTACAAAAAACACATGACACAAATTGTCATGCTGAAAACTGGTTTTGCATTGTCAAAGCCAAAATCCTACAAAAAAAAACTGTAACATAGGCCAGCAACATTTATACAAAAAATGTTTGCATCCTTACAAGGAAGGTACAGAGAACATTTCATGCAACATGACCTTCCAGACAAAATGTTATAGATGCCTTTCATGCCCCAGAAGTAGTGCCTTCTCCTAAAGAAAAAGTAAATACTATCATCATTAATAAATTCTTTAAACTATTTTTGGTGTTGAAAGCGGAGCTGAAGTCCACAAACAGGATCCTTACATAGGTCCCTGGTCTATCCTGATGTTTCAGGACATACTATGTGAATGACATTACTCTTCAGTACATACAATCTATGTGAATCAGAAGTGCATACAGTTGGCCTACTTGTACTCTAAAGTATAGCACTGTCTCTGTACGACTTCTACGACGAAAATTCTAAATACAGTATATTGTATTTCTACACAAACAATATTTTACTTGGAATCCTTGGACAGACCCCATGACTTCATCTTTGTCGATGAAGCAGGCTTCAAACTATCAAAGAGGAGAAGGAAAGGCCTAAATATGTTTGGACTGTGGGCCCTTGTTGAAGTCGCTGGTCAATGAGGTGGCAATGTCCCAATCTGTGCTGCTATCAGCAACCATGGTGTTCTACATCACCATGTTACACTCGGGCCATATAACACCCAGCACCTTCTAAGATTTATTTCCAATCTAAGAGATATTTTATTTGAGCAGCAGGTTGTAGAGCAGCGGGTTCGAGAGCTAAGTGAGCATCCTATTCCCACCTATGTGATAGTGTGGGAGAATGTTTGTTTCCACGGAGCTGCTCAGTTAAGAGAATTGTTTACAGTTTTTGGCCATTGATTGAACAATTCAATTCAAGCTTCACAATGTGCATTGTTCCAAATGTCAGGAGAGGGAACACTCAGATTCAATTGCGGGGTAAGGATGACTTTATTAGAGTTCGTACACAGATAATGCAATAGAAATGTTTGTGAGGTGGAATCCGGTCAGAGTCTCTCACGCTGGCTGCGAGGCCAACTGGGAGATCCCAGTATACAGCAGCGCCAGCGAAGGATGTGGAGAGATGATCAGCAGTGACTCACAGGCTGGTTTAATAACGGCACGAAGACAGCCGAAGATCCTGGAGACGGTGTAGGCGTGGATGTTAGATGTCCACCGGTGGGTTGAGACTACGGCTGAAAAGATTAGTCGACATTGTCGACAATAAAAATTTGTAAACAAATATTCTTGTTGTCGAGTAGTCGTTTGATTATGTGACTTAATTTAAGGGCTTGCAATATCACAATTTGACCGCTACGGCACTGTAGCGCTAGTGTATTGCAGCCTTCAAGAATGCTATCGCAGTAGGGTAAGGGTTAGAAGGACACACAGCGAGAATTATGGCGGCGTACTAACGAATGCGAACAAGTGAAGTGTGGGAAAGCTTTACTAAATTGAGAACAAAATAATGCGGTTGTGTATGCAAATGCAATGCATGCAAGGCAGAACTTGGCTTTCACGGCAGCACATCCTGCATGCGGGAGCATTTAAAAAGGAAATATCCCGGAGCAGGAGAGATGTGACTGTTTTGTGCACAACTAATGTTTGTTTTGTGCACAACTCAAACACGAATGGCGCATTAAGCGTGAGTGATTTACATGTTAAGTCAATGCAAAAACTGGTGAATCAAGTGTTCACGTGATTCGCGCGAGTTAAAATAATTGATATTTGGCAAAATTTCGCGCCGCTTAACCAATCAGGAGCATGCTCTGGTAGTGAGGTGATTATGATGTTGCGAGCAGAGGCGGAAATCCCAAACAACAATGGAGGACAAAATCATCGTTGCTGTATGTGGATACCTGGAGCTGTACGATACATTTTACTTTTATCGAAACAGAAATAAAACGGATGGAAGAAAGTGAGTGAGGAGGTCGGACAATCTGGCATGTTGTCAAAAACGATCTTCACACAATTTGAGCAATATATGTGTGGCCCGGGGTGAGAGTGTTAGTGAAGACACCGGACACAGGAATTTAAAATTATTTAAGGGGATCGTTTATTCCAGACTGCACTTAGAACAGCGCAGCTTTAACAATGCAAATCTTAAGGATGTTGGATAGTAAGACTTGTTGCAGTGGTTGAAATCAATAAAGATGTTTTTTATTACATTAAACTGAGTCTCTCTTGTCTTTCTGTTCTCAGCCACCACATTAACAAATCAATTACAGGAATATAACCAACATGGACAACGATAGTGGACTCTTATTCTGAAAAACAAATAAACAGATTGTTACAAGATTTGTCAGCATGCAGAGAAGATCAAATAAGGCTGCTTATGTAACATAAGACATGCATAAAAACGGAATTAGAAGCCACATTTCCCATTAACATTAATACATTATACCGGCTAACATCACTCAAGCTCAATCACAATGAATTAACACTTGTACACTTCAAAAATCAAATAATTCAAACGTACTGTTCATCATCATAGCATCACTATAGCGTTGTACACACTTTCACAGCGAATGATGAACTCAATTTCCCTTCTGCGGACAGTAGTAGACACAATACAACACTGGTCCTTAACATTTGGAACACACGACACCAGAACAACTGTAACAATCTACTGGTTACAATAAAACACACATGTAGCTGAGTAATAAACAATTTTTTAGAAGTGTTTAGTTAATAACACTCACTCTACCCCTTCATACTCGGCCCGAGGACACAAAAGGCCTACAGAGCTCTCTTCTCCCCTCTATAATCCACCAAAATGACCATCAATCACTTAATGTTAAAATCACATCATGCACAACAAAATAATCTCAGTGATAAACTGGCATTGATGATAGTTAAACACTTACGCTATGAGATCTATTGTCGATCTGATTTCGTCACATGGGTATGTGTCTCGACAGAAATCACGGTCACTCAGTACAATACACAGCCATCCGCATGAACAAAATATTAAGGAGGGCTTTCAAGTCACTATACAGTATGTGCATATTTCCCATTATTCTGACAGTAACACGGACTTTTATGGCTTCAACTCTGCACCGCATGAGCAGCATTCAAACCAAGTTGTGAAAACGCGCTGTTTACAGGCGACTCTCAAGACACTTCCAGAACGTCACACGGTCCTGTTTCTTAAAGGGCTAGTGTATTGTCTGAAACATGTTAACAATTTGACGTGTGAATGAAGCGAGTAAACTCAAAATGTTCAATCGCCCAACTATGCGCGAATAGCGCGATTCATTCAACTAACTAAGCGGTAAATCTTTTTATGAGAGAATGCAATAATAAAAGTAATGATAATAACAACAATAATCATATAATTACAGTAATGTTATTATTTGTTTTGCAAAGTATAAAGCTTTGATCGAGATTAGGAGTCAAGCCTGTTTTGATTATTATAACACTATTAGGTAGTACATGAGAGGAAAATAATTATAAGAGAGGGATGTTAAGTGATAGGAGTCTTATATTTCGCCTCTTTTTTTTAAATATTTTCTTCTGTTACTTGCTCTTTTTCATTAAGCTGAACTGTTGTCAAAGAAATGCTGCCTAATGCTTCTGTCAAGAGATTTTTTTTGAATATTTATTTTTATTTGTATTTAAAAGTGTGTGGAGAGTATTTGTGTGATTCAAGTTCAACAGAATCAGCAAACTTAAAGAAAAGAACCAGTTGGTTCAAGTTCATTAAAACAAATTTCAAAAGCTGAATTGATTTCATTCATTACATAAATGATGTATAATTCAATGTTTTAACTAGTAACAAAAGCTGAATAATCATTAAAAACATACCGATTAGTCATTGAAATAATAGATGATTAGTTGATTAATCTGTCTAATAATCGTTAGGACACTGCCACACCGGCTGCCCTCTCTAATAATTACACTTTCTCCCACACCCCACGCATATCAGGGAGTGGCGGAGGAACCGGTCTACTTATTCCTAACGACTGGAAATTTAAACAGCTGGCACCCTCATGCAACAACACCGCCTTTGAGTTTCATGCTGTCACTGTCATCCACCCTGTTAAAACGCATGTTGTAGTTCTCTATCGCCCTCCAGGGCACCTTGGACTCTTCTTGGAGGAATTGGATACACTTCTGTCATCATTCCCCGAGGATGGTACTCCTCTGGTGGTACTTGGAGACTTCAACATCCACCTGGGAAAACCACAGGCTGCTGACTTCAACAACCTGACTGCGTCGTTTGACCTAAAGCGAGTCCCCACTTCAGCAACCCATTAATCTGGTAATCAACTTGATCTCATCTACACACGCTATTGCTCCACCCATCACTCCCAGGTCACCCCGCTGCACACGTCGGATCATTTCCTCATCACTCTTGATCTCGACTTAACTTCTCCAGACACTACACATGCTTCACCACTGGTCACATTCTGACGCAACCTACGATCACTCTCTCCCTCCCGCCTATCCTCTGCAGTCTCTGCTACTCTCCCACCCCCTAAACAGTTTTCTCTCCTTGATGCTAACACCGCCACCCATAGCCTTTGCTCCACACTAACCTCCTGCTTAGACATCTTATGCCCTCTGAGATCTAGGCCATCTCGTGCATCTCCTTCTGCCCCCTGGTTATCTGATGTTCTCCGTGAACATCGCGCCTCTCTCAGGTCTGCTGAGAGAAAGTGGCGCAAATCAAAAGAACCCACTGACCTCTCTCTCTACCAGTCTATTCTCTCTTCCTTCTCTGCGGATGTCTCCTCTGCGAAAACCCAATACTACCACACTAAAATCAACAACTCTCCTGACCCTCGTACTCTCTTTAAAACCTTTTCTGCTCTCCTTTGCCCGCCTACCTTCTCACCTCCATCAGACTTTTGGATTTTGCATCGTTCTTTGTAAAGAAAACAAGCACCATCAGCAATCAATTCTCTGCGTCACTGCCTCTTTACACAGTCAATCCCCAGACAAATGCTTGTTCCCCTCGTTCTCTCTCCTATCTGAAGAGGACGTTTCCAAGGTAATTTCTTCTAACCACCCGACTACCTGCCCTCTAGATCCCATCCCCACCCATCTCCTCCAGGCCATCTCTCCATCGGTTGTTCCCTCTCTGACTCACATTATCAGCTCGTCTCTCACCACTGGCACATTTCCTACACTCTTCAAAGAGGCCCGTATTACCCCACTACTAAAGAAGCCTACTCTTAATCCTGCACTGTTAGAAAACTACAGACCGGTATCCCTACTCCCCTTCGCTGCTAAAACTCTAGAACGTGTTGTATATAACCAGCTCTCATCCTTCCTGACCCAGAACAACGTCCTGGACAGCAACCAGTCTGGGTTCAAGAGTGGTCATTCCACTGAGACTGCGCTGCTCTCTGTTATTGAAGCCCTGAGACTGGAAAGAGCTTCCTCTAACTCATCTGTTCTCATCCTACTGGATCTATCTGCCGCCTTTGACACTGTTAACCATCACAACCTCCTGTCCACTCTCAAGGCTATGGGGGCCTCCGGAATGGTGCGACAATGGTTCAGGTCTTACCTCTCAGGTAGGTCATTTAGAGTATCTTGGAGGGGTGAGGTGACTGAGTCCCAACATCTCGACACAGGTGTGCCTCAGGGCTCAGTCCGTTGCTATTCTCTGTATACATGACATCCCTTGGCTCTGTCATTAGGAAACAGGCCTTTTCGATCCGACTGTTTCTGCTCACATCTCAGCTTGCCTAGCTGACATCTCGCTCTGGATGAACGGCCATCACCTGCAGCTGAACCTTTCAAAAACAGAACTGCTTGTAATCCCGGCTGATACAAAGACTCATCACAACCATTCCATTCAACTGGGCTCATCAACCATCACACCTTCCGGAAAGGCAAGAAACCTGGGAGTGGTGATCGATGATAAGCTCAACTTCACAGATCAAGTTGCCAGCTCCGCCCGGTCCTGTAGATTCATCCTCTACAATATCAGGAAAATTAGACCCTTCCTATCAGAGCATGCTACACAAGTCCTAGTACAGGCTCTGGTCCTGTCCAGACTGGACTACTGCAATGCACTACTGGGAGGACTTCCAGCTTGCACAACCAAACCTCTACAGATGATCCAGAATGCTGCGGCAAGAGTTATCTCTAATGAACCGAAGAGAGCACACGTCACTCCTCTATTCATTAAGCTACATTGGCTCCCTATAGTCGCTCGCATCAAATTCAAGAGTCTTCTCCTGGCCTACAAGACCGCCACTGGTTCGGCACTACCTTATCTTCACTCTCTAATGCAGATATATGTACCCGCCAGATCCCTAGGCTCTGCAAACGAACTGCGTCTTGTGGTGCCATCCCATAAAGGTAAAAAATCTCTCTCACGCACCTTCTCCGGATCTGTTCCACCTATGTGGAATGATCTGCCCGCTGCTACAAGATCTCCAGATTCTGTAGCCATCTTTAAGAAACGCCTGAAAACACATCTCTTCCGCCAACAACTGACTGATCTGTTTTGACTCTTTTTTCTTCTCTACTCTTTTCTTCTCTACTCTACTCTAAAAAAAAAAAAATGTATGAATGAAAGGTTCTGTATACCGTGTTAGGCTATATGAGACCAGTCTTCTTTTTGATTACACGTATTCTTTTGTTGTACTTATGCTGTCCCAATTGCTTTCATTACCTACCCCACTTGTAAGTCGCTTTGGATAAAAGCGTTTGTTAATTGACTAAATGTAAATGTAAGTGAGGGATGGCGTGGTCAAGTGTGGTAAAGGCAAAGGCCTCGTGGACTCCTCGAGGATACTGAGGGTGTGAAACTAGAGCGGAAAGCAATTGGTAAACCACCACCAAACAGATACTGCTGGATCAGACAAGGCAAGGTAAGGCTAGGCTAGGCTAGGCTAGGCCAGGCCAGGCGTAGCAAGGCAAGGCTTAAGCAAGATTTAAACAGGGTAACTAAAGCGTACCAGAACTTGGTCAACCAGAGTTGACTTTCGCTCAATGGGAGTGAGAAGTGATGGGGATATAAATAGGGACAAATTTATCGAACACCAGGTGAAAACACTTGTGGAAATTGAATGCTAATGAGTAGCAGCTGAGTGAACACAAACACGCAGACTGTGAGCACGTGGTTTTGTAACCGTCAATCCCCATGTGCTCAGACACTAATGCACTAACACACAAACATAGACAAGTGCTCGCTTCAGATCCCGACACCAAAGCAGCTTTACAGGAGCAAATAAGAAAATCACAGAAAATTAAAACACAGCACAGTCCATGGTGTTTACAGAACAAGTAAGATCATTCTAATAAATAATATCTAATAAATAAATAAATGCAGTCTCCCGGTGAGCAAGCCAACACTGCCCTGCTTTGGCGAGGAACCCAAACTCCAATGATTGATTAATGGAGAAAAAAAAACTAGGGAGAACAATTCAATTCAAGCTTCACAATGTGCATTGTTCCAAATGTCAGGAGAGGGAACACTCAGATTCAATTGCGGGGTAAGGATGACTTTATTAGAGTTCGTACACAGATAATGCAATAGAAATGTTTGTGAGGTGGAATCCGGTCTTCTCTCCTATCTGAAGAGGACGTTTCCAAGGTAATTTCTTCTAACCACCCGACTACCTGCCCTCTAGATCCCATCCCCACCCATCTCCTCCAGGCCATCTCTCCATCGGTTGTTCCCTCTCTGACTCACATTATCAGCTCGTCTCTCACCACTGGCACATTTCCTACACTCTTCAAAGAGGCCCGTATTACCCCACTACTAAAGAAGCCTACTCTTAATCCTGCACTGTTAGAAAACTACAGACCGGTATCCCTACTCCCCTTCGCTGCTAAAACTCTAGAACGTGTTGTATATAACCAGCTCTCATCCTTCCTGACCCAGAACAACGTCCTGGACAGCAACCAGTCTGGGTTCAAGAGTGGTCATTCCACTGAGACTGCGCTGCTCTCTGTTATTGAAGCCCTGAGACTGGAAAGAGCTTCCTCTAACTCATCTGTTCTCATCCTACTGGATCTATCTGCCGCCTTTGACACTGTTAACCATCACAACCTCCTGTCCACTCTCAAGGCTATGGGGGCCTCCGGAATGGTGCGACAATGGTTCAGGTCTTACCTCTCAGGTAGGTCATTTAGAGTATCTTGGAGGGGTGAGGTGACTGAGTCCCAACATCTCGACACAGGTGTGCCTCAGGGCTCAGTCCGTTGCTATTCTCTGTATACATGACATCCCTTGGCTCTGTCATTAGGAAACAGGCCTTTTCGATCCGACTGTTTCTGCTCACATCTCAGCTTGCCTAGCTGACATCTCGCTCTGGATGAACGGCCATCACCTGCAGCTGAACCTTTCAAAAACAGAACTGCTTGTAATCCCGGCTGATACAAAGACTCATCACAACCATTCCATTCAACTGGGCTCATCAACCATCACACCTTCCGGAAAGGCAAGAAACCTGGGAGTGGTGATCGATGATAAGCTCAACTTCACAGATCAAGTTGCCAGCTCCGCCCGGTCCTGTAGATTCATCCTCTACAATATCAGGAAAATTAGACCCTTCCTATCAGAGCATGCTACACAAGTCCTAGTACAGGCTCTGGTCCTGTCCAGACTGGACTACTGCAATGCACTACTGGGAGGACTTCCAGCTTGCACAACCAAACCTCTACAGATGATCCAGAATGCTGCGGCAAGAGTTATCTCTAATGAACCGAAGAGAGCACACGTCACTCCTCTATTCATTAAGCTACATTGGCTCCCTATAGTCGCTCGCATCAAATTCAAGAGTCTTCTCCTGGCCTACAAGACCGCCACTGGTTCGGCACTACCTTATCTTCACTCTCTAATGCAGATATATGTACCCGCCAGATCCCTAGGCTCTGCAAACGAACTGCGTCTTGTGGTGCCATCCCATAAAGGTAAAAAATCTCTCTCACGCACCTTCTCCGGATCTGTTCCACCTATGTGGAATGATCTGCCCGCTGCTACAAGATCTCCAGATTCTGTAGCCATCTTTAAGAAACGCCTGAAAACACATCTCTTCCGCCAACAACTGACTGATCTGTTTTGACTCTTTTTTCTTCTCTACTCTTTTCTTCTCTACTCTACTCTAAAAAAAAAAAAATGTATGAATGAAAGGTTCTGTATACCGTGTTAGGCTATATGAGACCAGTCTTCTTTTTGATTACACGTATTCTTTTGTTGTACTTATGCTGTCCCAATTGCTTTCATTACCTACCCCACTTGTAAGTCGCTTTGGATAAAAGCGTTTGTTAATTGACTAAATGTAAATGTAAGTGAGGGATGGCGTGGTCAAGTGTGGTAAAGGCAAAGGCCTCGTGGACTCCTCGAGGATACTGAGGGTGTGAAACTAGAGCGGAAAGCAATTGGTAAACCACCACCAAACAGATACTGCTGGATCAGACAAGGCAAGGTAAGGCTAGGCTAGGCTAGGCTAGGCCAGGCCAGGCGTAGCAAGGCAAGGCTTAAGCAAGATTTAAACAGGGTAACTAAAGCGTACCAGAACTTGGTCAACCAGAGTTGACTTTCGCTCAATGGGAGTGAGAAGTGATGGGGATATAAATAGGGACAAATTTATCGAACACCAGGTGAAAACACTTGTGGAAATTGAATGCTAATGAGTAGCAGCTGAGTGAACACAAACACGCAGACTGTGAGCACGTGGTTTTGTAACCGTCAATCCCCATGTGCTCAGACACTAATGCACTAACACACAAACATAGACAAGTGCTCGCTTCAGATCCCGACACCAAAGCAGCTTTACAGGAGCAAATAAGAAAATCACAGAAAATTAAAACACAGCACAGTCCATGGTGTTTACAGAACAAGTAAGATCATTCTAATAAATAATATCTAATAAATAAATAAATGCAGTCTCCCGGTGAGCAAGCCAACACTGCCCTGCTTTGGCGAGGAACCCAAACTCCAATGATTGATTAATGGAGAAAAAAAAACTAGGGAGAAACCAGAAAACAGAGGATCAACCAGGGAAAAATCCAAAGTCGACCACAAAACAAGACCAGACTAGACCCACACAGCCCCAACAAATGAAATCCCCACAACCAACAAACCATCCCCCCGCCCACTCCCCACAAACACCCAGCCAGCAACCTCCAATCAGGGCCACTGAATACAGCTATAACTTCAAACTGCTCTGATGTGATGTAAATTTAGCATTAAATACCAAGTATTGTAACTTTAGCATTAATGTGACAAGTAGTCCCTCTTCGCTCTTTTTTGGGGATGGAAAGCTTGAAAAGATGTGTCTTTAATCTAGATTTAAATTGGGAGAGTGTGTCTGACCCTCGAATAGTATCGGGACGGCTATTCCATAGTTTAGGTGCTACGCATGAGAAAGCTCTACCCCCTTTGGGTGATTTAGTTATTCTAGGTGTTTTCAAAAGTCCTCAATTGCAACAGGTAGTAACTCTTTTAATGATTTAGTTGGAATGGGATCTAATAAGAATGTTGTAGGTTTGAATTTTTGCAATAAGTTTAATTAAATCTTCCTGTTTTATGGGTGAAAAACACTGTAGCTTTTCTTTTGGGGCGATAGTTGATACTAATTCACCGGACACACTTGGAGGTTGGGTTTTAACTTTGTTGTCTGGTTTGTTTTCGATTTAACCTCAAGGTTTATTAATTTATTTATTAAAGTTAAAATAAGTATTGTCCACTTCAATAAAATGCCATAAAAACGTATAAAACAGTGAGAAGATGAATAATGTGATTAACACTCCACAGCTGCCTGCCGCCATCTTTATTAACACTTTAGTTCTTTGACTGAAGTGGAGCCAAGGAAATTCACGGATCAACTTTTGTTGTATCCATGGCGTTTTGTTAATGATCTACTGCTCTGCAAAGAGCTTCGGGTTACCGTGGTTGGGTTTAGCTTCCTGCATGCCTGCCTGCACTTCTTTGCTTGCTCCTGTCCCCTCAGGTCTCTCCTGTGAAAACTGAAAATGTGCTAGTCTGTTTCAATGAAATTCAAATGAATTACATGACGGTACTGTGTGAAATGTGGATGGAGGGCACTGGGCTGCAATTGATTTTCTCTATAAATAATTCACTATAACAAACTCAAAATACCTATGACTTGACGGATTACTTTAGTTTTTAAAATGCTAAACAAGGTTTAACAACGACCAGGAAAGCCTACATTTCCATATTTCAAGCATTGTCATAAACACTAACTGCTGTTAAAAGAATGAGTCCTTATTAAACGAAAAAGGTGATAAACCACGCATTAAGCGTTTCTTCCCTTGTTTCCATTATAAAAACAGCTTAACATAGCCTGACTTGACATAGCCTGACTGCCATAGTGACTTGAGACTGAAGACCATTCTGACGCGTGAATGAGATTCACAGTTCACATGTACAAACAAGTGTTTCCAAGAACGAATCACTTATTGACCTTGTTTGAGCATTTATAATTCCGAATTTTAGCTGTTCAACGAAAATTATTGCTGGTCTGTAGTTTTAAGGGGTCGAGTTCACTCACTATTAAATTGTTTTTGTTGTTCGCCAACAGAAACACAAAAATAAGTACCTAAGAACTGTTTTTTGTGCATTTGGGTGAATCGTTTTTAAACAATACTCTATACGTCATTTCAGAGAGTAAAGATAAGAAGCAGACCTGAAGCTCTTGTCAGATACTGTCATGGTCCTGGCCTTCCTGTTCTGGTTTCCGTGCCTTGTGGACAGGACGTGACAGTACCATGTCTTGTGTTTGTGTTATGTCTTGTTTGCAGACACGTGTTGTATGTTTTCACATTCGGCGTGTGTCTTCTCTGAAGCTCCGCCCCCCTTGTTTCCTCGTTAGCTTCCCTTCAGTGTTTCATCACCCACACCTGCCTATTATTAATTATCCATTGTTCGTCTCCCAATTTAATGCCCTCATGTTCTCTGTCCTGTACTCGTTTGTTCTTGTTCTTTCTGTACCCGCTGTTCGAGGACTTGTTTGGAGGTGTAAAGTGCTTTCATTCAGTGCTCTCATCCAGTGCTCTAATCCAGTGCCCTCATCTAGTGTTCTCATCCAGTGCTCTCATCCAGTGCTCTCATCCAGTGCTCTCATCCAGTGCTCTCATCTAGTGCTCTCATCTAGTGCTCTCATCCAGTGGTCTCATCCAGTGGTCTCATCAAGGGCTCTCATCCAGTGCTCTCATCCAGTGCTCTCGTCCAGTGCCCTCGTCTAGTGCTCTCGTCCAGTGCTCTCATCCAGTGCTCTCATCCAGTGTCTTTAAGACGTTGCATCGTGTTTCATGTCTGTGAGTTTTGTTCTCAGTCTAGTGTCAGTTTGTCTGCGTTCCTGTATGGCTGATCTTATTTATTTACATCGTTCCTGTTTTACCCCCTTGTGGATTTTTGCTTTGTGTTTTTTGTTGATAAAATAATTTGTTAAACCCCTTCACTGCCTGCATTTGGGTTCTCTCACTTTCCGTACAGTGACCGATACTACGTGATGAAGTTGTGCATATGCAAATTAGCGTGTATTGTTATCTGGCGACATTTAGCGACTTTTCAGGCTGGCTTTAACTACTTTCTATTGAAAAGAATTGACGACACTGGTCTCACATTAAGCTTTTTAATTTTAAAGTAACCACATAACCTGGCTAAATGCAGCGATAAATTGAGTAAAAAAAGATGATTTATAGAGTCGATATGAAGGACTTGACCAATTGTTAAACAAGTTTCATGGTGTAAATATAACAAAAAGGAGGTACCTCATTGGAGGTACGGTTTGAATTGTCTACAGATGTATCTGGAGCTAATACTTTACAATACCGTAAATGGCTTGTTAAATGTTATGTGTAATGAAAATAGAAGAGGACTCAGAACACACGTAATAAAGAAAAAAAGCTTTGATGATAAACACAGTGATGAAAAGTCCGTAGACCATCTCTCACCTGTGGCACTGACCGATAGCGATGGAGAGCTTGACGTGGCACCAAAGTCTGCAGACCATCTCTTATCTGGGCACCATCTCTCATATTTGGCACTGACAGATAGCGATGCAGAGCGCGACGTGGCACCATAGTCTGCGGACCATCTCTCATCTGGGCATCATCTCTCACCTGTGGCAATGACCGATAGTGATGGACAGCGCGACGTGGCACCATAGTCAGCGGACCATCTCTTATCTGGGCACCATCTCTCACCTGTGGCAATGACCGATAACGATGGAGAGCGCGACGTGGCACTAAGTCTGCGCACCAAAAGCAACATCTAAAGAAAGCATACAGAGACAGACACATTCACAATCTATGTATTCACACATAAATGGAAAAAGATAAAGCGTTTGCAGAAAATTGCAGAAGTCAGGGACACATGTCCTTTATGAAAAATTCCTGAACCAAATTCCTTGCTGCACATTGGTTTTTAAATACCAGCCTTAAAGAGTCACCCACAGTAGAAGGTACCAGTGTCCATTCTTGACAATCAAGGCATCATGTTTCTTCAAAGCATACAATACACAGTACATTTTCCGGATAAGAAACAAACAATTGAGCAGTGACAAACGAATTCCAATTCAGGTAACAAGAATTGGCAAAATAACCCATTTGAAAGGGGAGGTTAAATTCCGCCCAGCAAGTTACCAGAAGAGAGCCAAGATTGCCAAAGAAGTGGTTCATGCAGTAAGCAATGTGTACTACAAAAATCTCAGAAAAACACCCGTTCTGGAGTTGATGGCAGGAAACATCACTAGAAGTTTAAATTAAAATATACTCAAAGTAATTTCTATTGAGATTCATAAAAGCTGAAAACTGCATGATGATATGATCCTGGAGCTGATGTTGACTCAGAAACTATTGAAAGGCACAGATCTGTAATATAGATTTTGGCCAGGATATGTCCAACATCTGCAGGTGGACCGATTTTGAGTCCATCTATACACGGAGACAGGATTGGTCATTCTTGTACAATACCTCAGAAAAGACATCCTGTAACACTGCATTTGGATGCTACTGGAGGGGTTATGAGCCGAATTCCAAGCCAGACAAAGACTTTTGTACTACAGCATCAATCTACCAGGGCAGGTGAAAACAAGCCTCCTCTTCTGTCTGAAATGATAACAAATGACCACACAATACCAAATGTTTCTTTATGTTTACATCAGACCATAACAAAAATATGAAAACTCACTGTCTACCACATATACCAGTCAGAAACCGACTTCAGTTGGGAATTCATCCAGAGTGTCCTATTGTCATTCAATAAACAAGACAAACATGTTTACCTGATGAAAAGCTACAATTTCGTCAAAGGAAACAACACAATCACCGACCTCTGTAGACTGACTGTTCTTCACCTATGTTCTGCCCATATAATCAAGGCAATCCAAGGAGCTATTGGAAGAAGAACAACAGACAAGGGGTTAAAAAAGTTTGTCACTCACTGTGGGGCACAACTGATAAACACCACAAGTCTGAAGAGGGCATTAGACATTATCAAGTGCATGTGCCATGTGTTCTATACCAAAGCAAACACACATTGTGTAAAGGTGTGACTTCAAAAACTTCATGACCAAATTCGTGGAATAAAAATTCCAGAAGACACACTAGATGAGAACCAGGGAGTGGACGACTACATCCCTCCAGAAGCCAACACAATATTGGTATGGTCACCATTCACAAAAGACTTTGCTATTTTACTTGAGGCTGTTATATCTATAAAAAATCTGCAGAAGGAAACTGAAACGGACAATAACAAATATCAATGTCCAGGGATACTGGAAATGGAGCTATTCTGATTTTCCCACCCTGGTCGGGAATAATGCTTGGGGATCCGAAAAGATACACTGACAGAGAGTCTATCAGAGATGACAATGACCTACAAAAAACACATGACACAAATTGTCATGCTGAAAACTGGTTTTGCATTGTCAAAGCCAAAATCCTACAAAAAAAAACTGTAACATAGGCCAGCAACATTTATACAAAAAATGTTTGCATCCTTACAAGGAAGGTACAGAGAACATTTCATGCAACATGACCTTCCAGACAAAATGTTAAAGATGCCTTGCAAAAGGAAAACAAAGCAGTTTGGAGGACTAATACGGTCCAAAAAGAGCGCGTGTGACCGAAAGGAGAAAAAAACAAATGCTTTCATACCCCAGAAGTAGTGCCTTCTCCTAAAGAAAAAGTAAGTACTATCACCAGTAATACATTCTTTAAACAATTTTTTCTTTTACAATTACCACACAAAGGTGATGTAATAAGTGCTTCTATTGGTTACACATTATTTAAAGTGTCTGTTTGTTGCATTGTAATTATACATTTAAGTATGGAATAATACAAGTTATTTACATGTACTTACTAAAGGGTTTTGGTTAGGATTAGGTTGTGGTTTAGGGTTACTCAACTCAACTCAACTTTATTTATATAGCGCTTTTTACAATTTTCATTGTTACAAACCAGCTGTACATGAGACACATTGAATACAAGTAAAAAAAAACTAAAGGCATATACCTGTAAAAACAAGAAAAAGGTGAAAACAACAAAGACAGACATACAAATGCTCCACACACACAATATGCAAACATACATACACACACACATTAACAAAGACGCACACACACACAGTGAAAGCACACATTGGCGATAAAGGAGAAAGAACCACAGGTCAAATATTAAACGGACTATAAATTCTTATATGCAATATTAATTATGTCTAATTTCTGAATTCTAAAGCAGCCCCCCCGGCCAGGCAGATAGTGCAAAACAATATGCAAACGGTGGTGAGGAACCCAAAACTCCCATCGAGAAAAAAAACCTCAGGAGAACCCAGGCCCAACCAGGGGATTCCAGTTCCCCTCTGGCAAAAGCTGTTGCCTCTGCACAAGCTCAACAGTGCTTGCACAACAAGGCTAAATAAAAATAAAAAATGATAGATTTAAGATTATAATTAACAATCTAATAACATTTGAAATGTTGTAGGAAAATCAAAGTTGTGGCGTCCTTTATCCAGCTCTATCCTCTTAGCTCTTGTCAGGTCACCGCTTCCCATTCTCAGCTCTGCCATCAGGTCTGGGCATGAACTGACAAGACTGGCTGAGAGTAGAGTACTGTTCTGCACTCTTTGATGCAACAAGTACATCATTTGTTGTTGGATGTGTTCCTGGTTCCGGTTGATCTAAATAATGCAGCCTAAATCCTCTGCGGATTAATATTAGGGAAGTGCAGTGTATGCAAGATTATAAAAGATGAGTCTTTAGTCTAGATTTAAACTGACAGAGTGTGTATGCCTCCCGGACCGGGCAGGGAAGAATATTCCAAAGTTTAGGCGCTAGATAAGAAAAACCTGCACTTGATTTTGAAATTCTAGGTATTACCAACTGACAGGACGCCTGAGAGCGTAATGTACGTGGAGGTCTGTAATACAATAGAAGTTCATTCTAATACTGCGGCGCTAGACCATGTAGGGCTTTATAGGTAATAAGCAAGATCTTAAAGTTAATGTGATGCTTTATAGGTAACCAGTGCAAGGTTGACAGAACCGGGGTTATATGCTCATACTTTTTTGTACGTGTAAGAACTCGAGCTGCCGCGTTTTGAACCAGTTGCAGTTTTTGTAATAGGCCTGCAGGGCATCCACCTAGAAGTGCATTACAGCAATCTAGTCTTGATGTCATGAATGCATGAATTAATTTCTCTGCATCTGACAGTGACAGCATATGACGTAGTTTAGATATATTCTTTAGATGGAAAAATGCAATTTTACAGGTGTTGGCGACATGGCTTTCAAATGACAGAGTACTATCGAATACAACGCCAAGATTCTTAGCTGATGACGAGGATTTTATGGAGCATCCGTCAATCGTTAAGCAGTATTCTTGGTTGTTACGTATAGCGGTTTTCGGTCCAGTAAGTAACACTTCTGTTTTGTCCGAGTTTAGTAGTAAAAAATTGTTACTCATCCAGTTTTTTAAGTCAACTATGCAATCATTTGTTCGATGAAACTGCTGGGTTTCATGAGGCTTCGAGGGAATATAAAGTTGAGTATCATCAGTATAACAGTGAAAGCTAATTCCGTGTCGCTTTATTATATCTCCTAGAGGTACCATGTATAATGCGAAGAGCAGAGGCCCCAAAACTGAGCCCTGTGGTACACCGTACTGGACTTGTGATTTGCGGGACACCTCATTGTTTATTGCTACAAATTGAAAACGGTCAGATAAATAAGACTTAAACCATTTCAATGCTATTCCGTTAATGCCGACGTAATTTTCGAGTCTATGTAGAAGTATGCTGTGGTCAATGGTGTCAAATGCAGCACTGAGGTCTAGCAGCACCAATAACGAAATACAGCCACGGTCAGACGCTAAAAGCAGATCATTTGTAACTCTGATCAAAGCAGTCTCTGTACTGTGACATGCTCGAAATCCAGACTGGAATTCATCATTAATGTCATTCCTTTGGAGGAAGGAGCATAATTGAGTTGAAACTACTTTTTCCAGAACTTTAGATGTAAAAGGTAAATTCGATATAGGCCTGTAATTCCCTAGTTCTTTAGGCTCGCCGCTAACAGAGAAGGCTAAGCAAAACATATGACATGAGGTGCAAGTAACAACAATAGGAATAGAAGCCATGACTCACCGGGTATGAAGTGCAATCCTAACTTACCAAGGTTGCTTGATGAGTCTTAGTATATACACTTAAAAAGAGAAACAGTTAGCACACAGGACAAACAGGGGGAGATGATATTCCACAGTGTAAACAGAAGGCAAGCTAACACGCTAATATGATAGCGGCGTTACGCTTCAATTAATATAGGTTTAGAAAATAAAGTTATAAATAATTCGGCAACGACAGTGATCGGTAACGATAGTAAAATACACTAATATTAAGACCAGGAACAAATGTGAGGTGAAGTAAGTGTCAGAGGATACAAACTAGCCGCCTGCGCGATGCAATCAGGAACCTGATGGCCACGTCACGTCAACCACCAATAAGTGATTAGTTCTTGGAAACACTGTACTTACATGCAAACTGCGAATCTCATTCAGGCGTCAGTATGGTCTTCAGCTGCTTTTCTCTGGTGGGCGACTGGGCGCTCCGCTGTACAGAGTAGATGGAGAGGCGGTGCTGTGCTGGCAAGGCAAAAGTGAAGCAGAATATTTTGCTTAGTCGCCAAGGCTTGTTAGTAAAATGTGAACTGTAGATTTCTCCTGATACTTTAAAATATTCAATTCAATTCAAGTTTATTTATATAGCGCTTTTCACAATGTGTATTGTTTCAAAGCAGCTTTACAGGGCAAACAGGAAAACACAGAAAAGGTAAAACACAGCACAGTGCATGGTATTTATACAACGAGTAAGATCATACGAATAAGTAATATATAATTTCTAAATAAATAAATAAATGCAGTCTCCCGGTGAGCAGGCCAACACTGCCCTGCTGTGGCGAGGAGTGAATATCTTGTTATCAATCGAATCAATTATTAATTTAGATGTTCAGTATTACATGTACATGATCTTTTGTTTGATCTGGTTCCCCTCTACAGATGACATTTTAGGACAGGATGTCACTCCAGAGTTCCAGAGACATCATATTTTCACCACTTTTTCTGACCCCCTTTTCCTCCTGTTTTTTATTCAGAGCCAAAGAACAATGCCGTTCAGAATCCAATAGCTGGAGAATTGGACTTTGACATCCAGCTGGAGTATAATGAGAATCCCAGTGTGTTCTGGTCTAGGCTATGTAGCTTTTGTCATGCAACGGAGAAGGGAGAACCCAAATGCATGCAGGCACGGTGGTGAAGGGGTATTTATTATACAGATAGACACTACTAAAAGACAAAAAAAAAACCCACGATGGGGAAAACAACACTGGGATAAACCATGAACAAAAACAAGAACACGGACTAACTAGACTTAGCAAACAACACAGGGGAGAACTGTCCTTGTCCTCGGAATGCCGGAATGGACCCGGCTGGAATGCCAGAACGGACCCGGCTGGAATGCCGGAACGGACCCCGGCTGGAATGCCGGACTGGAACCCGGCTGGAATGCCGGACTGGACACGGGATGGACGGCCGGCTGGAACAGGAGCTGGGAGGCTGATGGGAAGGCCGGCTGGACAGGGCTTGACGCCGGCCGGAAGGCCGGCTGGACAGGGCATGACGCCGGTCGGGACGCTGGAATGGATTCCGGCTGGATAACTGGCTGGGCAGCGCCCTCTGGCGGCTGGGGAGCGCTCGGGGGTGCCTGCTGGTGGACCAGGCTCAGTGCCGGCTGCTGAACCGGGCTGGCTGCCGGCAGCTTCGACCTGGACGATCCTCCATGCACCTTCTTCCTCCAAAACTCCTCCCCAAACTCGGCCACCTCTGCCGAATCTTACGTTTCCCATCCTTGCCGACCCTGCCGACCCCACCTCCTTTCTACATACACCTTCAGTGTAAAGGGAGAGATGTTAGTCTCCAGTCTCTCTTGTAAGAAGGACAACACAATCCCGATTGAGCACCTCCCTGGGTCTTCTCGTTGAGAGAGACACCAGGACGAGAAGAGGCGCCATTTATAGGCGTATAACTGCCTAGTAGAAGAGGCCCTGGCCTGGGTGATGGTCTCCGCCCCACAGAGGGGGGTAGCCTACTCAGGATCTCCTCGTCCCGTCTAGAGACAAGACATGGAGGTTCCAGAGGTCTGGTCTGGGATGCCAACACGTGCCCTTTCCCTAAGAGAGCAGGTCCTCCATCAGGGGAATGGGCCTGGGGGCAGTCGTTGTGAAGAGCATCAGCTATGAGAACCAAGTGCGGTTGGGCCAATGCGCCTAAGACTTGATGCTCCTCTTCCCTGACCTTGCTCAGTGTCTGTGCACTGAGGCTCACTGGGGGAAAGGCGTACTTCTGTTTGTCACACGGCCAGCTGTGCGCAAGGACATCTCTGCCGAGGGGGGCCTTGGACAGGGAGTACCAAAGCGGGCAATGGGTGGTGTCGCTGGAGGCAAAGAGGTCTACCTGGGCCTGCCCGAACAGCATCCAAATGAGCTGGCCTGCGCGGGGGTGGAGTCGCCAGCGTGGCGTATACTAACCAGATAGCGGGTCGGCTGTCTGGTTCAGGTTGCCTGGGATGGGTGTGGCCCGCAGGGAGCAGATCACCTTTTAACTCCACAGGAGGAGGCGTCGGGGAAGTCGTGTTAGCGGTCGTAAGCATACGCCACCCTAACGGTTGATGTATGCCACGGCTGTAGTGCTGTCTAGGCGGACCAGCACGTGCTTTTCCAGCACGAGAGGCTGTAGCCTCCTCAGTGCAAGTAGCACAGCCCACAACTCAAGGCAATTGATATGCCAGCACAGGCGGGGGCCCGTCCAACGCCCCGCTACAGCGTGACCGTTGCACATTGCACCCCATCCCTCCAGGGAGGCGTCCGTCGTCACCACAACATGTCTCGTAACCTGCCCAAGAGGGACCCTAGACCGGAAAAAGGTCATGGAAGACCAGAGGGTTAGGGCGCATCGGCAGAGGGCCGTTATCACCTTGCGCCTGCTGCCGGTGTGCCACGCTCTTCTCGGAACTCAACTCTGTAGCCAGTGTTGGAGCGGTCTCATGTGCATCAACCCAAGGGGTATTATCCCCACCGAGGACATCATGTGTCTCAGGAGCCTCTGAAACTGTTTCAGGGGGACCGCTGACTGCCTGAAGTGTTCCAGGCAGTTCAACACCGACTGGGCGCGTACTGCGGACAGTCGCGCTGACATGGTGACAGAGTTGAGTTCCATGCCGAGAAAGAGAATGCTCTGCACTGGGGAGAGCATGCTCTTTTCTCGGTTGACCTGTAGTCCCAATCGATCTAGGTGCCGGAGCACAAGGTCCCTTTGTGTACACAACAGATCTCGCGAGTGTGCCAAGATAAGCCAGTCGCTAGATAGTTCAGTACCCGCACACCTATTTCCCCTGAGGGGAGAAAGGGCGGCTTCCACAATCTTCGTGAAGACCTGTGGGGACAGGGACAGACCGAAGGGGAGAAAGGGAGACCGCCCCTCAAACGCGAACCGTAGGAATGTAGTAAGCGTCCTTCAGGTCGATTGCCACTAACCAATCCTGACACCTGATGGATGTCAGGATGCGCCTCTGCGTGAGCATCCTGAACGGCAGCCTTGTGAAGGTGCTTGTTCAGGGTACGCAGATCTAGAATTGGGCGCAACCCGCCGTCTTTCTTTGGACAGGACCAATTGGGCGGTCTTTTTGGGTAGCCGCCCCACGAACTGTTCCTGTGTCACCTGATCCACGATGTTATCGAAGGTGCTGGCGTCGGCCATCAGCCATCTGCGGCAGTCATCCAGGAGCTGGTGAGCAAAGGGGAAAGGCTGGCCGCGATCCCCGAGTTCCAGTGACCGGAAACGCTGCCCATCCTGCTCCGGATTCAGGCCCACCCGTTCCAGGATAGCCTTCTTGAGGTCTGCATACTTTAGCAGGTTCGCCACAGGTAGCTGCTGGACGGCCATCTGGGCTTCTCTGGATCAGGCGGGCTGCCCAAGCATCCGGCTGCCACACGGATAGTTCCCCGGACCTCTCGAATAACTCCAGGAAGGCTTCCGGATCGTCCTGTGCTCCCATCTTGTGCAACAGGACTGTGGGGGAGGCGGCCGATGGTGAGTTTGTGCCTCTCTCCTCGCTCAACCAGCTCCGGAACGACTCAAGGTTTCCTTGTTGGGTCTGGAAGAGGGCCTGGAACCGTCTCTCTTGGTCTTCTCTAAGACCCAACAGGGCCTGATGGTGCTCCTGATGAAGACCAGCGAGTGAGCTGATGATTTCCGTAAATGGCGATCCTGGCAGGGACTGCATGCTGGCGGCGGCTGCTTCCTTTCTTCCCGTGTTTCGGCACCAATGTAACAATGTTCGCTAGGAAGGAAGAAAGGAGTCTGGGTCGGTGTGGCTGGGAAAACGTAGATCCTTTTATTTACAATACTTTCAACTTCAACTTCCCGTACGTACACAACTTTTAACAACTCTCTGTTGACGATTCTTTCTGGGGAAATCCTGAACACAACGTTTCGATGGCTCCCGACACACTCGCTTTCCCAGCCGGTCTCTCTCTCCACTTCCGCTTCCTCCATCGGGCTTTAAAGCGTCTCCTCGCCAATTACTAGAACGAGAAGCAGGTGTTTTCACCAAGCCGTTGATCTGCTTACTCACTGTCCTTCTCCCGACACACCCTCTCACCGCAGACCATGCCCCCCTTGCCACACAGACGTCGCGCGAGATCTCAGAGGCCGCTTTGCAGCTGAGTCACGGCAAGGTAGAATTTGACTGATTCCTCCTGGTGGCAGCCGCCTGCGGGCAAAGGTGCACGTTCCACCTGGGGGATATCGACGTAACCTTTGGCTGCCCCACCATCGAGGGAATTAAGGGAGCTAGAACCGGTTTGACTGGAGCGAGCCATGAGTGGAGCGCTCAAAGTCTTGCACAGCTCTTCATGCACCTCCGGGAAGAATGGCACAGAGGGTGGGCGCGGATCCAGCCATGAGCGTTGGGGAGGAGGCAGTGGTGTGCACTGCAACCCAATGCTCGCGGCTGCCTGGGTTAGCGTGGTTGACATCTCAACCTATGCTTCCTCCTGAGCTCGACCCCCCTTGAGGGGGAGCTCGGAGTCTTCAGCGTCGGATGCCAACAAGTCTCCCTCTGATGCTGCGAGCGACATCTCATCATCGTCACGCATTGTTTCCGAATACGTGACGGATTCGGACAGTTTGCCATCAACGGTTGGGGAACGATCATATTAGGGAGTCAGGGTGCGAGCGGCCCGTGAGCGCTTGGCCGGCGGGTTTATGCTCGCAGAGGTCCCCATATCACCAACGCTGCTTGCCCTAGCGGACATTGGGGCCTTAGCCAACGACCTCACAGCCCGGGTAGCAGAGGAAATGGTCATGGCTCTGAAGAACAAAAGGTTAATGAATGCTGCACGCAGACTTCCTTTTATACTGGACATCCGGGGGCGGAGACCAGCATGCAAATTCCATTAGCCAAATTTCATTGGCCTCTTTTATAGTAGTCAGAGTTGATAGGTTCTCAAGGGCGAAATCATCTGTCGGCTCGACACAACGTTGAGAGACCGACAGACCGGGAACAGGTTACACCACAGCAAAATGTACACTCGCATAAATAATCCCAAATACATTTTGAGGTCGCACAGGTTAAATTAAGGGAGCACATGAGACTAAAATGGTCGCAATTTCGACCCCAGCTATGCAGCTATGAAAGTGAAGTCTGCGCATAGCCTTCATTTTGATCAGGTGAAACTATGCAGCATATGTGCCTTTTTAATGTAGGTGCATAACAGAATTTATGAAAGCTGAATCAATATCTAAATGTTACTTATACAAATATTAATCAAAGGCATGTCAAATTTACATACATGCAAACATTATTATTATTTATTAATGATAAATTATTTTTGGTGTTAATAGGGAGAATTTAGATTCCCCCCTCCTGTAGGTGGCAGTAATGCACTTTCAAGCTGGTTGCAAACGAGATACGGCTGGACACGGGGCTAGCATGCCGTTGAAGCGCCATGTTTGTAGTCCAAATTCTCTTCAACCGGCAGCACAGCATGCACTTCAAACAGAGCTGCAAGCCCATAACCAACACCGCGATCACACAGTGTCAGTCTATGTACGAATTATTGCATCTCGCTCTTTTTAAACATTGTGGACCGCAAAAAGCATCAAGTACGTCACGAAAATGCATGATCTGACGTCATGACGCAATCGTGTGGAGGATTTGTTATCATCGAGCTTACGGGTCTGTTGAGCAAAGGTGGGTATTCAATGACATTTACGTAACATACGCGTTTCCAGATTGAGAAACTTTACAGCATCTGTCTGCTCGAGCTGAAGAATGCGTGCCGTGCGTGCGGGTGAGTGATTGAATATCGGCTGTTATTCTTCACGATATTATTTCACTTTTCTTGTGTCTCTTCTTTACGACCAAACTTCTTGTTGTTTGTGTCACTGCCACTGTTTTGTGTTGTTTACATGAACACTTCTGAAATCTGATCTGTGTTTACTCGTGTCTCTGTGGTGTTGCGAGTGCTACATCATTGTGTGTTTTCATGTTTCAGATTAAAGGTGTTTAAAGAACTGCTGCGCGTGAAGCCTGATCAAATATTGCTTCCTTCTTCAAGAACCTATTGTAAGTGACCTGTCAGCATCTTTTAAATTAGCACACGCATGTCGTATCATATCAAATGTGTGAGACAACACTCCAGACATTATTTCTCTGACATGACTAACATGTAAACTGATGAATTCTGTTCCGTTGTGTGAGCTATGGTGAAAAAATGTCTTCCAAACTCCAGCTGAAAATATTGTTAATATTTGCAGAAAATTGAAATAGGACAAAATACCTATGCATCTTTACATTTTCGCAGTATTTCACATTGCTGTTGGGTGACTTTATGTAATTCCTGAATTTTGTTTATGTTGAAATTCTACAAACATTGGGCTGAAATTGACACAATACGTGCAGAAATATAGATTTAAGGCAAAACTGAAGAGGTCTTCTCATTTTTCCGTGGCTGTTATATGAATTCAGCCAAAACATCCCTTAAATTTCTCCCCACAAATGAAAAGAAAGAAACGTTGGATTTAAGAGGATAAATCCTAATGATTTATGAGCATTAAAATTTGTTTTGTATGGTTTTGGAGTATAACCTTGTCAGGAAAGCACAAATGTGTGTGTTATGTGTATCTATACAGGACAGTGGGTGGGGATGCTGCCTGATAAAGATGGACCGGGAGAAGGTGGAGGAGTTCAGGACAAAACATGGTCTGAAGATCCTTCAGTAACTCTCTTCAGAGAATATCTGAAAGTGAAGACCGTGCACCCTCAACCCGACTACGGTACGTGAGGAAAAAATATTTTATGGAGTTTCACATTAGAGGTTTATGATGGTGGATTAACCTTCGCCCAGGAATTCACATTCGGCCCTTGTGATATCCTAAATTGCTGTCTGCAGAAGTTTTGAGACAGAGCCATGTGATCAAGTCTTGAAGCAGGTCTTAGAGATGTGTTCGTTTTTAAACATCCACCCAAAGTCCATCTGCTAGTGTGTGTGCTCTGCTTATCCAACACTGTAAAACAGATGGACGTTACACATTACAGTTATCAGTTGTGTTTATAAATCAGTTAGGATGACTCAAAAGGCGTAAATAATTGTCTAGACCAGTAGTTCTCAAAATTTTCAAATCAAGTACCACCTTTATTATTACACGGCTCGTTGGAATGCTTGATGCTGATTTACCAGTCGAAATTTGCAGGTTGGTCATTCCCAGATAACAACCTCTCAAAACTAATAACACACGGTAACCTGGATGCAGCAAACCATTTTGACAAGTTGAATGAAAATATATCTTTCAATACCATGACATAATGTTTACAAATGATTCGACCAAATTGCCTGGTCATAACATCTGATCGTTGTTTCTTACCTTAAAACCGAAAGTAAATGGCTTTTCCTCACGGAAGGTCTGCTTCCTGTAAAAATTAGATAATAAAATATTTCCGGCTGCCTGTAAATTATCCCTTACATAAAATTAGTACCACCTAATGACCGCACAAAAAATTACATGAATAAACACTGAAATTAACATTAGAGCTGAGAATCTATACTTGTCTTATGATTACATTCACATCGTACTCCAATTCTAATATATTATTAATAGGCTTTTTCTATAAGTTAGTGAGCAGTAATAGTGGACACACAACACTTTTCTGTAGTGCACTGTAAACAGGGCTCTGTAAATGACTCTTATGGGGGATTAATTAGCTTTGGAGGGACTTGCAGAAAGACTACAAACCTATATTAAAAACAGGCAATGTGGAAAGAATATTTAAAACAGAACATAATTATAAATACAGTTGAAAGAGAAAGTATGTGAACCCTTTGGGCTTACTTGGATTTCTTCATAAATTGGTCATAAAATGTGTTCTGATCTTCATCTAAGTCACAACAATAGAGAAACATAGTCTGCTTAAACTAATACCGCACAAACATTATATGTTTTCATGTTTTTATTGAACACAACATGTAAACATTCATAGTGCAGGGTGGAAAAAGGATGTGAAACCCTAGGCTAATGACTTCTCCAAGAGCTAATTGGAGCCAGGAGTCAGCCAACCTGGGGTCCAATCAATGTGATGAGATTGGATGTGTTGATTAAAGCTGGCCTGTCCAATAAAAAACACACACCAGTTTTGAGTTTGCTGTTCTGAAGAAGCGTTGTCTGATGTGAACCATGCCTCGCACAAAAGAGCTCTCAGAAGACCTACGATCAAGAATTGTTGACTTACATAAAGCTGGAAAGGGCTACAAAAGTATATCTAAAAGCCTTGATGTCCATGTGTCCACGGTAAGACAGATTGTCTACAAATGGAGAAAGTTCAGCACTGTTGCTACACTCCCTAGGCGTGGTCGTCCTGTAAAGATGACTGCAAGAGCACAGCGCAGAATGCTCAATGAGGTGAAGAAGAATCCTAGAGTGTCAGCTAAACACTTACAGAAATCTCTGGCACATGCTAATATTTTTGTTGACAAATCTACGATAAGGAAAACATTAAACAAGAATGGACTTCATGGGAGGACACCACGGAGGAAGCCACTGCTGTCCAAAAAAAACATTGCAGCACGTTTGAAGTTTGCAAAAGAGCACCTGGATGTTCCACAGCACTACTGGCAAAACATTCTGTGGACAAATGAAACCAAAATTGAGTTGTTTGGAAAGAACACACAACGCTATGTGTGGAGAACAAAAGGCACAGCACACCAACATCAAAACCTCATCCCAACTGTGAAATATGGTGGAGGGGGCATCATGGTTTGGGGCTGCTTTGCTGCCTCAGGCCCTGGACAGATTACTGTCATCGATGGAAAAATGAATTCCAAAGTTTATCAAGACATTTTGCAGGAAAACTTAAGACCATCTGTCCGCCAACTGAAGCTTAACAGAGGATGGACGATGCAATAGGGCAACGACCCAAAGCATAGAAGTAAATCAACAACATGGCTTCAACAGAAGAAAATACGCCTTCTGGAGTGGCCCAGTCAGAGTCCTGACCTCAACCCGATTGAGATGCTGTGGCATTACCTCAAGAGAGCGATTCACCCCAGACATCCCAAGAATATTGCTGAACTGAAACACTTTTGTAAAGAGGAATGGTCCAAAATTTCTCCTGACCGTTGTGCAGGTCTGATCTGCAACTATAGGAAACGTTTGGTTGAGGTTATTGCTGCCAAAGGAGGGTCAACCAGTTATTAAACCCAAAGGTTCACATACTTTTTCCACCCTGCACTATGAATGTTTACATGTTGTGTTCAATAAAAACATGAAAACGTATAATGTTTGAGCGGTATTAGTTTAAGCAAGACTGTGTTTCACTATTGTTGTGACTTAGATGAAGATCAGAACACATTTTATGACCAATTTATGAAGAAATCCAAGTAAGCCCAAAGGGTTCACATAGTTTTTCTTTCAACTGTATGTGCATAAACATGCAGAGAACAGCGCATCCGCACCTGGTTTGAAATTGGGTAGCGTTGCGCTAATCTCACTAGAAGCATCTTGGCCGTGACTCAAAATGACACGTCTCCCTTAGGTCAGGGTTGACTGATCTGAGATCAGCTCATACAGTATCTTTTATCGTCTGTATGCTATATCATTAGACACACTGGTTCCTATCAAGGTCTTATGCTGTTACTGTGTGATATTGTCCATTGTATACATTTGTATAGGATCTCATACTGTACATTTGCTTATGTCCGTGTCACCTCAATCATTTTCAGATGCTGCTTTAAGATTCCTGGAGCGAATGGCAGAGGAGCTCAGTTTGCCTCTGAAGAAAGTGGAGGTAAACATTGTAACATGTAAAGATCTGACAGCTACTCAGGCTTAAATTGCATATCAAGGGCGCAAGCACAATGCTCTGCCAGTCACATTTGACTTTTGTTCTCTTTCATGCATTTTAATGGTTCTGTAGTGCCCAAACCAGACGGGATACGACAAGCAAACCATGACAAGTTTTTATCCTAACCAGCAGCAACTGTCCTGTCACAACCACACTAGGGCTGAAACGATTAGTCGACATTGTCGACAAATATTCTTGTTGTCGAGTAGTCGTTTGATTACGTGACTTAATTTAAGGGCCTGCAATATCACAATTTGAACGCTATGGCACTGTAGCGCTAGAGCGTAATGCAGCCTTCCCGAATGCTAACGCAGTAGAAGGATACACAGCGAGAATTATGGTGGAGTACAGACGAATCCGAACACATTAAAGTGTGGGAAAGCTTTACCAAATTGAAAACAAAAAATTGCGGTTGTGTGCAATGCAAGCAGGGCGGAACTTGCCTTTCACGGCAGCTAAACCTGCATGCTGGAGCATTTATAAAGGAAACATCCCGGAGAATGAGCAGAAGAGAGGCGAGTGTTCTCTATCTAGACCAAACTAACTAATTTAGTGGTAAATCTTTTTATGAGAGAATGCAATAACAACAGTAATGATAATAACAACGATAATCATATAATTACAGATATGTTATTATTTGTTTTGCATTGTAAAAAGCTTTGAAAAGTCAAGCCTGTTTTGATTATTATAACACTATTAGGTATTACATGGGAGGAAAATGATTATAAGAGAGGGATGTTAAGTGATAGGAGTCTAATATCTTGACTTTATTTTTAAAATATTTTCTTCTGTTACTTGCGCTTTTTCATTAACTCTTTCACCGACATGATTGATGATTTATCTCGTCATTTAAAAAAAAAACGGTTCCCCGCTGTAGTGGAGTAGGCGGGGCAAGACCGTGGTCCGAGGCCGGCAAGTAATTGTTAATTAGCGCCAGTGGTGCGCGCACCGGCCTTGCATCACGTATGAGATTGGGAGCATATAAAAGGAACGAGCGACCGGACCGTCGATGAGAGAGGACAGGGCCCGAACATGTTTTTGTATGTATTTATGTTTTATTTGCCGGCCGTCGTCCGTGAGGGGCAGCCGGCTGTTTATTTATGTTTATGTTATTTCGCCGGCGGTCGTCCGTGAGGGGCCGCCGGCTGTCTATGTTCTGTTATATTACTTTATTAAATGTTTAAATGTTTTCCGGTTCCCGACTCCTTCCTTCCATACTTGAATCTTGTTACACCTGCCAAACTAGTTATAGTGGCAATCAGTGTTTATACTTTTGTACAGCAGGTGGCGCTGTTACACACCTTTGGGGAAAATACAGAATCCTAGAAGCAAGAACGTTTATTTCTTATCGGTTTTTAATGATTGTTCTGAGCGGAATCTTTGTGGAATCTTTGACAAAAAAACCGAATCATCTCAAAATGATCTTTTAATCAAAGTGATGCATTTTTTAAGAAACCTACCCACATCTAAGGAGTGATAAAAAAGATCAATTCAAGATTGAAGAATACGGTTTCAAAATTTTCAAAAAGCTGAATTGATTTTATTCATTACATAAATTACCTATAACTCAATGTTTTAAATAGTTGCAAAAGCTGAATAATCATTAAAAACGTACTGATTAGTCATTGATATAAGAGTCGATTAATCGGTCTAATAATCGTTAGATTAGTCGACTACCAAAATAATCGTTTGTTGCACTAAACCACACATGTGAATAATGTTTCTCTGACTCCTCCCAATGTCTCAGGTGTGTCCAGGTCGAGTGGTTGCCATCATGACGTGGGTTGGCACCAGGCCAGAACTGAAATCTGTTGTGCTGAACTCACACACTGATGTGGTACCGGTGTATGAGGTATGAGGTCAGTTACCAGTCACTGAACAGAGCTTTATGTGTCAGCAGCTCACATCTGGCCGTTTGTCTGTCTGTCTCAGGAGCACTGGAAATATGACCCGTTTGGTGCCATTAAAGATGCTGAAGGCAACATCTATGGCAGAGGAACTCAGGATATGAAATGCGTAACAATACAGTAAGCTATCGTGTGACTCCTGTTTGTGCTGGGCGGTATAATCATACATTAATCTAACGGTATTTTCCGGATTTTTTTCTACACTAGTATTATACAGGTTTGTGAGGCCCACAAATGATGCTGTTTATAAAGAGATTGCACTCATGATGAAGTAAAGGAATCAGGATGCATTACAGTTGCCGTCAGAATACAGAACCTTTTACTTGTGCAAATTTCACAAACTACTTGTAACTAAACAATGGAAACAATCCCCTTCCCCTGTAAATGCAAAGTTTAGGCTTCTTTAACAACTGAATAGCATGCTAAGGTTACTTGCATACAAAATATTTAAGCAAATGAATGCTCTGGTGCTCCCAACTTCGAGAGTAAGTAGCGCCAACCCGAAAATTAATACCATGGTCTGTTTGAATATAAAATAGTAACAATTTTACCATTAAATCATACATGTGATGTCTGCTGTGTTTTACATAGTCACAATGGCTTCATGATTTCCTTAAATCATATTTTATATCATAAAACAAAGGCCTAAATTAGATATGTGTGAGGAAAGCGATTGCATTACGCTGTCAATCCTCTTCCCTCTACTGACCCTTATTTCTCATTATAGAGAAACAGTTATAACAAAAACACACAATGTTTATGCTTATATTGAGCAGGTGTGAGGGGAACACGTTCGCTTTTTGAAGAAGTTTGATTGTGAGTGTATTTTATAACGTAAGGCCAACTTGCAATTGCTACAAACAAATCTAAATAAAAAATAATGAAAGTTCTGAAAACGCAATATCAAATCTAAAACAATATATCAAATTTTTAAAACTTATAACAATTAAAATAAACAAAAACAGAATAAAACGTCAGAAACCACATCGACAAGTCAGAAAACACAACGACACATCTTTGTCAGCTTTGTAACAATGAAAATTGTAGAAAGCACTATATAAATAAAGTTTCGTTGACTTGAGTCAACCCGGAAGAAGTAGGTATTTTGTTGGAATGGGATAGCTACTGCTGATTGGATAAAACTCCTGTGAATCAAAATATCCAGGGTGCTCATTGTTACTATGAGAAAGGACGTGCCTGTGTGATACAGCGCATATTTATTGATAAACGTTCAAAAGCCACATTTTGAAAATAAAGTTGAAACGGGCTCATCTTGCATTAGGAGTCGATGCGTGTCTGTTTCACACTGCAGTCTTCGCGCGGCGTGAGCCCTGAGCAGCATTCACAGTGCAGCTGAAAGGCGACTGCCTGTGTACCATCCATGGTCGTCTTCCCCTCACAAGATGCATACAATATAAGCATATAACATGACATGTAATTTCATGTACTTTCCCTGGTGAGAGAGTGACTGACGGGATCGTTTTTTTGCTCAGACTTGTTTTTAGTTTTGAAATTTGCTGTTTTTTGTTTTGCACTTCCCGGCCACCGTAGTAAAGTATGTCATCACATTTTACAGCTTCAGTATCGAAACTTTCAATGTCTATCCTATCCATCTTCACCGTCACACTTTAGTAACACATACAGCTGTGCCCTAACAACAGTGAAAAGGGACCCCACTGCAACCTTGTTTAAGCGGCATACACCAATAATGCGGTATATAAAAAATTCTTAGAAAAAAAGACACAGCGGTATTCGATATGAACTTTTATATCGCCCAGCACTAACTCCTATTACCAGCATGTTTTTTTCCCAGTCAGCTGATTTTCTGGGGGTATTGTGTTCATGTCGCCCTGCAGGTACATTGAAGCCGTGCGCAGACTGAAAGTGGCTGGGAAGAGATTTCCTCGCACTGTCCATTTAACGTTTGTCCCAGGTCAGACCTGACCGTCACATGCTAGAACCTTAGTCAGAGTAAACTTCATGTTCAAGTGAATGAAATCCAGACTGTGATTGCTTCATGAACACAAGAAAAATGAATCGATCCAAACAAAACGTGCATAAACATATGTTTTTGTTCAAAAATAACATCAGTATATTGTCCTATTTATTTTTCTTATTTCACATTCCTGCTCTTGTTATCAGCGACTTATTGGTAGGCAGTTTTCGAGAATATTTTTTCTGTTGTAAAAACTCTGAAAAGTGCCTCACCCTGCTATGTTTCGGCTACTTTTATACAAGCCAACCAGTTGCTCATGGCTACGACCACATGGTTTGTACTTTTTTTGCCATTGAATATGGTCAGCGGTCTGCTCATTTTCACAACACATGTTTTGTTTGGCAGTATTATATGTTTGGTGTCTGAAATATAGTGTCTGTTCACAAAAAACATTCCAATGTCGTGAAATGTGTCTTTTGTTCATGTACTACACAGACGAGGAGGTAGGAGGTCAACAAGGTATGGAGACATTTGTAAAGCACCCCGAATTTCAGAAGCTCAACATTGGTTTTGCCCTTGATGAAGGTAAACAAATGTAAAGATTCAGATCTCATGTTCTTCTCAGGGAGGAATGCACATGCTAACTGCACCACTTTTGTGCCAAATTTCTCTTAGGATATTGTGGGGATTAAGCAATGACACAAACAAGTCAATAACAATAATATTGTCTTTGTCTCATCAGATTTACCTTTAGAGCTAGAACATGATGTTTTATTTTATATCTTAAAATGCACCAGCAGTAGTCTGAATGTGCAGCCTTTAACAGTTAATTGTTTCAATCTTATATAAAGTGATCCTAGAAACAGCTTTTCTTACAGTCTTTCAACTCTGAACATGCTGAGAACAGTTTTATTTTCTAGAGAAAGGCCATAAACACCTTAAGCAAAATCCAACCGAAGCAGGTAGATTATTAAAGAAAGGCATATATGACTGCTCGTGGCGTATGCAGTTGATGCAGTAGGGGTGTTACAGTCCAAAGGACTACGTGTTAGGTTCAGAATTTTGGTAATGTTCAGCATGTGCTTGGGGGAAAAGGACTGTCAAATCTGTTCAAGTCTAGTGTGTTTGAATCTTACCACAGTAAATATCAAAGTATACAGTGTTTACAACAGTTTATCAATTTACTACAGCAGATATTATAGTGGTACACTACGGTATTTATTCATCTGGTGGTTGATTTTTGCACGTAGGTTTGGCGAATCCCACAGATGCTTTTACTGTCTTCTATGGAGAGAAAAACCCCTGGTGTGAGTATCACATTGAATTAGTATGTAAATTCAAGTGAGTGTGTAATAATAGACTGCTGTGTCAAATCTGTCCTGCAGGGATTACAGTGAGCTGTCCTGGCAGTCCAGGTCATGGCTCCAGGTTTGTGGAGAACACAGCTGCAGAAAAGGTGGTGAGTGTGGTCGAGCTGTAAACTGGGGTGTGTTTCTCAAAACCATTGGTTGCTGCCCAAACCTTGTTGGTAGTAACAGAACGTGCAACCATAGTTGCTTTTGGAAAACACACCCAAGATCACCGTTATCTGAAGCCATGCTCTTTCTGACATGACACAGGTAAAACAAGTCTTTATTTCAAAGAAGAGTTCAAGACAGTCAATGGGGGTGAAGGATGTCACCACTGGCAGCAGCAATCCGTTGATCTGTGATCTGTTGTTTCTGATGCGTGATCAGCGATCTGTTGTTTCTGATGCGTGTCTGTCTTTGCTATGTCCACAGCGTCGCGTTATAAATTCCTTCTTGGAGTTCAGAGAGAAGGAGAAAAAGCGGTAAGTGCAGCTTTTGACGTTTTCATTGTTTCACTTAAACATGAAAATACAGTGGTGTGAAAAACGATTTGCCCTCTTCCTGATTTTTTGCATATTTGTCATGTTTAAATGATCCAGATCATCAAGCAAATTTTAATATTACACAAAGAAAACCAGAGTAAAAACAACATTCAGTTTTTAAATTATGATTTTATTAATTAGGGGGGGATTCTGACCCTTGCCCTTGGCGGCAACAACTCCAATCAAGCGTTTGCAAAAGTCTTCCACATTGCTTGGGAGAAATTTTGGACCACTTTTTTTGCAGAATTGTTTTAATTTTAGGCTTCCATTGTAGGGTTTTTGATCATAAACATCCTTTTTAAGGTCATGCCACAGCATTTCAATTGGATTTAAGGACTTTGACTAGGCCACTCTAAAACCTTCATTTAGATTTTTTTAGCCATTCAGAGGTGGAATTGCTGGTGTGTTTTGGATCATTGTGTGACCCAAGTGCATTTAATCTTGAGGTCACAAACCGATGGCCGGACATTCTCTTTTAGGATTTTCTGGTAGAGCGCAGAATTCATGGTTCATGGGATCATCAAGATGTTTTTTAACAAATGTGTGACGAGCCTTTGTGTTCCTTTTTGGTCACTAGTGGTTTTCGCCTTGGAACTCTCCCATAGATGCCATTTTTGCACAGTCTCTTTCTTATTGTAGAATCATGAACACTGACCTTAACTGAAGCAGGAGAGGCCTGCAGTTCTATAGATGTTGTTCTGGGATCTTTTATGTCCTCCTGGATGAGTCGTTGTTGTGCTCTTGGAGTAATTTTGGTAGGCGGCCACTCCTGGGATTGTTTTTTCCCTTAATAAATAAAACCATCATATATAAACTTCATTTTGTATTTACTCTGGTTTTCTTTGAGTAATGTAAAAATTAGTTTGATGATCTGAATCATTTAGGCATGACAACTATACAAAAAACTAAATCTGGAAGAGGGCAAATAGTTTTTCACAAAACTGTATATATCTGTTTGTGTCACTTTTAGGCTGAACACCAATGAGTGTTTCACGCTTGGTGATGTCACAACTGTTAACATGACAATGTTGAAAGGGGGAGTGGCTTACAATGTAGTTCCAGCAGAAATGGATGTCAGCTTTGATTTGAGAATCCCGCCCACTGTGGACCTGCAGGTCTGTTTCTTCACCTTTAAGCAGCCAGTCAATTTTCCACTTGTGTTATTGACTTTCATGTTGTCTAAAATATTTTAACCATGAACTTGTGCTTAACTCATTTGTAGTAGTGTTGAGGTTACACCAGGTACACTGTTTTCTTCATACACACCACGTGAAACATATCAGTCGACCGATGAACTGCTGCCAGAAACCGACTCAAAGCTGTAGGGAGAAGTGAGGTGTCACTGAATTTTCTAATGTCTCATTCTGTAGGGGTTTGAAGAACAGATAAAAGCTTGGTGTAAGGAGGCTGGTGAGGGCGTGACATACAAATTTGCGCAGGTGAGTTCCTCTTTTGCAGCGCTACTGGCCTGACCCAACATCCGCTCTCTTCATTTGTCTATTGGGAGTCTTACACCGTGTCTACATCGGACGCTAGCGGCGCGACTGCATTCCAGTGTGGACAAAATGTAAAATTATAATATGTTCTATTGTCTTTTATTGTGTCGCGTCCCGTCCTGTGTAGACATGGTGTTACTGAATTAGGTGAACTTCCTCTCACATAAGGCACAATGTTTATTATTATTGTGTTATTAAAAAAATGGGGATATCCAATTAATAACAATTGGAAAAGGGTAATTTTGATTAATGTTGATAAAGGCGATTCTGATGATACAACGGTAGTAAGGATAAATCAACTAGCTAATACTGTGTAGAAACAAATGTGCATCTTTAATTTAATTAAACCGAGTGCTTGCTAATACCACACAGCATCATTTCAATCCCCTTTCAAAGACAGACACCGATAAGTACAGGAAAACCATCTGTCTGATTCTCAATGTCTGTATGAAAGATGCAGATTGTCCAAATGATTTTCAATGTGTGTTTGTTTCTACTCTTCAGAAACACATGGACCAGAATTTGACGTCCACAGAGGAGAGCGACCCCTGGTGGAACGCATTTGGCTCAACCTGCAAAGCCATGTGAGAGACTTCAGATATCTAGAAATGTACTTTGTGTGTTTCTGTGTCCAGCACATGCAGACATATGACTTTATATGTGTCATGACAGGAATATGACACTGAAAAAGGAAATCTTCCCTGCTGCCACTGATAGTCGCTTCATGAGAGAGGTAAATCAGTTTCCACATTAGCATCAGTAAGGTGTTTCTCCATTAGCAGTGATAACTGCAACCAAATGCTTTTTATATATTAAATGTTACTTAGGAGTGTCTTACACTGCTGTGGAGGAGAAATGACCACTCCAAACCATTTTCGACTGGTATAACTGAATAACAGTTAACGGATTAGCTCAAAGATTTGTCAATGACACAACCCTTCTGAGATCAACACAAAAGTTAGCTCCTGCTTAGATTATTAGTTCTGTTCTAGATTAGCACTGTTTTGGTGAGAATAATAAAATGACTCGTGATACATCACCCACAAAGCATGTAGTGTAACTAGGATTCAAATTTTTTTGTGACTTTCATAATGATTCACTCACCCAAATGTCACAGCTTTCCAGAGTTCTTTTACATTTAATGCAATTCAACTGGGGCTGTTGGTTAAGGTTCAAATTTAAATTTCAGCGCAGCTTCAAAAGGCAGTAGACGACACCAGCCAATGAATAAGGGTGTTGTCTAACGCAGTGTTTCCCAAATGGGGGTACACGTACCCCCAGGGGTACTGCAGGGGGTATGTGAGAGAATCTGAAACTTAGGAATTTTTCTGAACTGAAAAACACTGATTTACCTTTAACTGTTATGCATAATACAGATTTACAATAAAAAATAAAGATTTAAATTTTGTTTACATTCACAAAAATCATAAAAAGGGGTACCTAAGCAAAAAAGTTTAAGAACCACTGGTCTATCGAAACGATTCGTCATTTTCTAAGAAAACTAAACAATTATATACTTTTTAAACATAAATATACGGCTTGCACCGCTTTTGTAAGCGTGTCCATGACGTCCGTATTTCACAATCGCGTTGGAAATTTTACGTGTGACACAGATTAAAAAAAATGAACATCCCTGATGTGCACTCGAACTGTCCAATTTAAAACAATAATCTTGCACAATTATAACGTGTCATTCAACATCCAAGAACTTTTGAATGGTCTTTCTACTTTCAATATAAGCCTCAATTTGTTTTCGACAGAAGATATAAACGAACAGACTGTGACATGTGAGTTTCTGACCTGTGTGTTTTGGGGGCCGATACTGATATTAGGGATTAAAAAAGTCAGATATCGATATATCTCCCTATATTCTTTGTGTTTATTATAGTAAAGTACCAGTTGAGGGTTGGGACACATGAATGGCAAGTGCTGTAGAATGCAGTATATACATTAACAGAATGTTTATACACAAGCCCATTTGTTTTGCAATGATGATTTACAAAGGCATGGAATGGAGGCAGGGTATTTAGCATTTGAATTCGTCTAAAATTAGTTTTTTTATGAGATAAACTCTGATTGTGTACCGCAAACCCCCTTTTGCCCCGGCCACCACATGCATCAGCTGACGTTGATCACGCTCAATAATGTGATGACAGAGCATTGTTAATGGCAATATTCCCAAAGATTGACAGCTAAATTAACAAATTCTCATTAAAATAATAAATAATTTCTGTTTGCATTTTATGTGTTGCTGTTGTATGTATAAGGGGTTGACACGGGAGTGTTTCAAACCTATCCCGTCCCACTAATAAAATCCCATCGCAATTCCGTGTAAAAACTGGGAAAAAAATCCTGTCCCATCTCAAGCCCAAAAGAATAACTACCACTCCCGTGTTGTTGTTATTTGGCCGGAATCTGTAATTTACAGTAAACAATGCAGTACAGATCACAACATTCCCAGTGGCCACCCTAGTTAAGTAGAAATCCAAAATATATCAAAATATATATCAATGCCGGGCCTGTCACTGTACACACTCACACTCACAGCCCAAACTGTGTGCAGTAATAGCCAACACTGTGTACAGTAGTTAAAACAGGTTGCACCACAACAAGACAGGAACTGTCTTGAGAATGCAGAGGCTACATTTCGGGAGCATATGCGACAATTGTGGCCGAGTTGGTCAACGAGCCCTGTCAGTGCCGGGTTGACATGTATGAGGGACAAATACCACACCAACTAATTGGCACATTGAACTTGTACAAAGCATTGTATCATAGTTCCTGTTCCTCGCCTTACATTTACATTTAGTCATTTAGCAGACGCTTTTATCCAAAGCGACTTACAAGTGGGGTAGGTAATGGAAGCAATTAGGACAGCATAAGTACAACAAGAGCATAAGTGCAATCAAAAAGAAGACTGGTTTCTAACACAGCCTAACACAGTATACAGAAACATTCATTCATACATTTTGTTTTGTTTTTGTTTTTTTAGAGTAGAGAAGAAACGAGTAGAGAAGAAACGAGTAGAGAAGAAACGAGTAGAGAAGAAACGAGTAGAGAAGAAACGAGTAGAGAAGAAACGAGTAGAGAAGAAACGAGTAGAGAAGAAACGAGTAGAGAAGAAACGAGTAGAGAAGAAACGAGTAGAGAAGAAACGAGTAGAGAAGAAACAGGTAGAGAAGAAACTTGGGTCAGAACAGAACAGTAAGATGTTGGCGGAAGAGATGGGTTTTCAGGCGTTTCTTAAAGATAGCTACAGAATCTGCAGATCTTGTAGCAGCAGGCGGATCATTCCACATAGGTGGAACAGATCCGGAGAAGGTGCGCAAGAGAGATTTTTTACCTTTATGGGATGGCACCACAAGACGCTGTTCGTTTGCAGAGCGTAGGGATCAGGCGGGTACATATGTCTGCATTAGTGAGTGAAGATAAGGTGGTGCCAAACCAGTGGTGGTCTTGTAGGCCAGGAGCAGAGTCTTGAATTTGATGCGAGCGACTATAGGGAGCCAATGTAGCTTAATGAGTAGAGGAGTAACGTGTGCTCTCTTCGGTTCATTAAAGATGACTCTTGCCGCAGCATTCTGGATCATCTGTAGAGGTGTGGTTGTGCAAGCTGGAAGTCCTCCCAGTAGTGCATTGCAGTAGTCCAGTCTGGACAGGACTAGAGCCTGTACTAGGACTTGCGTAGCATGCTCTGATAGGAAGGGTCTAATTTTCCTGATATTGTAGAGGATGAATCTACAGGACCGGGTGGTGCTGGCAACTTGATCTGTGAAGTTGAGCTGGTCATCGATCACCACTCCCAGGTTTCTTGCCTTTCTGGAAGGTGTGATGGTTGATGAGCCCAGTTGAATGGAAAGGTTGTGATAAGTCTTTATATCAGCCGGGATTACAAGCAGTTCAGTTTTTGAAAGGTTCAACTGCAGGTGATGGCCGTTCATCCAGAGTGAGATGTCGGCTAGGCAAGCTGAGATGCGTGCTGAGACAATCGGATCGTCAGGGCGAAAAGACAGGTAGAGTTGTGTATCATCCGCATAGCAGTGATAGGAAAAACCATGTTTCCTAATGACAGAGCCAAGGGATGTCATGTATACAGAGAATAGCAATGGACCAAGCACTGAGCCCTGAGGCACACCTGTGTCGAGATGTTGGGACTCAGACAACTCACCCCTCCAAGATACTCTAAATGACCTACCTGAGAGGTAAGACCTGAGCCATTGTAGCACCATTCCGGAGAACCCCATAGCCTTGAGAGGGGACAGGAGGATGTGATGGTTAACAGTGTCAAAGGCGGCAGATAGATCCAGTAGGATGAGAACAGATGAGTTAGAGGAAGCTCTTTCCAGTCTCAGGGCTTCGATAACAGAGAGCAGCGCAGTCTCAGTGGAATGACCGCTCTTGAACCCAGACTGGTTGCTGTCCAGGAGGTTGTTCTGGATGAGGAAGGATGAGAGCTGGTTACAGACAACACGTTCTAGAGTTTTAGCAGCGAAGGGGAGTAGGGATACCGGTCTGTAGTTTTCTAACAGTGCAGGATTAAGAGTAGGCTTCTTTAGTAGTGGGGTAATACGGGCCTCTTTGAAGAGAATAGGAAATGTGCCGGTGGTGAGGGACTATTTGATAATGTGAGTCAGAGAGGGTACAACTGATGGAGAGATGGCCTGGAGGAGATGGGTGGGGATGGGATCTAGGGGGCAGGTAGTCGGGTGGTTAGAAGAAATTGCCTTGGAAACTTCCTCTTCAGATAGGAGAGAGAACGAGGGGAACGAGCATGTGTCTGGGGATTGACTGTGGTCAAGAGGTGGTGGCGCAGAGAATTGATTGCTGATGGTGTTCGTTTTCTTTACAAAGAACGATGCAAAATCGTCAGCTGTTAAGTCTGAAGGAGGTGAGGGGGTAGGCGGGCAAAGGAGAGCAGAAAAGGTTTTAAAGAGAGTACGAGGGTCAGGAGAGTTGTTGATTTTAGTGTGGTAGTATTGGGTTTTCGCAGAGGAGACATCCGCAGAGAAGGAAGAGAGAATAGACTGGTAGAGAGAGAGGTTAGTGGGTTCTTTTGATTTGCGCCACTTTCTCTCAGCAGACCTGAGAGAGGCGCAATGCTCACGGAGAACATCAGATAACCAGGGGGCAGAAGGAGATGCACGAGATGGCCTAGATCTCAGAGGGCATAAGATGTCTAAGCAGGAGGTTAGTGTGGAGCAAAGGCTGTGGGTGGCGGTGTTAGTATCAAGGAGAGAGAACTGTTTAGGGGGTGGGAGAGTAGCAGAGACTGCAGAGGATAGGCGGGAGGGAGAGAGTGATCGTAGGTTGCGTCGGAATGTGACCAGTGGGGAGGCATGTGTAGTGTCTGGAGAAGTTAAGTCGAGATCAAGAGTGATGAGGAAATGATCCGACATGTGCAGTGGGGTGACCTGGGAGTGATGGGTGGAGCAATAGCGTGTGTAGATGAGATCAAGTTGATTACCAGATTTATGGGTTGCTGAAGCGGGGACTCGCTTTAGGTCAAACGATGCAGTCAGGTTGTTGAAGTCAACAGCCTGTGGTTTTTCCAGGTGGATGTTGAAGTCTCCAAGTACCACCAGAGGAGTACCATCCTCAGGGAATGATGACAGAAGTGTATCCAATTCCTCCAAGAAGAGTCCAAGGTGCCCCGGGGGGTGATAGAGAACTACGACATGCATTACAACAGGGTGGATGACAGTGACAGCATGAACCTCAAAGGCGGTGTTGTTGCATGAGGGTGCCAGCTGTTTAAATTTCCAGTCGTTAGGAATAAGTAGACCGGTTCCTCCGCCCCTCCCTGATATGCGTGGGCTGTGGGAGAAAGTGTAATTATTAGAGAGGGCAGCCGGTGTGGCAGTGTCCTCTGGTCTGATCCAGGTTTCAGTAAGTGCTGAAAGAGAAAGACCAGAATGTTTTGCAATAGCCGTGATGAAATCTGCCTTGTTTACAGCGGATTGGCAGTTCCATAAACCAATTGGAAAGGTAATAGAGGTAGTGTTGGATGCTGAAAGAGTACGCAGGTTGTTAGCATTAGCCATGCGTGGCCTTCTGCGAGTTACCGTTGGTTTACGAGATGTAATGACAGTGTGGATTTGAAAACACATAGTGAAAAAAAATGAAGGAATGTACAAGACAAATAAAGAAAATTGAATAAAGATAATAGATAAAGTGCAATAGTCGAAGTGCAAACAGTAATACTCAAGTGCCTTGTCTGTGTCGTTGGTCGGTGGAGTCGCACAGGTAGAGTCGATGGTCTTTACTCTCTTCGGTCTTCACGCGATGAGGGCTGCACGCGACCGCAGCACGCGGTGGTCAATCGTATTTAAATACCCTATTCAATCACGCAATTGAATTCAGCAGGACACGCCTTCCAAATCTCCCAAGATTAACACGCAAACAAATGCAAACTAACAGTGCGTGACTCAGCGGACGCAAACAATGGAAACGAAACTGCGTTAGACTCAATGAAACACTAATGATCGATTCCACTTACGAGTACCAGTTGATTCTTAAGCTGCAACAAAAACTGCTTCTGTCGGCCTTAAACGCCGTCAAATGCACCTTCCGCTTTCTGCTGAGTAAAAACCATTCCCTATCCTGCTGACATTTTTTTCTAAATATTATACACTTAAATGAATGTCTTCCAAAGAGAAACGTGAAGCCAGTGTATAAAGCGATGCACTCTACACAAAGGGGGCCTTCCAATGAAAATGATTGAGATACAATGCTGTAAGCACTCTAATAAGTGTGTAGTGTTGGTGAGGGGCAAGAGAAGGTGTGGCGCCTAACACGTTTATCTGAGCACTTCATCATGACCAGGGTAAATGCCACTTTCAGCCTCGAGATCTTTAGAAAGGGGGAACATGGCGGAGGACCTCTGGCAGGGTGGGACGGTGGTTTGGGATAGGGACCGGTTAAAGACCTTAGCCCTGTCCCGCAGCACTGGAACTGACAATCCTTCAGGTCCCGCAGCTTTCCTGGGGTTCCTGCCCTCAGTATACGCCTCAACTCATGCTCCATGAGGCTATAGCGGCTGTGGGTTGGTTGATGTTATGAGGTTGCCTTCAATATACCACCTGGAAATGGACAAAGAAGTGTCTCAGCTCCTCTACTGTTGAGACTCTAGACCTCTTTGATCATCCAGGGCTTCGGCTTAGGGTAGACCCGGATGCACATGATAACTGTGACCGTGTCCACAAAAATGTAGCCTTATGGAGCCCAATATAGCAGAAGTATGCTCTTCCAGGTCCTGTTCTCTGACACTGTAAAGTCTTTGGACTCGGGGAGCATTACTTTTAAATCTGCTTGGTGAAAGTCCCCTGCTGCGATGTGTAATTGACCGCAGGTACTTGCTTGGTTGCCAACTCATGGTGTCATGCAGAGCCAAAATAACATTAGAATCCAGTGAAACATGCCCAGCCGTAACCATGACAACATTAAACCCCTGCGGAAGGGACATTGGTCTGCATTTTAAAGCCACAAAATGCTGACCATTGTGTTAGCGTCACAAAGGTCATGCATTTGGTAACAAGTTAACACACATCCTGAAAATGTAGAACTTGTGTACTAAAAGTTGGGTTACACTTTTCCTATAATGCATTATAAAGAGTTGTTAGAGAGTAAAATGCATTATAATTCTTCATCATGTGTGTTGTATAATGCATTATATGTAGTTGTATAGAATTATAAGCAATTTAAAATATGTAGTGTAACAATGAATTGTTAAGTGTTGTTATGTATTAACTGTAATAAAAAAAAATTATAAGACATTACAATGCATGAAAAGGTGCATTACAACACTTTAAAACTACTTTTATAATGCATTTTCCATACATGCTTCAAGGAAAGTTTTACCAAAAGTTGCTTTGCATAAGTGGACAATTAAATGGTTGCCTTGCACGTCATATGTGGTCAATTTTGTTTCAAAAGTCAGAAATGGCTGCTGGTTTTACTCAGGTTTTTTTACTTTTTGTAAAAGTAAACTTCATCAAACATAACAGCCCCTGTGCCCACCAAAAAAAATCGATTTGATTAATCTGCAGAAATTTAGCTGTGGCTGAATCTGAAACACTTCATAATACTAATCTTAATCACTGAATTTCCATCAATTGTCACTTTCATGAATTCAAGAGATTGTTTTTGAAAATCAGATGACATTGTAAAGCAAAACACTGCTCAGTATTTTTAATGAAATCACAGAGAACAGAAGGTATTTAATGTCAAATGGCATTAATCAGTGAAATGTTAAGTGTGGTTTGGTCATTTATTTTTAGTTTTTTTCCACAATACGTTTAATCTTTTATCTATATATATATAATGATATGTATAGGTGAGCTCATTAGTGTTTGAGCGGTAGCGTGTGTACTGTAATTGGAGTTTCCTTTTTTTCAGTTGGGTCTTCCAGCCATTGGATTTTCCCCGATGAACCGCACTCCCATCCTCCTGCATGATCATAATGAATACCTGAATGAGTGTGTATTTCTACAAGGCATTCAGGTGTATGAGAGACTCGTGCCTGCCCTCGCCAGTGTGCCACCTCTGAGCGGAGATGAATAAATACTCGACACTCACTTCTTAAAAATCAACGCATCGCTTACAGCGCTGCTTCTCCTCGCAGCTTTCATTAGGTGCTGACTTTTGCACATATCAATAAATGTATCTGCCGTAACACCAAAGATTGGGACAATCCCATGTAATAAACATCACAATCTTACAATTGCTTGAATTAACTCAGGGGATTGTTCCTTTTAATGTCTTAATTCTATATGCTATTAAGTCTTATGTGTTACCTTTACATCTGGGTGGAGCGATGAATCCATCTGATTGATGCTAATATTAAACTGTTGTTTTAATCACTGGAGAATTAAGCATTTTGTGTTTCTTGTTTATGTAATGAGATATCTATGGTTGCCAGGGATGTATTATAGTCCAATACAAGCAGTTTTCATGCAAACATACTGTACTTGTTATAATGCTGGAAACGCTTAAAGGGATACTGTACCTACTGTAACCTCATGACTATGTGTGATGTGTAAAGTTTTTTTAATTTTGCCATATGTCACGTGATTGCATTTCATAATATGTTGACATATTGTGTGAACTGGTTCATTAGGAATTGACCAGTTTAGTAATTACACTGGAATTTGTGTTTTTGATTTGTTAAGATCAGCTTTAATAAGTAAATTCAAGAATATGGGGTTGGCAGGTAATAGTGTTAACTAGTATGGTGTCAAAGTATTTTAAGTGCCTATATGAAGTATTATTCTATTGCTCTTTAAGAATGTCGCACAAAGAATAAACAGAAACACAAGATTCTTCTTCTTCTGTGTACTGCATTTGTGCGTGTGTGATGTTCGGTCAGCCTCAAGGGGGCGCCATATGAAACAGTTTCTTTCATGGTCACAATCTAATTAACCGTTCATCAGTTAAAACAAAGCCATATGGTAGGAAATGATACTAAACAAACAGTTTGCCCTCTGACACAAGAGAGTGGGCTACACACAAGCAACGTCATCATTTATATTAATATAGGCATTTAAATAGTTAATACGTCACAATGAAACAATAAGATGAACCATCTCTCCAATCCATGTTGAGATGTTGGCTAGACACACGGCTATTCCTGAAGGTGTTATATAAATGACAGTGGACTGACATTTAATTGGTTTAATGGATGTGTCCCGGTTCGATTGCACCTCTCAAGTGTTGTGTGTGGTTCAATACTGTCACAAAGTTTCATTCGCAAACGCTTCAGCGATAACAAGTCGGAGTGAATCTCTGGAAAGATCGAGTTCAAGCAGCGCAGCAGCGTCTCTACCGGTCCGGCACCGCCGCGAACTTGCGCAGGTCCCGTGTAAAGCCCCGCCCCTTAACGGAGCAAATCTGGGTCCGTCTGTAGATAAGATGTGCGCGAGCTGAAAGCCGTTCGTCTGGAGCGTGTGCATGAAGACTGACGTCCACGAACATCCCGGTCCTGCTGTAGAGTCTCTTCGACGATGGCCGCGGCTGTGGAGAGAGGATGTGTCCGGGCCCCCTTCACGAACCCGGGTGTCTGTGCAGCCGCTGCCGCTGCGCCCGTTGGATCAGCCGTGGCCGGAGCCGTGGGTTCGGGGGGCTCGGCTCCCATCATGCCCGTGCCGATGAATCTGTTCGCAACGTGGGATATTGACCGCTCATCTCCGAGCTGCGTGCCGAGGTACATCACCACTAATGCTGTCGTGTAGATGTGTGCATCAGTAAAGCTCCAATGTTCTGAGAAACACGCAGGCATCGCTTTGTTATTATGCTTCTATGTCTGCGCATGCAACTTATCGGCATGTCACAGTAAAACGCAGGCAGGGACGCAGTGAGTGTGGTGATGGCTGTTGCGAACATAAACACATTAGACCATAAATATGTGCATGAAAGCATATTAATAAATTATGAGAAAAAGCATCATTGGACTAGACTTTTGCATGTTTTCTTGTTAAACATGAGCGTTTGCAAACACGGAAACAGAAATAAGCGCACTGACATTAGTTGATGTCTCTTCATCATTCCATGTGTCTCATACTGAAGTGTGAAGCTTTGGCTGAGCTCATAACACTGACTGCCTTCTGTGGCATGTCTCATGCTGGTCTCTGCTATAGTGACCCAGTTGTGCCTGTTTCACCATACTGCATTACAACTCATTTCTGTCGTTTTGTGTTCAACATGGATTGGACAAATATTTCATGGGACTACAAGAAATGGGGATGTACACAATTCAGTCATAGCAATGCAAATTTGAGCTTGTTGTTTCTTATGATTGACGCTTACAGTAAGAAGCTGCATACAGTATACCATGCGTGCAGAAGTGATATTGACTGTTATTGCTGTATTACACGACTACAAATGTGGTATGTTTATGGGGGGAAAAAAACGTATTTTAAGAGGGCAGCTTTTGCATGCTGTAAGACAGTTGCTCGCATCTCCATCAGAAATTTCACATGTGAACTGCTGTATGTAATAATATCAATGTTTATTTCTATTGCAATCTTTCTTCAAAATGTGCATTGAACAGAAATTAGAAAAAAAGTGTTGAGCGGAAATCTTTGTGTTTCTTTCATCGTTGATCTTTTGGAGGTGCTAGTACATGGAGTTATTGTGGTGGATTGTTGATGTTCAGCGGGAGATCAGGAGAAACTCATGGGACGAGATTCATCAGTGTGACTCACATGTGTGTTTCTTTGGCTGTGATGAGAACAGATGAGGCGTCCCACAGGTATCTCTGTATCTCAGCGCTTCAGGGGCTGCTGCTGCATCATCTGAAAGAAATTCTGAATCTGAGGCAGGATCAAATCTGTGTAAAGTTACAATGGCATTACAATGTTTGTAGCCATAATATCATGTGCTAAATAGTGTATCCCATCTGGAAGGCTTTTAACTTTTCTTATGTTGGTGAAGTATTATAACTGCTTAAATAATTAAAGACTTTTGCCCTATATATAGGAGCTTTAGAATCTTAGGGACCCAGCTATCTGTTGTTTTCCTGTGTTTAAATTATTATCTTTCAATACAGAACTCCTGTGTCCCCTTAGATCTTTAAAAACATGACTCAAATACAAAAAAAGCTCTTGTATAAATCATACAAAGTGTTGCCAACTACTGTAAATGGAAAAAGATTTATCAAATTCTAGGCAAGGGGTGACTACCTTGAAGAAAAGTTTGGATCTCATTTGAACGCTTTTCATGACAATACAGTACAGAAGGCTTTATACTGAACGTCACATGCAGAAATCATTTTATTCAAAATGCCAAAGATGAGCTTAGTGATATATCCCGTTTTCTTATTATCCCTGATATCTAAATATTAAAAGCAAATGAAACCGCAAAAATCAAAACATCTTGAAAGATTAACTGATTGCCTCAAATATCAGGGGCGCAGGAGACATTTTCAAAGTGTACCACCACTTCGTCAGACCTCCATCAAATTTTAACTTTACTGATCATCATTAAAATAAAACTGATTAGGGCTGTCACGATTATGAAATTTGTCTGGCGATTGATTGTCTAATAAATCATTGAGTTTATGACGACTAATTGGCTGTTTAAGGGCTTTGACATACAATTCTCATACATTATTTAATCGACTTTGAAACAACCATATTGTTCTGAATATAAGACTATGTTTTATATTTTCTTAAAAAATGGGGTCATCATATATCATATAAGGTCTAAATTTCATGTCAATAATACAGCCGCCAAATATGTTGAACGAGTTTGATCAGGAGTGAATTGAAGCCCCCATTAAAATGCCATCAGTCATAGAAATGCTTCATGTCCCTTTTTTATTCAATTGCAAGGCTACAGTAAAATGTTACTTCATGTTAAAAAAATGTTGGTAGGCTGGTTTACACTTTAAGATTAGCTAACATAATATTAAATTACTACAGGTTTTTTAATGTTACATGCTCATATGGAGCGAAGCCGAATACTTGTTTTTCTGTGTCTTTGGTGTGTTTAAAGTTGCCCATGAATGTATTTGACATGAAAAATTGCAAAAATGTAAGTGTCAGAACAAAAGATGCATTCTATCTTAAAGCGAATGCTCACCCATACCTGCATGAAACGCCTCGTTTAACCACACCCCTACAAATCTACGTCAGTTTGTGGTATGATTTGACTAAGACCCCCCAAATGTAAACACAAGTAACATGGGTGTACCTGTCAGTCAGTGGCGGCTGCTGGTCTTTCAAAGAGGGGAAGCTCATTTAACAATGAATGAATGAACAAACTATCTAAAAAAAATATATAAACACGACGGAGGAAATGTGGGTATACATTAAACTGAAACAAGGAATGTGGTGTATAATTGTGTGAAATGTATGATGAAAATTGGCAAGCAATTTCGGCAAGCAAATACCAAGAAATAGGTTGCAGCAGTTTGTCTTTCAACTACACTTGAAAAATCCGCAATGGGACTGAGATTGAATAGCTTTAGCGTCAGCGACTTTTTATAGAACAAAATCGCTGTCAATCAAAACGAGATGCAGTCTTTCGACAGACCCTCAAATCATCACGCAGACGCTCGGAGTCCGGGCCAGCCCACTCCTCCATTCATCCCAGAGACGCTGAGCGTCCGTGGGCGGGACATAATCGCAGCATTATCCAATGACCGTCTTGTTTCTAAGCACTGAAAAGAACTGTTTAAAGCAGCCCCATTGAAGTCAATGGACGCTGGGCTTCAACAGAGTAATGCACTGTACGCTACGGGAATGAATGAGAAGGAAATCGAGTCAGCCGACCTAAGTAGCTGATTCTGACGGATTTGTTTTCGTTCAAGATGAACGTGTTTAACGCATTTTTAGTCAATAAAATGTTAACATAATAGTACATATATTTGACCATTCATTTTTTGACAATTATAGGGGAAGCTGAGCTTCCCTTGCAGTCTTAAAGAAATCGCGACTGCTGTCAGTACAATTGCTTTGGAACCTGATGTTCCAAATATGGTAAGATGTGTTACATTTCCATCACACACTTGCAGTATTCGACCAATCACTACGCACTGGTTAACTGGCCAATCATAGCACACCTCACTTTTCAGAACGATGAGCATTTCAAAGAGATGAGGAGATACAAACATGCACGGTATGTGGAGAATACAGCATTTTTGGAACCTTAAATTGTTATACACATTGCATTACATCTAAAACAACCGATGATATTAGCTTTTAGCCGTGTCATATGACCCCTTCAAATATTTCAAAGTCTGAGTAAAGTGACATTGAAATATTTGTTCTGAGTTTGTTACACAACAGAAAAGTGTGTTATCAACCACCCATTCAAATTCGAATGGAGGAAATAAGACAAGTACATAAAACAAGTTATCACAATCTTGGAAAAATAAGCACTCTCTATTCTCAAACGCTGGGGGGTGTCCGCTGTAGGGGTTGAAGCCACGCCACTCGCTCAACCTGAGTCCCCAGCCCAGTAGACTATATGTGAATTATGTGAATATGTGTTGTGTAAGGATTTGAATTCAAACACACGTGAGTCAATGAGTGCGATATTCATCAATAGATAATTCACAAGCTGGTTAAAGGGTATGCGTATTTGCCGTGTTGTCTGGGGAGAGGGCTCCGAGCCCGGCAGTTTCTTCCGAACTCGGAGTACTCTCCCCATTTCCAGGGAGAAGGCTCCAGGCCTCCAGTAGCCCGAACCAAGAGCGCGTTGTGGTTGAAAATAGCAGCCGTCAATGTTCAAACATAGCATTTGTGCACGGAGGCAGCTTAGAAAGACAGACTGCATAGACAGACTTTTTTTAAAGAGTTAAAACTGCGTTTCCAAAACCTGTCACGGTTATCAACTGTTTGGAAATAAAGTAGTAGAGTAATTTAGTAAAAGTTATGATGTGGAAAAATGTAGAAAAATTGCATTGCAGGCTGATTAAAGGAATGCCCCTAAATTTGATGATTGCGCTACAGTGCTCCTAGTAAAAAAAGTTAGTCTCTCTGGAGGGAGCCCTGTGTATTGCAGTATATTGTTTGATGAAATGAACTGTATTTGGTATTGTGAGGCCAAATTCATTCTGTGGGACTCACACATTATATGGGTCTGCATAAAATGATTTATAAATCTCATAATACAGCCATTTTCTGCTCTTGTCCATTCAAAGAGAAATCAGGGCACAGATGAGATTGTAGTAATTAAAAATGCAATCTTTACTCAGTCAGTGGATTGTCAATTATTCATGCTTATTCATTGAACTTTAATTGGCGTGGGACACTGGGGAGGGTCATTATTTGTGTTGAAATGGCAGCCAAGTACATGATGGGCTTTGTGTTCCGTGTGTTGGCCATGCACGCATCATTTCACCTTTTAAAAACGTTTGCTTTCATATGTGCCTCTGGAATAATGTAAATATGCAAAGCTGAATGAGCTCAAACGAGTTTTGTTTATTATAACAGTTGATTTCAAATCAACATCACTAGAGTTTTTTATACTGGCTGGCTTGAAATGTTTCATGTCAGTTATTGTTTTTTGGATTTCACTTGACGACAGAAAGGAATTTTGGGCTACTTGATGCTGTTTTGCGTTGGCCTATTTAGGCCTATGCACTGAAAGCTCTATCTTCCTTTTCCTGGTAAATGACTTGAAGTTTTTCCTAGTACACACTTTTAGGGCTTTTTCACCATCTGCTGTCTCAACAGAAGGTGTCTCAGTAGCCCTGCCGGATCACCTCATAGACCTCAGTCAGCTGTTCAGCAGGAAGCATTATGGACAGAGATGGATACATATCAATCAGACATGATGTGACTGCTTCAGTTATGACTGATCTAACTGAACTGATTTGCTGAAACATCTTTAGTTTTCAGGTGTTCTTGGCTGATGAATCTGTGCGTGGCTGTGCTTTCCTGAGAGATAGGAAAAGTAAAAAAATACATGATCACTACATTCCAAAAAATGCTGGGTTGTCGTTACCCAAACATTTACATTTAGTCATTTAGCAGACGCTTTTATCCAAAGCGACTTACAGGTGGGGTAGGTAATGGAAACAATTGGGACAGCATAAGTGCAATCAAAAAAGAAGACTGGTCTCATATAACCTAACACAGTGTACAGTATACATTTGTTCTGTGTTATATTAACCAATGAGTTAAAACAATCCAAGATTTGAGTGTTCATATTATTTGTCTCAATGAATGCCTGTTAAATTGGCAAGAAACCAATTTATTATTAAGCTTTTTTTATTTAGTTAATGATTTGTGATTACTCGTGAGCATCTGATATCCCTGCTGCTTGTAGAAAAGAAAAAGGAAATGTAGACCTACAGAATGCTGTACATGCAAAATATTCTGGCTAATGAATAAACCTGTGTTGCCAGCTAGCTGTTGCTGGCATGCCATCATCACCAGGACAACACGTTAACATCATGATACTGCATTCAACAATAATGTTTAATCAGCTGAATTGTTAAGAATAATAAAGGTCGTAAGCAGCTAGTAATAATTCATGTACGTCATAAGAAGGACAACCAATATAGCATGTAATGTCCGCATCAGATTTTTTGTCTATTCACTTTGTCAGATTATGAGGTTCTTGTCATATTTGTCTAGTGATTGTGCTATTGTAATGTAATTGTTAGCTCTGGCAGATATGTTTTGAGTTAGGGCACCACTGTGAGGTTATCCTGAAGTTTTCTTATCTGCAGTTAAAATAATGTACTCTGGAAATGTTATTCTGTAATTGGATTTTGTCTAACTGAAACGTTACCAAACATAAGATATGATTTTAAGGTTAGTATTTCGCTATAATCTGGCCTTGGTCTCTAAATGCGGTTTGTGTGTGTGGCGTGTGTGTGTAAAAAGTCCTTTTAAATGAAACTAGGCAAACTGCTATCCAATCAAAGCAGTGGGCGCTTACTTAAAGTCTTCAATGCGCCACACCCATTAAAACCAAGCTTTTATTGAGCGGCCTCAAAACCCTGTTAGAAAATAGCTTTTGATGTGTTTTTATGTAAACATCATAATTAGACCTCATACAACAGTATAAAAAGTTAAGAGAGGATAAGAATACACAGCGTAACAAATTGTTGTTTCGCCCAACCTTTGTTCTGTGGTGCTAATTATTGTGGTAATATTTATTTTTCATGTAGCATCAATGTTTTGGTGTATACTTAGTATATTACATTTTGAGCATATACCATAGGCCGAGTAGATGATTTGCTAGCAGTGCAATCATACGATCCCTCCCTCGCAAATCACCATCCAAAGCAACGGCTCCTCAAAAACACATGAGCATGTGCACAGACCAGAAGCTGTTGGATCAGTAAAGTCATGTCACATTCACCGGTGATAAAAGATTACTTTACAAAGTAAAGTACATTACTACAATAACAAACATCTCCAGGTACCTGCTGTCTGTCCGCCAATGTCCCGCTGCCTTCACGTCACACATGAGCGCGCTGATGACGTATGACCTCTGTTTGACTTAGAGGTCGACCGATATGCGTTTTTCAGGGCCGATACTGATTATTTCCATGTGAATTAGACCGATAGTCGATATTTTGAACCGATATATATATGGTGTAAAAACTTAAATTTATATAAAAATTAAGAACACAGGCTCTGAAACATTTGAAACATTTTATGTTCTGACTGAGAAATCTTAATCATAACACTTATATTAATGATAACAAAAGAAATAAGGGAGCACCCAGCAGAATTCTGTGAACATTTTTTAAACCACAAGCAACACAGTAAACAACAACAAGCAACAAATAATTGTAGTCGGTCCCTAAAGTTTTAAATGATTATAGAATGTGTAACAATTAGTCCCAATTCACCAACACCACGTTCTGTTCTGATGACTTAAACATTGCTAACAATACTAGAACTATTCAATAAATCATTTTGCTCATCATTTGATTAATTAGCACAATTTGAATTTATATAATAAGTGTAAATAGTTTAATTGCCTTCATAGCTTTATTGTGTATGTTGTTGAAAAGACCGCAAATGTTTTCATGAAGCTATAACATTAAAAGCATATTTTAGGCACACTTCGTTAGTACATTAGCCTATTCCTTGAGTGCATTGTCGGCAGACGGGCATTTAATCACACCCATGTGTCTCTGAACATTTATGTGTATAAATAAGTTGCGAAAAATAACTCGATCTAACATTTGTCGTGAGCAGCTTGAGATGCAAAGTCTATGTGAGTGTGTGTGTGTGTGTGTGTGTGTGTGCGCACATGAGAGCGCTCTGACTGAAGACGATTCAAGTTCTTTATGCTTTAAAATGGGTTGTATTTTTGAAATGGCGCAACTTAAAATGACGTGCAAAAGCTCGATCAATTATAAGAAACGCGTGTGCAGTGTGCTGCTCGCTTGCAGAGCAAAATGATTGTTATACTAAGAATGTGAATTATATCTACATGATAATAATGCGTAAATCCTGCGGAACCTGCAGGAAACCCGCAATGCTGCTCCGAAATTCACGCACTAATTATTATTGTATTATTATTATTATTATTGAAGTGTTTTGCATCTTCAGGGTAGTGGATTGTGATTCAATTCTACGTCTGATGCTGCCTTACCTCAGAGAGCATGAACCCGAAGCAGCTCAAGTTAGTAAGAGCTTTCGGTGTGAGTGTGAAAAAAACGTTCTGTTCCGCAGTCTCCCGCATTGATTGGCTGGACTCGTGACTTAGTCCCAACAAATCAGAGGGGCAGTGGGCGGGCATTACTCTAGGCAACAAACTAGAGTGACGCTCTCTCTAAATCCGTGGCTGCATCAGAGCCAAATAGCGCATTTCAAAATTAAATGACTTTATCGGCAAATCAGGTTTGAAAATGACTGATATCGATTATCGGCTAAATCCTTAATATCGACGTCGATAATCGGCCAGTTCGATAATCGGTCGACCACTAGTTTAACTTTCCCCTCCTAGCCCGGGTCCAAGGACTTATATCCCTCAGAACATTGTTGTTCCACCCCTCCCATGTATTTACTTTTTGTTGTGTCATCCCAACCCATTTATTGTTATTGCCTGTTTTCCTTTGTTGACTTTTACAATGTTTTGTTGTTTCTTGTCTGTTTCCCAGTCTGCCAGGGGGGATCCTTTTAAAGAGCGGGTATTGTCATGGTTCTGCCACTTCTTGTCAGGTTTTTCCAGTATTGGGGCAGGATCATGACAGTATCATATGTTTTGTGTGGAGAGAATCACATTATTGTCGCTCACGACATGATGCGCTTTCTCTCCGGTCTCGACTATGTCCCAGCCCTCTAGTTACCTTGTTAATTATCTTGTTAGGGTTTCATGCTCCTCACCTGTTCCCTGCTTGATTTAGTTCCTTATTTAATGCCCTTGTATTTTCTGTCCTGTGCTCATTTGTTTTGTATTTTCCGCTGTGTGCTCGCCTGTGTGTTTTACCCTGCGAAGGTCTCTTTTGTCTACAATTCTTGACAATATCGGTATCGCAAGTAAACAAAATCTTTTCAAACTTTTAAATATTAAAACAAATATTTTTCCAATTGTCAATGTCAGATTGAAATATCTCTGGCACAGGTGGGAAGGTGCGATGAAGCATTGAGGGGTGAAACGTGGTTTGTGACGTCTTGGACGACAGTTGAACTGTTGTTTTGAGCTCAGTGTTATGGCAGTAACTTTTCATTTATCTGTACAAGTAATAATACCAAAATGTATAAATGTGTACAAATATTTTGTACTGTTTTTGTGTACCATCGATGGTAAAAAATATATATTTACCTATTCAGCATGTTAAAGATGACACACTTCTTTTCTGCCCATCTCACAATAATCTTGAGTTCCTATAAAATAGTATTGCATACGTTGTATTTTCGAAGTGTACTTAGTTCGATCAAATTTCTAAAAGAGAGATACAGCTCTACATTTACTTCTGGAAAAAGACAGCTGCTCGAGGCAGGCATGGGGACGGAAATACAGCACCAGCACACAATACATCATCACATTAATCCCTTCATGTTTTTACATCATGCACGTACATGCCGATTGCCAACAAAACACAGACATATGACTTAGTTTGACTTACTGCATAGGATTCATTTCCGGAATCTTTAAGCACTGGGACAGTGCCATCTATCAGTTTAAAACAATTTCCAACTCCACCGTTTATATAACATCCATCACTGAAATGCTGTTAGCAAAAACACACACCTCAACCTCTAACTATCGCAAGAGTAACGAGCTGCAGCTGCAGGTCCAAAATGCAGCTAATCTTGTGGCAGCGAAGCTGGACTTCCTGTTGCTCGTCGTTTGGTGGGCTATTTCTCTCACCTTGCCGTGGACATGCTTTTTTGAGAGTTACCCAATAAAAGGAGTAGGATCCCTGTTATGAGACAGGAGAATGAGAAGTCAACATGCTTGACAGTGTGAAGAAGTCAAATGCATGCCATACACTGTTACCCAATCTTCTAAATGTAAATGTAAACTTTTTTTAAAAGTTGTTACATTGTGATTTCAGTCATTTTCTCCACAATATCTTCATTTCTAGTATACATTCATATTTTGCCAATGTGTTTGTGGCGAGTTGGTCCGCACCCAATCAGCATCGCCATGGTTACTCAGGAAATCAGCCGATCGTCAACACCTGAGACCAATCGTCAGCGGGGATAAAAGCCTCACAGCCAGGAGAAACAGTGAGTTACAGCTCCAAGCTTCTTACCATGGCGGTGCATGGAGGGTACCTCGCGGCCAGTAGAGAGACCAGCAACACCCTCCCCTCGCGACGAGCCGATGCTGACCGAACCAGCAACACCAGGCCCTCAGGCATGGTTAGTCGGCAGTGTGGGACACATGGAACCGCCCCGGGGTGCACCAAAGAGGACGATTCGTCTAGATGGGAGAAGGGTCACAGCGATATTGGACTCTGGAAGTTCAGTGACCCTAGTGCAAAGTTCTCTGGTTCAGCCGAAGGGAAAGTTGGTTATACCCATTACCTGTGTCCACGGGGACACTCGCAGTGTCCCAGCCCGACGGGTGACTATAACAGCCGGACCTGGATCCTGGCCCTTGGAGGTCGGGTTAGTTCCAGACTTACCTGTACCGGTTCTGCTGGGAAGAGACTGGCCAGGTTTTGAAAAACTGTTGACCCAAGCAGTGCAACCAGGGAGCACACAGAGAGGAGGCCAACGCCGGCCAGTGACAGACAAGGGGCCACCAAGACGGATCGCGATGTTAGCCACCGAGAGCGAGCGGGAGGGTGAGTGAGTCATAAAATCGTGTCAATAACCTGTTCTCCGATTTGTACCATCAGGTAAACATAGGAGGGTCATTTGGACGAGACCAAAGGGAAGACGACCGGTCGGTGCCCTTGCGGAAGGCGACTGCGAAAGCCATTTCCAAGGAGCTTGTATTATTCTTCAGCCGGGGGGGATCCTACGAGAGATCCTGACGGACCAGGGAACCCCGTTCATGTCACGGATGATGGCGGACCTCTGCTGCCTCCTGAAGGTAAAACAACTTTGGACGTCCATATATCATCCCCAAACAGATGGGCTACTAGGATGTTTTAATCAGACGTTGAAAAGGATGCTCCGACGGGTGGTGGCAGAGGATGGGCGCGATTGGGATCTGATGCTACCTTATGTGCTCTTTGGCATTCGTGAGGTGCCTCAGGCCTTCACGGGGTTCACCCCGTTTGAGTTGTTGTTTGGGAGGCAGCCCCGAGGCCTACTGGATGTTGCCCGGGAGGCCTGGGAACAACAACCAGCACCCTATCGCAGTGTCATAGAGCATGTACAGCAGATGAGGAGTCGTATCGACCGAGTAATGCCCCTAGTAAGGGAGCATCTGGCCAAAGCCCAGTGCGCCCAAAGCCACCTATATGACCGCTCCGCACAGCCCAGAGTGTTCACACCAGGGGAACGAGTGTTGGTGCTCATGCCATCTACAACCTCCAAGTTTTTAGCCTTGTGGAAAGGGCTGTATACAGTACTGGAGAAAACAGGGCCGGTCAATTACCGCATTCGGCAACCGGGACGGCGAAAGGAAAACCAAATTTACCACATCAATCTGTTGAAGAAGTGGGTGGCAACCCCAACGCAGGTGGCCGCCTTTGCGGAAAAGGAGGCACCAGTTGTACAGATGGGGGAGCAGCTTTCCCCCATACAGAAGTCGGATCTCACAGCCCTGGTCCGTCAGTTCGTCAGGACGTACCAAGGTGACTCAACACGAGATCCGTACCCCCCCCGGAGTTGTGGTTAGGCAGCGCCCCTACCGGGTCCCGGAGGCTCGCCGGTTGGCAATAGAGGAGGAGATTAACAGAATGAAGGAGCTCCAAGTCATCGAGCCATCCCGCAGCCCATGGTCTAGCCCCATCGTCATGGTTCCAAAACCAGACGGCACTCTCCGTTTCTGCAAAGACTTTCGGAAGTTGAATGAGTTGTTCGACGGGTATCCTATGCCTAGGATAGATGAACTTCTTGACCGCCTGGGAAAGGCCCGGTTCATATCGACTCTGGACCTTACGAAAGGATACTGGCAAGTGCCGCTGTCCCGGAAAGATAGAGAGAAGACGGCCTTTAGCACACCATCGGGGCATTGGCAGTACCGTGTCCTTCCATTTGGGCTGCCCGGAGCGCGGCAACATTCCAGAGGATGATGGACGTCGTCCTTCGACCTCATCAGGAGTATGCCGCAGCATACATTGACGACGTGGTAATTCATTCCGAAAGTTGGGGAGACCATATGGACCGGTTACGGAGAGTGCTGCTCGAGTTGAGACGAGTTGGGCTGACTGCGAATCCCAGGAAATGTCACCTGGGACTCGCAGAGGCACAGTACCTGGGGTTTCGGGTGGGTCGGGGGCTAATCCAGCCCCAGGCAGAGAAGGTCGAGGCCGTCCGGAAGGCCCCGAGGCCCACCAACAAGACCCAGGTACGTGCCTTCTTGGGACTAGCGGGATACTACAGATGTTTCATCCCGAATTTCTCCTCCTTAGCCAGCCCCTTGACCGACCTGACCAAGAAGGGGTAACCGGAGAAGCTAAAGTGGAGTTCAGAGACGGAGAAGGCCTTTCAGACGTTGAAGGAGCACCTAACGTCTGCCCCGGTGCTACACGCCCCAGACTTCGGTCCGACCGACGCGTCGGACACCGGCCTGGGGGCGGTCCTCTCCCAGATCAGAGATGGAGAAGAACACCCGGTGGTCTTCATCAGCCGAAAGCTCTCCCCAGCAGAGACCCGCTACGCCGCCGTGGAGAAAGAGGCCCTGGCCATTAAGTGGTTAGTCCTGGAGCTCAGGTACTATCTCCTCGGGCGTAGTTTTTCTTTGGTCACCGATCATGCTACACTGCAGTGGATGTCTAAGACCAAGGAAACTAACGCCCGGGTGACCAGGTATTTCCTAGCGCTCCAGGACTTCCATTTTAACGTGCAAAATCGGGCCGGGGTCTCCCACGATAATGCGGATGGTCTGTCGAGGATGTGGTCAGGTTGGACAGCTCGGTCAAGGTCACGACCCCCCCCTGTCCCAACACCGACATCCTACGTAGTAAGGAAGAGGCTTCTCCCCACCAGGTCGATGCTTAGGGGGGGGGAGTGTGGCGAGTTGATCCGCACCAACCAATCAGCGTCGCCAGGGTTACTCAGGAAATCAGCCGATCGTCAACACCTGAGACCAATCGTCAGCGGGGATAAAAGCCTCACAGCCAGGAGAAACAGTGAGTTACAGCTCCAAGCTTCTTACCCCGCTGACGTGTCTTGTCTTTCTATTCTCTTTGAAGATTCGGACATATGACGATCGGCGGAAACCCCGACTAAGAGGACTTCCGGGAGTAGTGGTCTGACATCACTCGACGCAGACGGTCTAGTTGAATCTAACGACGTGAAGGGCCACGAGTGGAGGATACTACCCGGAGCTGTGCTTCATGAAAAGCACCTTATTTTTGTTTACATTTAATAGATCACCCTCCGGGGCTTTTGTTCATCCATTTCAGTGGTTGTCTCGTGTCTTGCCCGCTACAGTGTTTTTTTCATTTGAGAACACTACTAGAACATCCAATTGTTTTTTTTACTCTTTGCCAATTAAAAGACATTATTCACTTTCAGCAATACAATTCAAAAGTAATTCGCTCAAATGTTAAAATTATTCTTTGTGCAATGAAGAGAAAAGGATTATCTTTAATTTGATTATTTTTTGTGTTAATGAATGACGTTTTTTATATTTACAATCATGACTGCCATTCAATGGTTTCTTGAGAATTTAAGATCAGTGTGTAATGTATATGGGCATGTATACCTATAAACTGTATACTCAAGTTTACAAAATATGCACAACAAGAAATCATAATGGTTGAGAAGGCATTCAATTCTTCTGAGGAAGTAGGGTGTAAATGATGACCACACATGTACACAAATTGGAGTCTTTGCTCATTAAGAAGATTCATTTTACAGTTTTAAATGGTTCATGTAGATGTTATTGCCTTGTTAATTCTAGGTTGAGACAAGACTGTTGTCTGTTCTGTCTGAGCAGGGTATAGCTGGTAGTGATGCTCTTTCATCCAAGCTGAGATTTCTTCTTGGCAGGCTGTTATGCGAACTGCTACAGTGGTATCGTCTGGGTGAAATGAGATGTAAATCTGGGTGTCTTCAGCATAACATTGATACGAGAAGCCATGTGCCCGTATAATGGGTCTCAAGGAAGTTGTGTAGATGGAAAAATGTTGCAGTCGAAGCTACGATCCCTGAGGGACCCCAGTATTCATGTTATGAGCAGTGGCTAGCATAGCCCCTCCATGACACAGTGGAGGAGAGAGACAGGTCTGTAACTGTTGGTACCAGAGGGGTCCAATGTGGGTTTCTTAAGTAGGGGCGTGACCTGGGACTGTTTGAATGTGGATGGAAAAGTGCCGGTGAGCCGGGAGGTGTTGATGATGTGTGTCAGTGCAGGTGTGAGTGTGCTGAATATGGCCTGAAGGAGATGTAAGGGGATTGGGTCAAGGGGACAGGTTGTGGGGTGGCTGGAGAGTGCTCAGTGTTAGTCAGTGGGGCGAAAGAGGAGAGTTCAATTTCATATTAAGGGTAGTGTGTACCGAGGTCTGAAGTGCTGAAAATTGTTTGCTGATGGATGATGTTTTCTCAGTGAAAAATACAGCGAAGTCCATCTGGAGTACAGCGGACAAAGGTTATCTAGACAGGACGTAAGTTTTGAGCATAAGGTGTTGGTGGCAGTGCCAACATCTAGAGATGCAAAGTTGGAGGAAAGAGTGGATTTAATTTTAGCAGAGAGGGTGCTAGGGGAGAGAGTGAAGGTCCCGTCTAAAAAAAAATGGGTGGTGGTTTAGGTGTAGTGGATGTAGGAAGGAGCATGTTGAAAGTGATAAAGAAGTGGTCAGAAATGTAAAGGGGAGATACTTGAATGTTATCTGTGGTGCAGTTACGGATGTAGATGAGATCCAGCTGGTTTCCTGATCTGTGAGTACAGGCTGTGACGAGGCGTGTGAGGTCGAACGAGGCGGTGAGGGAGTGGAAGTCAGAAGCATAGGGTTTCTCCAGGTGGATGTTGAAGTCCCCAAAGACTACAAAAGGGCCGCCACCCTCCGGGAATGATGAGACCAGCACATCTAACTCTCTAATGAAGTTGTGAAGACGACCTGGGGAGCGGTAAACTACACCAATGCTGAGCTGAGTGGGAAAAGTGATACTAACAGCATGGTATTCAAATGAATAGTTGTTGCATAGAGCAGATAGTCTGGAATATTTCCAATCATTGTTGATAAGCAAACCTGTGCCTCCTCCTCTTCCACTTTGGCAGGGTGAGTGAGAGAAGAAGTAGTTTGTGTAGAGAGCAGTGAATCCACAAAGAAAAGAAATCTTCAGGACGACTCCATGTTTCAGTTTGACCTTGAATTTGAATGTCAGACTGGCTACCAAAAGCATGGATGAAGTCAGTCTTGTTAACAGCTGACTGGCAGCTCCAGAGACCCAGTGGTCTAGAAGGGTAGGTGTGAATGGGATGCGTGTGAGAGTGAGCGTGTGCCTTACGTCTTGTGTGAGAACACTGTCTGAGGTAGAGTACAGGAATAAACGGGAAACACATGTTAGTATACACTTAAATGAAAGCAAAGTGCCTTGCTGGTGTCTTGCTCGGTGGAGTCGCGCAGGTAGAGTCGCAGGTCTTTAAACTGTGCCAGCACAGAGACACCGTTTAAGTATGTGTCGAGATTAGCGCGAAGAGAACACAGCTGAACACGCCGTCTCGATTAAGAAGATTAGAGATTGCCTCTCCAGTATTTTGAATTTAGACTACGATACCAATCTGTGTGAGCACCTGTGTAATTACCCGTAAACTCAGATAGCACCCGCGCCACACGTACAAAAACAACACAACATCTGATTTGCCATGGCGGGCCTAACAATCTGGATTACCTGCTCTTGAGCTGCTCTGCGGTAAGATGGTGAGCTCCTCTATCAGATCAATACGATTTGTAATGTTTTATTGAGTTCGCTGCTATCCAAAAGTCACATTTTCTTACACTAAAGTACTGAAAAAGTTGACTGGGCACGGCAGCCAACCTCAAACGCAAAGTCTTGATAACAGATGCCAATCAAACATTACCCACAAATACATTTATTTGTTTTTTATCGATTTCAGATGTTATCAGCGTGTTTGTTATTAAATTAAAATCAACCAAATAAGAATATTTTAAGAAATAAATTTTTTATATAAAATATCAGTGGGACTATTCATCATTGGTGGGAGGGACAATATGCCCTTCAGGTATGTTTAGTAACGTTACCACCCCAATCTTAAACAGCCATAAACTACTATGCTCTCAGTGTAAATAGACACTCTGTAAAAGATATGAGGAAATCCTTGGGGGTTCTGACAGGGCAATAGCCCCAGCAAGCTCCACCACTGCAATTAAAACTTAAAACTCACTCGCTGAATGACTGTAAAGCTGATTTAAACCTTTTTATTCATTTTTATTTCTTAAAAAAATATAAAAATGTATACAGTATAGTACAAAATGTTTAAATCGCCATCAATCAAAGGTGGTTATGAATACAACTATAATATATGAACATTGTATTAGTTTACAAAATGTTTCATACTTGCATATATCATACACTTCATGTGAATTTATGGGGCATAATTTTATTTAGTTGTGATACTATGGGTCAGTTTTTAGGTTTGGTTTGTGAATGGGATGATTTAGGATATTGTTAATTGGGTTATAACGGAGCTCATTGATTGGTTGTGTGATCTAATGACTTCTGTCCTGATAATGTGATGTCCTTCAGTGTCAAAGCCCTAGGCTGTGCTAAAGATCTCTCTTCATTACGACCATTAACTCCCATTAACCCCTAACTTCTGTTTGAAGGTCAGTCTGGTTTTACTGCAAGAGCTCACAGTTTATCTGTTGTTTTGAATTACTCATTTCAAGTCTCCTGTTACTATAGCCGGATCAATCTTTTGCCATATTAACGCTTACTACACATTCTTGATTCTGATTGGTCGGTAATGTGACCTTTAGACGTGGTGGAATTATGTTTATAATTAGGGTTTTGGACACACACACAGAGTTTAGGGTAAACTGAAACTAAAGGACACATTTCAACTTTCACTTCCAACGATTACAAAAAGAAATTGAGATGAAACAATAATTTTGAAATGAAGTGTATTTGTTCTCAGTTGAATTCAAGTGAAAAATACATGTTATTTATATTTTATATGGTCTTTTAAAAGTCAGTAAATAGTCAGGTAAAATTATGATGATGTAACTATTGGACAAAATAGTCTTGATTCTGATTTTGTAGTTTAGGACGCAGTGTTGTGCTTGTTGAGTGGGTATACTGTTATAGTCACTGGGTTGTGTCAGTTGGCCTATGTTTGAGATTTCAACGGCTTAGCTGGCGTATAAATCATGACATCACACATCCTCCAACCAATCACAACCTTCAAATATAGACACAGCTCTGTGAGATTGTGTGGTGTGGCTCGTCTGTATCTCTGTTAAGCCTCTTATGGTGAGAGAATCTTTGAGGATCTGTGTGCTCTCATATCAGCAGTGTGTTGTGAGATCAGGACATCACAGCTGAACTTGCATCTCTTTGTGAAAACTCTGTCCTGCTCTACCTGCTGTAAGATCATCAGTATGTCATTGGATGAATCGAAAAGAGGACTGTCTGAGCAGAACTTGTTTTGAAATCTTCATATATGCTCCAGTTAAGGCCATTCCACATTGCTGGCAAAACGAATGCCAGACGAACAAGGCTTTCCTATCAAGAGCAAAACGATTTATCATTAACTGCTATTTCACTCCGGTACACCAGGTGGTGCTGGTGAACAAAGCGATCGCCGTTGTTTCACTAAAAGAAATGCAGCTCATTCCTAGCCGAAAATGACCTGTGTCCCAAATGACAAACTATGCATTATGCATTCAACCATGTAGTGTATACATTATTGAAGGGTAGTATCATCCCAATTGTTTAAAACTAACCGATTTCCTAGACAAGCTCTAATGATATCAATTGTACAGCACAATGCGCATGAATAAAATAAAGTTGTACAATTTATATAGTTTACATCTGTTTAGCACAGCATTACGTTAATCATCATCAGATTGAAGTGTTATCACTCTGCAGGAGAGTTTTGCTCTAGCACGTTATGTAAAGCTCAGATCTTATTGGACGGCAAGAATTCTCTTGTTAAGTTTTATTTGACGTCTATTTACATGTGTTGTGTGTACATGAGGAAAAGTGTCCTTAATACACCATAAAGTCATCGTAAGAAAGTAACAACATGAGTTGAACATAATTGTCCGGAGCCCTAAGGTTTTTAAAAGGATACTCCGCTCCAAAATGATTGTATGATAAGCCTAGGACCTCTGTTCTTCTTCTGAACACAAATTAAGATGAAGTCCGAGAGCTCTTTAAGCGTTGCGTGGTCTTCCAGACGCTGGATCCATCTTAGGGTCCCCCAGAACCACTGTTTTAACATGATGCTAGCATGTTTTAGCACGAAACTAACATGTTTTATTATAAATTTCAAGCATCTCTCACAATCAAATATTACATTTAATGAGCTGTTATATGCAGCAGTATTGGAATGAACACAATTTGTTGTATAATTTATTCATAACAAACTATTTTATTTTGATGCAAAGAGAAGAGAACATATCGCTGCTGTTCTTCTGAAACTTTACATCTCCATATTTTATTCAATTCAATTCAATTCAAGTTTATTTATATAGCGCTTTTCACAATGTGTATTGTTTCAAAGCAGCTTTACAGGGCAAACAGGAAAAACAGAAAAGGTAAAACACAGCACAGTGCATTGTATTTATACAACGAGTAAGATCATACTAATAAATAATATATAATTTCTAAATAAATAAATAAATGCAGTCTCCCGGTGAGCAGGCCAACACTGCCCTGCTGTGGCGAGGAACCCAAACTCCAATGATTGATTAATGGAGAAAAAAACCTCGGGAGAACCCAGGCTCAACCGGGAGGGCCAGATCCCCTCTGACGTGTCATAGCTGCACTCAAACTGCTGACATGTGATTTAAGTTTAGCATTTAATACCAAATATTGTAACTTCAGCATTAATGAGACAAATAGTCCGTCTTTGCTCTTTGTTGGGGGTGTATTGGTCTGAGCTGGGATGGTCCGATGGTCATATTTCTCTTGGCTGGTGGTGGAATTGCCTTAGATGGGGCTGGGATGCTCAGTCAGTCTGCAGCTGTAGCTGGCGTTATCTCAAATTGGGGATGGGCATCTGTCGGTCGTCTGGACATGGTGGAACTTCTTCCTACCTCGGGATGGGCATCCCGAAGCAGAGGCGGAAAGAGAATAAAGAGAATAATTAGCGTAGCTGCTGTTCATTAACTATGCATTAAGTGAAAGCTTGGCTGAAAAGATGTGTCTTTAATCTAGATTTAAATTGGGAGAGTGTGTCTGACCCTCAAATAGTATCAGGAAGGCTATTCCAGAGTTTAGGTGCTACGTATGAGAAAGCTCGACCCCCTTTGGTGGATTTAGTTATTCTAGGTGTTGTCAAAAGTCCTAAGTTTTGAGATCTTAGAGAGCGTGTTGTGTTGTAACGTGATAAAAGCTCGGTTAAGTAAATAGGGGCTAAACCGTTTAAGGCTTTGTATGTAATTAAAAGAATTTTAAAATCAATACGATACTTAATGGGTAGCCAGTGAAGAGATGATAAAACTGGGGTTATGTGATCGTATTTTCTTGACCTAGTAAGAACTCTGGCAGCTGCATTCTGAACTAACTGTAGTTTGTTTATCGATGATGCAGGACAACCACTAAGTAAAGCATTACAATAGTCAAGTCTTGAGGTCACAAATGCATGAATAAGCTTTTCTGCGTCAGCAAAACATAAAATATTTCGTAACTTGGAAACATTTCTAAGGTGGAAGAAGGCTGTTTTTGTGATATTTGAGATGTGATTTTTAAATGACAGGTTGCCGTCTAATATAACGCCTAGGTCTTTAACTGTATTTGTTGGAGTAACAGTGCAGCCTTCAATTTGCAGGCTGTAATCGGAGATATTCTGTTTACCTGTTTTTGGTGCTATAAGTAATATTTCCGTTTTGTTAGAGTTTAAAAGAAGGAAATTACTAGTCATCCAATGTTTTATGTCTTCGATGCACTCTGCCAGTTTGGATAGTTTGAAGGAATCATCTGGTCTTGATGAGATATATAGCTGAGTATCATCTGCGTAACAGTGGAAGCTAATTTCATGTTTTCTAATAATGTTGCCGAGGGGCAGCATGTATATGGAGAAAAGCAAGGGTCCTAAAACCGATCCCTGAGGTAATCCATAATTTACTTGCGTAAGATATGACGATTTCCCTTTTAAATGGACATATTGATATCTGTCTGTTAAGTAAGATCTGAACCATTGTAGTGCCTGTCCCTGAATACCAGTATAATTGTGTAAACGATCCAATAGTATTTTATGGTCTACAGTATCGAAAGCAGCACTAAGGTCAAGCAGGACTAAGAGTGAGATGTTACCTTTATCTGATGCAATAAGAAGGTCATTTGTAATTCTAACGAGCGCAGTTTCAGTGCTATGATACGGTCTAAAGCCGGACTGAAACTTTTCGTTCATGTCATTATTTTGTAGGAAGGTACACAGTTGAGTTGACACTACTTTTTCTAGTATTTTAGACAAGTACGGGAGATTTGAAATCGGTCTATAGCTTCCAAGTTCATTGGGATCTAAGTTTGGTTTTTTGATAAGAGGCTTAATTACAGCCAGCTTAAAGGGTCGTGGGACATGTCCTAGATTAATTGACGAGTTGATTATGTTACAAATGGGCTCAATTGCAGCAGGTAGTAACTCTTTTAATAAAGTAGTCGGAATGGGGTCTAATAAGCATGTCGTCGGTTTGGATGTTGCAATAATTTTAATTAAATCTTCCTGATTTATAGGAGAAAAACACTGTAGCGTTTCTTTTTGGTTGACGGGTGAGACTAATTCTTCCGTCACACTTTGAGGTTTGGTTTTAGCTATGTGGTCTCGTATTATTTCGATTTTCTCAGTAAAAAACTTCATGAATTCATTGCTACCAAGGTGCGGCGGAATACCCAGGTCAGGTAGAGTCTGTTTGTTTGTTAGTTTAGCAATTGTACTAAATAAAAACCTTGGATTGTTTTTGTTATTTTCTATGAGGTTACGGAAGTGCTCGGCTTTTGCTGCTTTTAGTGCCTTTTTGTAACAGCTTGCACTCTCTTTCCATGCAATTTTAATGACCTCTAATTGGGTTTGTTTACATTTTCGCTCCAGTTTACGCGTTTCTCTTTTTAGGGCGCGAGTGGTGTTATTATACCATGGTGCTATGATCTTTTCATTAATCCTTTTTGACTTCATAGGTGCGACCGCTTCTAATGTATTAGAGAAAATGGTGCCCATGTTGCTGGTCATGTCATCGAGCGATTCTATATTAGTTGGAAAGGTTATTAGAGGAGTCAGATCTGGCAAGTTCTTTACGAAACTATCTTTAGTAGTTGAGGTGATTGTTCTACCCTGTCGATAACGAGATATACAACTGATTTCTGCAGTGCGCAGTGTACATGTTATAAGATGGTGATCGGAAACATCGTCGCTTTGAGGTATAAAATCGATATTGGTTAGATCGGCTCCGTGAGATATAATCAAGTCTAGGGTATGATTAAGTCGATGAGTAGGTCTATTGATGTATTGTGTTACACCACAAGAGTCTAGTAGTTCTTTAAACGCCACAGCTAATGGATCGTTAGGACTATCTACGTGGATATTAAAATCTCCAACAATCAGTACTTTATCGACGTTAACCAACAGATCCGATAAGAAGTCTGCGAACTCTATCAGAAAATTAGTGTAAGGCCCAGAGGGTCTATACACAGTAACCAATGTAAAAGAGACCAATGATTTTTTACTTTTGTTTGGAACTGTTATGTTCAACGCAAGCATTTCAAATGATTTAAATGTATGCATTGTTCTCCGAGTAACGGTAAGATAGTCTCTAAAGATTGCTGCGACACCACCACCTCGACCAACCGGACGTGGCTCATGAATATAACCGTAGCTTGGTGGAGTAGACTCATTTAGACCAAAGTAATCATTTGGCTTAAGCCAGGTTTCAGTAAGGCAAAGTATATCAAAACTGTTCTCTGTGATCATTTCATTTACAATAACTGCCTTTGGATTTAGTGATCTAATATTAAGTAGCCCAAACTTTAGGCGTTGGTTTTGCTCATTAAGTATATTGTCTTTTGGTTTAATCATGATAAGATTTTTTCTCTGACTTTTAAATAAATTATTATTTGGTTGTATTATTCGGGGGACGGACACAGTCTCTATGCATTTGAAAGCAGTAACATTCTTAACAGAAACATTCTTAACAGTTAGGTGAGAGGAACACAGACTATGGTTAAAGTTTGTACTTACTAGTCAAATGGTGCGTAGCGTCTTTGAGATGTTGTCAGACAGAATTTCCGCTCCAATGCTGCTGGGGTGCAGCCCGTCGGGGCGGAAAAGCCTTGGTCGCTCCCAGAACAGATCAAAATTATTTACAAAGAGCAGCTTCTGTTCAATACACCATGACATTAACCAATTATTAAGCGTAAATAGTCTACTGAACTTTTCGTTCCCTCGTCGGTAAGTAGGAAGCGGCCCTGATACGATGATCCTCGCCGTGGGCGATGCGTTGCGAACAGTATAGACCAGACTCCTGAAGTCCCTCTTTAGGATCTCCGACCGCCGCATTCTCACATCATTCACCCCCACGTGCAGAACTATGGCTCCCACTCTTGCATCGTCCTTCAGAATCGCAGTTACCTGCGCAGACACATCGAGAACACGGGCGCCAGGAAAACAGTGAGTGCGCACCTTACCTTCATTGAAGGAGGCGCGTACGTTCCGGACGATTGAGTCTCCGATGACCACAGCGTTGGGTTTCGTCTCGCAGAGGGCAGCATAGCGGTTTCTCGTAGAAATCTCGAAGAACGGTGGTGGCGGTGGGGGAGAGTTCATCGCTCCGGTCCTGGATTTCGCCTCTCGCCGTGCGTGTGCCGGTGCAGGAGTGAAATTCATTTCGGCTCGGCGTGATCTTGAAGCCTGGGCTCTGTGCAAAGAAACACTCGGAGTAGAAGTGGTAGGAGTATTACAATCTCGTCGAACACTTACCGCAGCTCTGCGAGCTTCAGCCCGGGATGTTTCCAGTGCCGTTCTACGTTCTCGCAGACGTGTTTGCCTCTCGAGTAGATCGTGGATCTGCTTCTCCAATACTTCCAGTTCTGACTGAAGTGCGAAGAAAGATTCATCATCTGCACTCAAAGGTAACGTTAAACACATATCTGAATTATTAGCCATTAGTGTTGTCATAATGAGAACAGTGAGTTAAGCAGTAAAGTAAAGAAACTAAAGGCTGGGGATGCTAACAGCCTGAGTGCTAATAGCGATATTCATATAAAACAGATGTATCTGTGCGTTATATGACGATATTTGGTATGTTATACACTTAAGGATACGTTTTACCCTCTGTGAGTTATCAGCTTAGAACATAAATCTTAAAATATAACATGAATAAATGATATATTTAGAAAAGTTTGACGGAGCTCTGTCTCAAACCACGCGCTCTCAGCAAAACAGGAAGTGATGAGGTTCAGGTGCGGGTGCAATCAGCCTTATCAAAAATTATCATTTACATTTTTTGTCATTAACCATTATTATTAGTCACCCTTTATGTTTGTCACTGGGTTTTGCAAATATCAAATCTCTAAAAGTATAAAAAAGTTCTTGTCAACTTAGACAACACAGTAAGCAATAATTGAAAAAGTTCAGTGTTTTTTCATGCCCTGAAAAACAGCACATTTGGACGTACTAGGTTTCAGATGAAACAGCGACGATACATGCTTTTTTATATTTTATTTATTCTTGAAAAATAAAAAGCTGATGACTTGTGCTTTATGATTAAGACGATACACAGAACTCCCTGTAAAAAATATACAATTAGATAATGAACTACACATTTCTTCCCTGTTTTAATTTCGGAAGACTAAATAATATGTCGGCAGTAGAAAAGCAGCATCAGTTTTATCTCAAAATCAGATTTTCGTTCAGGTTCCAGTTTCACAGTTGAGTGGAGACTGACACTGATGGACAACCATGAGTTTGTGTTGTTTCCCATGATTCCTGGCTTTTCTCAAAGCTTTTCATTCCACATGCTCTTTCAATGGCCTTTCAGAGCTGAATAGACTCAGTCGGGTGTTTGTGTTTTCAGCTGAACTCAACACATTAAGAACAGAACAGAAGCTGAGAGTGTGTCCAAAATTAAAGAATCAAAATACCAACAACATGATCGTCCTTCATCTGTTTGAATGAAAGAATAGAAATGATCTGCTATATTGACTTGCGGCACTTACCTATTGTAGTATCACTATAACTATTTCTCATTGTCCATCATTGGGCCCGTTTGACATGTGGAATGAGATGCTTGCTGGTAAACAGAATATCAGAGATTGACTGTCTGACACACTTTAACTGTACAAATGGTAATTGTTCAAGAACGCCATTACCTTTTGTAATCAGTGTTACCGAAAGGAATGAGCACCATTTGGTTCCAGACCTCGAAAAAGCTTGTCTGTGTCAGCAAAATCTGAGCAGAATGAGGTTTTTAGTGTGGCCGGGTGTGAAATCATGTTCCAGTTTAAACCGCTTCTGCCGATCTAAACCAGAGCTTACGGAGAGACAATTCTTCAGAGTACAAGAGACATACAAAAGAGACACAGAGGGCTGTACGTTAAGTTTTTTTGCTCATAGCGCTGGTGCTATAGAGGTTTAAAGTTTTGTAGCACAGGCCAAAAAGTTGTAGCACAAGTATGATACGTCTGTTGTCATCATTAAAAAAATATGCGAGTGCAGTTCTTTACATGAATGACATTAATGTTACATACAGGTGGATAAATTAGGGCGATATATAGTCTGTGTTTTTCACTTTTACTGTATAATAGTAGTGTATATGTCCACAGGGATTACTGTAGTTTATAGTATTTACTATAGTAGTAATCTTGAACCTTACTATAGTATACTACAGTGTTTTTACTTCAGTTTATCAATTTACTACAAAAGTAATACAAATTTTCTCTAGCAAATACTAAAGTACACAACAGTATTTTGTTTCATCTGAGTGTTCAGGTTAACGGAACTTTTATTTTGAAGGTGCGTCAGGAAGACGTTTGAGTTTTAGTGTGTATTTGACGATAGCTTTGAAATGCTTGTGAAATAAACTTTCAGAGCAACTCTGGAGATGAGGTTCATGTGTTCATGTAAGTAGGCTTATTCTTATTGTTAGGTGAAGAGATGGGAAATATTCAAAATAATCTAGAAAAATCTCTATTTAGTCGTCAATTATTCTCTCCCATGTGTTTGTAAACTTGTATGTGAGTCGTTTATCAGTGGAACACAATCGAAGATAATTTGAGAAAGGCGCAGTGTTTTTGTGTTGATAGAAGTCAATGTAGTTCAGTGTTTGTTTATCAACGTTCTTCAAATATCTTTTTGTTTGTGTCCTGAAGCTGAAGGAGTAAAAGATGATTCATAGCAAAACGATGTCTGTTCAGATTCACCACAGACCTAAGTGCAAGTGTAAATAAATAATAACCTCTCTGTCTGTCTGTGTATGTTTGTTTGTGTGTCACAGGTTGTGTAGTCTGACGCTGAAGAAGTTGATCATTCTAAAGGAGTTGGATCGTGAGCTCAGTTCTGTGGTTATCGCTGTCAAGATACAGGTAAAACAACACAGTTTCTGTCTGTGTGTTTGTGTGAGCGGTTCAGCAGCGGCTCAGAGCTTTACACAAGACACTGTGATAACTGTGTTGCCAAGGCAACAGCTTGCTCAGTGGGAAGATGGGAGTGAACACAATAAGATGACATGGGGGGCCGATGAGGTGCATTATGGGATGTATTTAGGGGGGTTACTTCAGTGCACTTGTAGACCCTCAGCATTCCAGATGGGTTGCTGTGGTCACTGAGTGAGTGCATGCGTGTGGGTGTTTTGTTTTGTTTTTAACAAAGCTGTTAAGAAAGAGGCACATTTTTATATTTAATGTATTGTAGTCAAAAATATTAGAGGACATATTTGACATTGACATGGTAATGTAACAAGTAAACAGCTAAAAGTCAGTTAAGAACTCATGCAGTTTATTTATAGTAAAAACAAATGAAACATGAGAGTGATATATAGGGTGAACACCACCCAACAAACCAAAAGGGGACAGGTAATCCGTTTGTGTGAGACAATGTGGGACACTCTTGCAAAGTAGCGTTAAACTGATAATAATAACGTAATGTATTTACAGTATATATACAGTATACAGTATGTATTTATATTTTTCGTCTATTCAGCTCTTAAAAATTATTTGTTATTTAGTCCATTTCAAAGACAACATAATTAAGGCATAAATTGAATGTTAAAAAACAACTTGGAAAGCGGTTTCGATTGAAGGTTAACTGTAACTTAAATTTTGAGCACAGATCAGACATGGACTTATCTAGCTCGTGGGACACAGCGCCAGCACTGTTAAATAGTTCCATAAACTTTGGGAAAAATAACATGTGGTACAACGCAAAGCGGGACGGGTGGTCACCCTAGTGATATACAGTAAACTAAGCAATGCAAACATCTGCATACTGTTACACATAAAGATGTGTCATGGACAAGAGCTACAAGGCAAAACACAGAAGCCTGACAGGTAATATGCCAGTAGTAATATCTAAAAAAAGATATGATTTGATATGATGTCATCAAAAAGTAGCAGAACCTCTAATACTGCCTTGTGTTATTGTTTGTTATAGACTTGAACAAATTCATGATTAGATAAAAGAAAAAAGTAACGTGACTTTGATTTGTTACTGTAAATAATGTTGATGATGTAACTTGCATTATTTATAATCTCATCATTGTTGTGAGTTTGTGTCCTTCACAGCTCTTCTGTAGTCTGGACACATCGAGATGTGCTTTTCTTTCTGTGTCTGTTTGTGTTGAACTCAAAAACAGAAGACTGGAATGTGGCTTTTGTAGAGAAGAAAGTCTTCATGATTGTGTTCTGTGGTGTAGCCGGATCTTTTACTCGCAGCAGCAGAATTTCTGTCTGTCTGTGTGAAATGTGTAAAAGTATTGATGACTTTTCAAACTATACACAGTGCAAAATATGCAACTGCATTTCACATTTTTTTGCATTTGCCCTTTCTCCAAAATGAATTAGGAGTGGTTTCCCAGATAGGGATTATATTAAGACAGGACCAAGCCTTAAATTAGGACACTTAAGGACTTTTCAGACTTGAAATGGCTAACCACGGGTTATTCTAAACACCGGGTAAACAGAATCCTGGCTTATCTGTTTCACGTTTTACACTGCTTATAATTTACCAGGTGTTGAAGGTATAGTTCCCTCAAAGATAAAAATTCTGTCTTCATTTACTCACCCTTAAGTTGTTCCAAACCTTTATAACTTTCTTGGTTCTGTTGAACACAGAGAAAGATCTTTGGAAACATTTCAGTTCTTGGACATCATTCACTACTATAGTGGAGAAAAATATTGTATATCTTTTTGTTCTGTTGAAAACAAAATTTGATATTTTGAATAATTTAGGAAAGCAGACAGTTCTGTTGCACCTTTAACTACCCTTTTATTTTTTCTTACTATGGTAGTCAATGGTGAAAATTACTGACATTTTTCCAAATATCTTTCTGTGTGTTTGTCAGAACAAAGACATTTATACATGTTTGTACAACTTAAGGGTGAGAAAATAATCTCAGAATTTTAATTTTTGGATGAACTGTCCCTCTGAGAGACATGACTCTAGACTGCGACCAAAACGCTCGCAAATGCATTTAAAAATAAATAAAATGCGATGTAAAATTTCACAGGGTCCCATTTGTGCGAGTGTGTAAAACGTATTTTTGCAAAAGGTATATTTGAACTTTTGCTGTGATTTATGAGTGGTGAACGCGCTTGTGATAAGTGGAGAAAAGAGCGAGCAGAGAACTTGTGCACTCCCTCTGTCTAAAGTGTGTGTATGACTTCATTCTGTGTTGCACAGACCCATCGGCAAAAAAGCATCGCTGGACAGACTGCTCCATATTACTCTCGCGGAACATTGATATCATATTCTGATCGTTTTGCGCAGTGCTTTATGAAGTCGAACACATCACTTCTCTGTCATCATCTGGTGTTCGAGATCCACCTATGGGAAGGGCACCGTACCTGACATCTGCAGAAGTATCCAATTGTACCAAGTGTGGCTTGACAGACAGGAACGCGTGCCATATGCCAGGTGAGGGCACGCCCCCTCACCTAATGCATGCGTCACTGTTTATCAAGGATGGAACAAGAACAAGGTAAGTAAGATTAGAATCTCTTTATTTGAGCAAGCAAATCTTAATGGCGTGAGAAAGGTCCAAGAGCGAATGTACTCTAGAGTCTCTGGAGGAAGCGTCGAAGGAGAGCACCCTTGAGATCAACCGGTGACTGAGTATGATTCGCTTATAACATGTATTTAAAAAAGCAACACTCACAAGTTGTGCAATGTGCATAAATCACGTGACATATAATTTTGGTTCATGGGGCAGATGTCTAGTCTCAAACACACTCAGGAAGCTATCTAATTCCCCGTAAATTGTAACCATTGATTGGCGCTCCCTCCTCAACTCTGCCGCCGCATACTCAAGTGACCGCGACCCAGAGCAAGTTGGAGTTGCTCTATTCTGATTGGGAAATGGCGATGCTGATGCGTGCCCGGGGACCTCCCGCTGTGCGACCTCCCTCAGCTGGGCCGACAGTAGGGACCAAGTGTCCAGCTCCGGGGATGAGGATGGTACAGGCCTCCTCGATTCGGATTACCAGCACTCCATCCCATTGTCCGTAACCTCTGTTTACTGCTTCCGCTGCATTGTCACAGTCAATACATTTTGGGATTTGTGTGTGATCGGCCGCTCGCCTCAACATCGAATGGCTGGCTTTACTAAGTGCTTCTGACCAGTAGGGGAGCCTCCTTCTCCATAACGCCCGCCAAGCATTCCAAGCTAGTGGGCTATCTATGGTTCTCTTGGTGGTCTGAGAGCGTGCCCTGTGGCTAAATCTGTCAGCTCTCCCTGATACTGAAAAGTGACGTGTCGCTGGAGCACTGGTTGGGCCCGGCCAAGGTATTATTTCAACTGCGTTTTGATGACAAGGAGAAAGAGGACGAGGCTTTTAAACTCTGCCTAAGAATCCCGTGTCACGCCAGCTAGGGGTTTTGATTCCAAGGGTGGCCATTTTTCAACTTCTGTTCTGTCGATTCATACTACCCATCAAATTTAGCTATCCTCATGTTGTGGTTGGGGTTAGTCCTGTTTGGTATGGAGATAGCAATTTTTTGAAAGGGTAGCATAAGATGAGCAGGGAAAATGAACGCCAGCTGCTCACGTTTTCAAAAAACACGCCGTTTTACTCCAGCAGAAAGCTGCTTTCAAAAATACTATTTATCATTTATTTTTAAATCTGGAAACATCATATTACTGTTCATTTGCCGCTCTGATTGCGCAACGTGCAAAACATTGCAGGCTCACTCTTGTTCAAAACCAAGGTAAATTACCAACGCTTTCATCTCTTATATGGGTTTTATTGAAAACACATTGCAATCGGCTAAAGCGCATGCGCAGGATTCAGTACTCAGGTGCAGCCCTGACTTCGCGTGACAGCTTTTACATAAGCGATTTTTCATGCAAACCATGCTCCATTCAGAACTAAATTTCAAGCGTGAAATGCACATGAAAGCCACATAAGGGGGAATAACAGGCAAAAATAATGGATTTCCCATTTCATGATTACAACCATTAACTTTAAAGTAAGCTTTAATTATCGATATATGATGCAACTAAAGTTTTACTCTACGTTCATCGTAAACCATTGAAATATGTTTAGAAATGTAAACGCGCAGCTCTCCCATCAGGTTCGGTAGGCTTTTAGTGCACTGTTGCCCTCACTAATATGGTGGTTGCGTTGACGTATCGCAGCATCGGAGCAAAGTGGCCAACGTGGCATCTAGGGGATCTTCTCAATATACCTCCTTGTTTCCTCACTCCTCCGTCCTCCATTCTATGACCCGGAAACAGAACGAGCTAAGCCATCTTGAAGGACATCTCTATTCTCTAAATGCACCAGGAGGAGGCGAGGATCGAGGAGTGAGAAGGCATTCTGAGGAGTCATGAGCGAGGATACGCGGAAGTGTTTTATCGACTAAGGGTACTTCTAAATTCTTATTTGTGCATCCTCGTTTCCTTTCCTTACATCTTAGATCCACCCCTTCAGGATGCGAGGGAAGGGAACAAGGAAAAGAAGGAAGGATGGGGGAATGGGTCATTTTCACATGACGCAAGCATCTTCCGTTCTGCCGCAAAGCAGTTTATCGTTACTTCCGCTAGCACCTCAGAATGCAGTTTACCAAGTCCCTTGCACAGCTGCCACAAATACAGATAGATGATGTACAAAATCTTACAGACAAATTTTGGCCTATGACAAGATCAAAGCTAGATAAAGGATACAATTACTTTATTAAACAGTACCTGTTTGATTATGAAGGTAAGTGTTTTCTTTTCTTTTTGTTTTAGCGAAGGTGCTAGGATAAGTACTTGATTAAATGTTCGGTCACTGTTGTTAAGGTCCAGCACGACGGCAGAACAGAAGTACTTCGTCTTCTTGTTTGTTGCGAGACGGAAATGCCATTTCACTTCTTTTAATTCCTCCGTCCTCGCTTCTTTCCTTGTTCCCTTCCCTCGCATCCTGAAGGGGCTAAGACGCTAAGACGCGAGGAAAGGAGACGAGGATGCACAAATAAGAATTGAGAAGCACCCATTATGTATATGCCTCTAGTCTCTCTAATTGAGAAGGCGAAAGCTTAAGCTCCTCCCCTCTTGACAAAGTTTCAGAGGCACTTGAGATGCGAAGCACTTTTATGAGTGGTCATGTTGATCTAACAATAGATTCACGAAACAATTGGAAAACTAGAGAGATATAGCTGCTTTTTAGTTAAAACTTTGAGAAAGAAATTGTTTATGAGAATATTGTTTTTATGAGAATTGTGTTTATTGAAATCGAATCCTGAAAGTAACAAACCTAATTTTAAAATAGTTCACATAAAACCGATTTAAATGCAATTTATGATGATAAATAAAAAATGCAGTTCGAAAAAGCTTTGTTTGCGTTTCAGCATACTAATTTCTGTCTATCATTGTAAATTCAATCGAGCACATGGTGATTAGCCCGTATGTTATGTATGTGCTTGTAAATTGCACTGGTTATAAGTGTGTATGTATGGCCTTTAGGGCTGCAACAAACGATTATTGTCTACCGATTAGTAGACCGATCAATCGACGAACCGTATATTATTTGAATGACTAATCTGTACTTTTTTAATTATTATTCAGCTTTTGCAACTAGTTAAAACATTGAATTATACATATTTTACGTAACGATGAAATCAATTCAGCTTTTGAAATTTGTTCTAATGAACTTGAACCAACTGGTTTCTCGCTTTAAGTTTGCTGATTCTGTCCAACTCAAATACTCTCTACAAACAAACAAAAATAAATAAATCTGATTCAAAATTTTGAAAATCATTTTTTTTTTTTAATGTAAACAAATCTTTTGACAGAAGCATGAAGCAGCATTTCTATGGCAACAGTTCGATTTAATGAAAAAGAGCAAGAAACATAAGAAATTATTTAAAAAATAAAGGCAAGATATAAGACTCCTATCAGTTAACCTCCCTCTCTTAAAATTATTTTCCACTCATGTAATACCTAAGTGTTATAATAATCAAAACTCTTCATTACTGTTATTATTGCATTCTCTCATAAAAAGATTTCCCGCTTAGTTAGTTGAATGAATCGCGCTATTCGCGCGTAGTTGGACTATTGCTTTTAAGTCAATTTTTATCCAAAGCGACTTGCATTGCTTTATCCTATACATGTTACATAGGTATTTGCAATCCCCTGGGATCGAACCCACAACCTTGCGTTGTTAGCGCAAAGCTCTTACCACTGAGCTACAGGAAAGTTTACTCGCTTCTTCGTGCGTCAAATTCACTTCATTGCAGACGCAAATTCGCATCATGGGAGGGTCTTCTGCCAGGTGGCTCCAGTCCCGTATATATATATTGCTCAAATTGTGTAAAGATGTTTTTTTACAACATGCCAGATTGTCCGACCTCCTTACTCACTTTCTTCCAAGCAAGATCCGTTTTATTTCTGTTTCGATAAAAGTAAGATGTATCGTACAGCTCCAGGTATCCACATACAGCAACGAAGATTTTGTCCACCATTGTTGTTCTGGATTTCTGCCTCCGATCGCAACATCATAATCACCTCACTGCTAGAGCAAGATACTGATTGGTTAACGTGGCTCGAATTTTCACCAAAGTTCAATTTTTTTAACTCTCGCGCGAATCACGCAAACGCTCGATTCGCGTCACAAGTGGGTCAATCGCGTCTTTGCATTGAGTTAACGTGTAAATCACTCGCGCTTAATGCGCCATTCGCCTTTTGTCTGAACACAACATTAGTTAGCTCTAGATGGAGAACACTCGCCTCTCTCCTGCTCCGGGATGTTTCCTTTTTAAAAGCACCAACATGCGGGTTGTGCTGCCGTGAAAGGCAAGTTCCGCCTTGCATGCATTGCACACAACCGCATTTTTTTTCTCATTTTGGTAAAGCTTTCCCACACTTTACTTGTTCGCATTCGTTTGTACTCCGCCATAATTCTCGCTGTGTGTCTGCGATAGCATTCGGGAAGGCTGCATTACTCTCTAGCGCTACAGTGCCGTAGCGGTCATATTGTGATATTGCAAGGCCCTTAAATTAAGTCACATAATCAAACGACTACTCGACAACAAGAATATTTGTCGACAAATTTTTATTGTTGACGTTGTCGACAAATCGTTACAGCCATAATGGCCTTTATGCAGATGAAAACAAGGCTTTATAGTTCATTTAAACAAGTTAATTGAAGTTGCTATTGAACGATATTTTGGCTTATTATAATAGGAACTCTTTCCTAGATAAGAAATTCGTATTATGTTTGCAGATATAGGCTGACTTAAAGTTACTGGTTTGTCATTTTTCACATTTTCTGAGTTGGCAGATACCCCAGGGACCCGATTTTAGCACTAATACATGGATAAAGTCTGGTTTTCGTGAAATGACTGGGGCTGTCAAAATTACCGCGTTAATAATGCGTTAACGCAAATTCATTTTAACGGCACTATTTTTTTTAACGTGCGATTAAGGCAGCGCGCATTTTCTGGCAAATGGACATGCAGCAGTAAACAGAAATGAAGAAAGAACAATTCATATATAAAAAGATGTCTGATGGTTCTGTCGACGAGATAAAAGTTATCTGCATTCATTGTCTGTAAGAAACTGCAAGGGAGACAATGCAGGGAGAACCCAATTGCAGGCAGGACTCGGGGATGACGGGGTTAACAGATAATTTATTATAAAACAAAGAACACTACAAAACAGGCAAAACAAAACCCACGAGGGGGAAAACAAGACAGGATACTTTTAACAATAAAAGGTACACAGGAACTAGATAACTACACTTAAACTAACAAAGACTTAAAACAAACACTTGAGACAAACTCTAAACTGAACTAAACTAAACTACACTTACAAGACGTGGAAACAGGAACTCGGGAGACAAGAAACTTTAAACAGCAACACTTTTACAGGAACAGCATCAGCACAGTTTACAACGAAGCATAACAGCAGCAACAACTTACAAGAACAGAACAGCTACAGCAAGACAAGAACAGAACAGCTACAATGCACGAGCAACAAGACAAAGAAACATGAGGACTCTTTATGGGGAACAAACTCAGGATAATTAATAGGGACCAGGTGACACAGATCAAACACTAAGGGGAGGCTAACGATACTGCAAGAGCGGGAACACAGACGAGACTCGGGGAGAGTATGGAAAGCCACAAGTGTCAAAAACATCTCTCCCTACATGAAACAGAGGATCCTGTATGATTCCACCTCTAGAACAAGAAATACCCGACAAGGTGAGGTGGAATCATGACATTGTCGATGTGAATTAAGTTATCACCGCAGCCTGTCGAGTTTAAAATATCACTTGATGGCGAAGCATACAACTGATGCAATGAGCACTTCATCCCCGCGCCAAAGTCAGACAACACTCGATTGTTTTCAGCGGAGACGAGCAACTCCACAAGCAATAGACTGAACTCATCGATAGCTAAGACAAACACGGTTGCGTTCACCGGAGATTAATGGACTTCCCTCAGTAACCATAGCTACCTGGGGGTCAAGGCTCATTATTTTGACACACACTGGAAACTTCGGTCGCAGGCTTTGACCGCTGTGAAGACCGATGAGAGGCACTATGCTAACGTTTGCGCTGAGCACTTTCAGCAGGTAGCCAGACAGTGGAATATTGAACTCAAAATTAGCACACTGACTACCGATATTGCACGCAACCTGATTGCAGCGGCCAGGCAGCCTCCCGTTCAAGCATATGCCTTGCATTGCACACAGCCTCAACCGAGCCATCAGAGTTTCGCTCCAGAATATCCCGTTTGACAGCGCCTTGGCAAAATATAGGAAAGTAGTGGGCCATTTCAAGCATTGCCCACTGCCCTGTTGTGCGAATATGTAAACAGGCTTGTGTAATTAAATATCTGCAAAGAAAGAAGGAATGGAAACCTGTGTTTTTTCTATCTTCTACGAACTTTGAAACATGTCTTCATACTTATGTCCAGCATGGTTTGACTAATAAGAAACAACATACATTTGCATAAAGCATCATTATTGCCCATGCCCATGTTGAATAGAGTATTAAAATCTTAAAAAGTAATAATTTAAGGTTAATTTAGTACGGATAAAAATGTGCGATTAATCACGAGTTAACTCATGACAATCATGCGATTAATCACAATTCAATATTTTAATCGATTGACAGCCCTAGAAATGACCCATTTAAAGTAAGCTCAATATTTCCGTTATAAGAATTGCTATTATTGCAATTTGTCGCACATTCATTGAATTAGTTCCAATGTTAAAAAAATAAAAAATTTTACTAGACACTTGGTGTTTGTAAATCTTACTACAGTACATATTGTAGAGTGCAGTATTTGCTAAAACTTATAAAATTACTACAGTGACTACTACAGATATTGTAGTTTGCAGTGTAATACAGTTCACTTAGTACAAACTGTTCGATTAAGATCTGTGCATTAACGAATTTTGGTCTATTTTGTAGGTTTTAATTATGAACATGACACAGCATCGGAATAGTACTTGGTTTCGTGATATTTCATAAGGTATAAAGGGTATGAATTGACGTCACTTTCCCACGTGAACACGGCCCCCTTGAGCAAACGTTCTCCTGAATGCTAAAACACGCGGCAAAATGGCTGAGGAGAATAGGAGAAAAACAGAAACACGCAATTATTGGAGCAATTACAAGCAGCTGGACTCAACGGTTACAGTCGATTTCTCTTACGGCTTCAATGCGACACACAGAGGAATCAGATGGTCCTGAACACTGAAATGTTGTAAGGAATTGCGTTTCCTGATATTGTAAGCAGTCATTTTGCTGAATTTTTTGCCACCCAGGATGGCACACTCCAGTGTCCTCACGTGGTGTTCACATGGTAAATTGAAGACACGTGCAATTCCTCTATAGTATTGCATGAAATGTTTATGTTACCATGACAACCCTAGTGCAACATTGTGCTTATTAACCCACGAACAGTGTTCACGCATATCCAAACTGGCTCGGATTGTTGTTAGGCGCGTTTTCTGAACAAAAGTCTTTAAATGGGTAAGAATAGTCGCTAAATCTTGTGAAAGAGTTGTTAACAGAGTTGCCTGGCTCAGACTATAGGAGTTTTAAAATCCTGAAAGATTAAAAATCTGGTTGCAGCACACACATATAAAGAATCTTGGCAAATTATTTTATTTTAAGACTATAGGTAGCAAGTGCAAAAATAAAAATTAATTGATTGGAAGTTTTTTTATTTCATAATTGCACATCAAAAGACATTCTAAGACACCCAACTACAGGATAATATTAAGATTATCATATCATAGGACGCCTCTTACCTCATCTCACCAGGAAACAGAAGTAAACAAAGGGACATTGCAGTTAATTTCAAGTGATCTATTGGTCCTATTATTAGGGATGCACCGATCCGATACTCCGGATCTGAATTGGGGCCGATACGGGTGCCGATACACTTTTTTGCTGGATCGGGTTTAGGACTGACGGGTCCCCTTTAGGGGTGTGCACAAATATTCGAAAATTTGAATATTCGATCTGCAGTACTTATTCGAATAATAAAATCGCTATTCGAATTTTGCTTAAATATTGCTCTACTGGCCAAGGACGCAAACTAATACTAACAGTTATATGTAAATGCACTGGGTAGAGCTGTGGAGCGGGCAGTGAAAGTAAGATGAGTGGGTTTGATGACAAAATGGTGTCCTCGACCTGTAAGCGCAGCAAAGTTTGGAACTACTTTGTTCAAAATGATCAACATATCATGTGCAAAATTTGTCAGGCGAAACTAAGTTATCATCATAGCAACACCTCAATGAGGAATCATATGAAGTCCAAACACCAAAACGTTATTTTTGACACACCGAATGAAGACGGTCAGCTGCCCATCACAGCTACGGGACTGCCGGAAGACGGAGATGTACCACCGAGCAAACCGAAAAGACCACTCAGCTCATAGCAAAAATTATCTCAAGAGAAATGCTTCCTTTTAGTTTCGTTGAGGGAGAAGGATTTAAAGAACTCTTGCAATTCCAGTTGTTCGGCGATGATTACAAAGAGGTTAGCCGAGATGAGTGGGAACAATTCTGGCTGGAGCTATGCATTCCTCCAGATGAGGATCCAATCCATTGGTGGAACGAAAACACGATGCACATTGTGTCCCAGCGACATCTGTTCCGGCAGAGCGCGTTTTCTCTGGAGCTGGGCTTATCGTTAATAATTCAATTCAAGTTTATTTATATAGTGCTTTTCACAATGTGTATTGTTCCAAAGCAGCTTTAAAGGGGCCAAACAGGAAAAACAGAAAAGGTAAAACACAGCACAGTGCATGGTATTTATACAACGAGTAAGATCCTTCTAATAAATAATATATAATTTCTAAATAAATAAGTTAATGCAGTCTCCCGGTGAGTAGGCCAACACTGCCCTGCTATGGCGAGGAACCCAAACTCCCATGATTGAGCCAGGCTCAACCGGGAGGGCCAGATCCCCTCTGACGTGTCATAGCTGCACTCAAACTGCTGACATGTGATTTAAGTTTAGCATTTAATACCAAATATTGTAACTTCTGCATTAATAAGACAAATAGTCCGTCTTTGCTCTTGGTTGGGGATGTATTGGTCTGAGCTGGGATGGTCCGATGGTCATATTTCTCTTGGCTGGTGGTGGAATTGCCTTCGATGGAGCTGGGATGGTCAGTCAGTCTGCAGCTGTAGCTGGCGTAATCTCAAATTGGGGATGGGCATCTGTCGGTCGCTGGACATGGTGGAACTTCTTCCTACCTCGGGATGGGGATCCCGAGGCGGAGGCAGAAAGAGAATAAAGAGAATAATTAGTGTAGCTGCTGTTCATTACCTATGCATTAAGTGAAAGCTTGGCTGAAAAGATGTGTCTATAATCTAGATTTAAATTGGGAGAGTGTGTCTGACCCTCGAATAGTATCAGGAAGGCTATTCCAGAGTTTAGGTGCTACGTATGAGAAAGCTCGAAGCCCTTTGGTGGATTTAGTTATTCTCGGTGTTATCAAAAGTCCAGAGTTTTGAGATCTTAAAGAGCATGTTGGGTTGTAACATGATAAAAGCTCGGTAAAGTAGGTAGGGGCTAAATTGTTTAAGGCTTTGTAAGTAATTAAAAGAATTTTAAAATCAATACGATACTTAATGGGTAGCCAGTGAAGAGATGATAAAACTGGGGTTATGTGATCGTATTTTCTTGACCTAGTGAGAACTCTGGCAGCTGCATTTTGAACTAACTGTAGTTTGTTTATCGATGATGCAGGACAACCACTAAGTAGAACATTACAATAGTCAAGTCGTGAGGTCACTAATACAAGAATAAGCTTTTCTGCGTCAGCAACACATAAAATATTTCGTAATTTTGCAACATTTCTAAGGTGGAAGAAGGCTGTTTTTGTGATATTTGAGATGTGATTTTTAAATGACAGGTTTCCGTCTAATATAACGCCTAGATCTTTAACTATATTTGTTGGAGTAACAGTGCAGCCTTCAATTTGCAGGCTGTAATCGGAGATATTCTGTTTACGTGTTTTTGGTGCTATAAGTAATATTTCTGTTTTGCTAGAGTTTAAAAGGAGGAAATTACTAGTCATCCAATGTTTTATGTCTTCGATGCACTCTGCCAGTTTGGATAGTTTGAAGGAATCATCTGGTCTTGATGAGATATATAGCTGAGTATCATCTGCGTAACAGTGGAAGCTAATTTCATGTTTTCTAATAATGTTGCCAAGGGGCAGCTTGTATATGGGGAAAAGCAAGGGTCCTAAAACCGATCCCTGAGGTAATCCATAATTTACTTGCGTAAGATTTGATGATTTCCCATTTAAATGGACATATTGATATCTGTCTGATAAGTAAGATCTGAACCATTGTAGTGCCTGTCCCTGAATACCAGTATAATTGTGTAAACGATCCAATAGTATTTTATGGTCTACAGTATCGAAAGCAGCACTAAGGTCAAGCAGGACTAAGAGTGAGATGTTACCTTTATCTGATGCAATAAGAAGGTCATTTGTAATTCTAACGAGCGCAGTTTCAGTGCTATGATACGGTCTGAAGCCAGACTGAAACTTTTCGTGTATGTCATTATTTTTTAGGAAGGTACACAGTTGAGTGGACACTACTTTTTCTAGTATTTTAGACAAGTATGGGAGATTTGAAATCGGTCTATAGCTTACAAGTTCATTAGGGTCTAAGCTTGTTTTTTTGATAAGAGGCTTAATTACAGCCAGCTTAAAGGGTCCTGGGACATGGCCTAGATTAATTGACGAGTTTATAATGTTATAAATGGGCTCAATTGCAACAGGTAGTAACTCTTTTAATAAAGTAGTCAGAATGGGGTCTAATAAGCATGTCGTCGGTTTGGATGTTGCAATAATTTTAATTAAATCTTCCTTATTTATAGGAGAAAAACACTGTAGCTTTTCTTTTTGGGTGGCGGTTGAAACTAATTCTTCTAATATACTTATGTTGTGTTCAGACCAAACGCGAATGGCGCGAATGAATCGCGCTATTCGCGCGTGGTTGGACGCTCGAACATTTTAGTTTAGTCGCTTCATTCATATTGACTTAACATGTCTAAACGCGCCATTCGCGTTTGGTCTGAACACAACATAAGAAGCCGACTTTCACCCGATCATGTCGACATCCTAGTTTTCCTCCAGAAGAACATGTAAAACAAGATCAGATATGCCAACTGAGTTTAAAGTATAGCCTTCTGTATATATTGTTCATAGTACATACCGACTGTCATATTTTCATACAACATTTGTAAAGTATTTCCCTAAAATTGTATTCTGTATTTATTCACACTGTATATCTGCACTTGCTAATTGCACTTCTGGTTAGACCTAAACTACATTTCGTTACACTGTACTTGTATATGTGTAATGACAATAAAGTTGAATCTAATCTAATCTAATCTTAAAGCATACTGTTAAAGTTAAAGCTATATGTACGTTCTGTACAAAAATTAAGCGGCAGCCCGCTATACGCATAAGCGCTTTTTTTTTCGCTGCGAGATCCTTATTTTGTTTGCACAAATTGTGGCATGTTCTTCTCAGCTACAAAACAAGATGTATTATTTTGGCATTTGGCAGACGCTTTTATCCAAAGTGACTTACATTGCTTTATCCTATACATTTTACACAGGCATTTGCAATCCCCTGGTTTCGAACCCACAACCTTGCGTTGTAGACGCAATGCTCTTACCACTGAGCTACAGGAAAGCTATGTATATGTATAGTCTTGTTTTTGTATACCCTGATAAACGTGTTCAGAAATGAAGAAAAAAATATGTTTTACTGAAAATAATGCCAAATAAACTTAATTTAAAAGAACAAATATTCGAATATTTGTTTTTTATGAGCTGAAATAGTCAAATGTAATATTTGTGGAAAATGCACATCCCTAGTTCCCTTCAATCCGATCCGTTGCGCTACCCGTGGATGTTACTCTAAAGCTTCAAAAAGGACTAACTATCAGGAAATTACCATAAAAGTTGTCGATGTCATGTATTTCGATAGCTTTATGCGAGCAATAAACCAATATAGCATAATTAAAAAACTCTAACCTCCGCTGGTGCGGTCATCTGTCAATCTCAATCCAGCATGCGTGACTCCGGGAACAGTCAGGACGTTACTCGTTCCAAGGTTTTCAATATTCTTCATAATCACTAGATAATAGATTGTGGTTTTGTTTAAAATGCATTTTGCCGGAGACTGTACTCGCTTAGTGTAACGTTATTAGATTCAAGCACTGGAAGCGGTCTATGTTATGTGTGGAGAAATGTAGAGAATGTGTTAATTTGTTTAAATGTGCAGAAAGAGTAAGAATATGCAAAATATGTAATTTTGTAATGTTTGTTAAATTGTTATTGTTAATGTTTAAATATTCAGTACGAGCACACATTCATAATAAAACTGCAATGTTGTAATGAATGGCCACTAGGTGGCAACAGCGATATAGAGACTCCCTGAGTAGACCTAAAGAAGAAGAGTTCGCGAACGAGGGTAAAGAGAGAGGTTATGAGTCTGGGGCGTGCGTTAAAAAAAGCTGTAACGAGATCTATTGAGTGATCGTGAGCTTGCGGGCTGAATAAAAGAACCCACCTGAATCACATGCTTGTTGTAGTCTTCTTCAAGTGTGTTACATATGCGTCATTGATTCACAATAACTCTATTTTTTAACTTTAGAATAGATGCAATGTACTATGATTTAAACACATAACATAACATATCTCTTCTCTTTGTGTTATAACTGTTTTGAACTATCCGCGATGCTAGTAAGTGAAGTGGGTGCATTAAGCGTGTTATTATGCGTCCAATGCGCATGAATTTAAATAACGTAGAAGCAAATGTATTAAGAGCATAATTTTGTGTCCAGGATGTGCATGATGGGTTTGGAGACTTTTATAATGTGTTAGTTTTGTGTAATAAACAATGATTTATTTGTTTAACATTTTGTAAGTATCTGTTAGGGCTGAGGGTAAACGATTATTTATTAAACGATTAATCTAAAAATTATTTTTCTGTTGCTCGACAGCCGGCAGCCCCTCACGTCCGACTGTCGACGAATAAAACATAACATAAACACAAACCACAACCAAAATCCAGGCCTGGTCCTCTCTCGTCGACGGTCCGGTCTCTCGTTCTCTTATGCTCCCGATCTCCTCCGTGATACGAGACCATTGCGCGTACAGCTGACACTCATTAACAGTCACTCACCGGCCTCGAATCACGGCCTCGCCCCGCCTGATCCACTACATACCCCCATCAACCCTCACAGGCCGGGGATACCCCGAGACTGTGCTTGCTCCACCCCCCTCCCTTGGGGGGGTCTTCCAGTCTCAGAGTACCTTTCCCCTGGGGGCATGTAGCGACAAGATGAGACAACGGAGACGGAAGCCCTCTGAGTGACCGGAAAGAGAGAGGGGAGAGAGGGAAAAAATTGTAGTCCAGTTCCCCGACATGCTACCGCTCGTTCTCAACCCAACCGAGAAGGTCTTCCTCGTGGTGCTATGCGGCGGTGCTGGACCTTCGGTATTTAATTATGTAAAATCAAAAGTAAAAAGATTTAACACTCACTGACCGGCCTCGAATCACGGTCTCGCTTCGCCTACTCCACCACAATTTTAAACCGACGCGTCTTCTCCCCAGCTCTTTTCCTTATCTGTGCGGTTGTGGTATGTTTATGAGGATACATTATAAAGATGATCATGTTGTTGCCACAAGTTGTTCCTCCATCTCCACTGTCCAAAGTACCCTTGCAGGAGCTTTTGCGGTCGACATTTTTAAAGGTCTGTCAGTCTCCGGCAGATGTGTCTCTCATTGTCTCTAGCGAAAAAAACCAACGTCATCACCCAGACTTAAAATCCTAAATATCAAACATGTTTGACATGATCGGGTAGGCTAAGATTTCTCTCGGAGCTGATCGGGAGGTGTCAAATTCGATCTTTGAACACCTCACATTACGTGATAATCTGGGCCGAACCTCGGACCCGATCGAGGTTCTGAACCAGATTTTTTCAAAGATTCTCGGCAGGGGTAATCGGGGTAAAATCTGGCTGTGAATCCTGTAATCTAAGCCAGGCTAAAACACATTTGGCCAAATAAATTCGGAATGAATGGGAAACACAGTGTCATTGTCGTCGTGGTGGGGAGGATTCTTGGCGTGGTGTCGCACTACACCAAAATGAATATAGTGGAAACACTGGACTAGTCTTAAACCCCTTAGTGTATTTTGTCAATACATGTCTTATCAATATGTGTGTTCCCTGGGATTGAACCCATGATGTTTGTGCTGCTATTACAAGTCTCTACAAACTGAGCTACAGTGGCCGGTTGCATAGACTGCTTAGACAAGTCTTGGATGTTAGTCATCAAATTTTCTTCAAGACTGGTCATAGTTCAGGGCTCTAGAGTGCGACCAATTTGGTCGCATATGCAACCTTATTTTAATGGTGCGACTAAAAATAATCAGAGGTCGCACCGATGCGACCAGCCGTTCGAGGGAGAAAAAAAGTCTCCGCAACACTTAAAGTCTCCCTGTGATTCAAAAACAGACAAGGCCCATATCGTGGTCTAAACCAATCAGACATGGTGAAGGGCGGACCCCCCTCTGATTGGCCGTGCTCCAGATAATCCTGTCCGTTTGTGTACCAGAGGTCCCGTAATTGAAAATTCTCTGTCATTGACAGATTTTTTTACCGATTACGGGAAAATCTGAAAGCCGTCCTTCATTTTGGCGGATTATAATGAGGCCAATTAGTAAATCCCCGTTTCTCTTCAATTAGAGCGTGATTTGCTCGCGAAGCGACCTGCGTGTTTTCACCTGTCATTCTTACTAACTAGACATGTGATGCGATCTGGGAAAACCGTCGGATGTAGCGTTGGGGGGCGGGAAAGACAGTTCACCTATCAAAGTAAACCACATAACATGAAGAATGAAGGAGTATCACTGCACATTTCCCTCCAGTCCTGTGTAAACTAAGAAACGCAAAGTTTTTTTATACAACGTTTTCGGGAGTTGACAGAGCTCCCAGTGTGCAGCACCAGGAGTTATCACCGCTCCACTGCTCATGCGAGCCGGACCGCGATCGCAAAACATACAAGTGATGATCAAATGTCCAGACACTGCACATGAAAATCCAGACACTGCACATGAAAAACAACGTAAAACTTGCTTCACTGCTTATTATTTGTTGTCCGTAATGTTTGTTAGTTTCCTTGTGTAGTGATAATGGCAGAGCTCTCGTTCTTTAAGTGTGTGCTGCACCATTATCATTACTTTTGTTTTAATCAAACGGTTAAGTACAGTAGTTTTATAGACTTCAACACTAGGAAATGTTTTTTTATTAAATTCTTATTAGAGTAAGTCTCTTACCACTGTACAGAGACTTTTACTTCTGATACTGGACTGTTGTGCTTTTATTTTCATCACTTTAAACACGTTTTTCTCCAGAACATCATAGCGCTTCAGACGACCTCAGACATAACTTTAGTTACATACACGAGACATGAGCGGAATAAAAACTGATTTGGAAAGGGCTTGAATATGGTATCAAAAACTGTATATAAATTTGCTCCATGCGTTGGGTTTTCCCAGATCTAATCACACATAAACAAAACCATTAAAAGATTTAATATATAAATTATATAAATACCAACGGCTTTATTTGGCATTCGGTTGTATTAAAATACAACAAGTTCCGAGAAAAAAAAGTTAGGCGCACCAGTGCTAAAAGTATGTCTAGAGCCCTGTAGCTTCTTTAAATCAGTCACATAAAAAGGTAGATTTGGCTAACTGAAATATGAAAAGTAATACTGATTAGCCCTAACTAAATCCTAGTCTATGCGAATAGCTATTAAGACACAGTCTTAGATTAACGGTTATGTTAATACAACTGGCTAGATCTAACTTTTCTGATACATATAGATGAAGTAAAACACAGTCAGAAAGAGATGAAAGGATTCAACACATTCAATCCTGAGTGTCAATGCTACAGTCAGACCATACAGACAGAGAAGTCATAACATCATATCAACGCTTCATAACATCCATTGATTTGCTGTAATCAGGCAGTATAATGAATGATGGAGATGTTTTTTTCATGTGTCCAGGGCTCAAAGCGTGTCTTGAGGTCAAATGAGTACATTCTCCCACCCAGCGGCCTCATGGAAACTGATCTAGAGCTCACCTTCTCTTTACAGGTACATTTGTCACCTGATTTATCATTGAGTACATGATTTTTAATGGCTGCTTAGAGACAAAGTCAACTACAAGTCAACTGATGGGGCACAAGCAATGGAATCTGGAAATCTCTAGTATTCGTTAACATTTCAAAGAATATTACAAAATATTGAAGATATTGTCGCTTGTCTGTGTGTTGTAATGGTGTGGTGTAATGTGCTTTCTCTAGTATCCACACTTCCTGAAGAGAGATGCTAACCGGCTGCAGATCATGCTTCAGAGGAGGAAACGCTATAAAAACAGAACCATTCTTGGGTACAAGACTCTGGCTGTTGGGGTTATTAACATGGTTGAGGTGTGAAAAAGTAGACTAATACTCTATGTCTAGTCATGAAACACTTTCATACTCACAATACCAATGTTCTTTTACAGATTTTCAGACTCAATGTTAACTGTTGCCAGGTATACAGATAATTCCCCACCAAAATATCTGGCAACCAAGTTTACCTTAATTAAAGGCTGGAAGAGCTCACTAACTTCACATGAATAATGACGTAAAAGAAGCAATGACGTATGTCCCTGTGTTTTTTGGAGAATTTTCTCTAGTAGATCCTCAGTTGACCCTGATTCATTTCTCGTATTTTCAAGACTGCAGAGAGAATAGAGGTTGATGGGTAATGTCACACAGCCTTGACACAGAGCTGCCTATTGTTTATTTCATGTGTTTTAATAATGTTCAAGGTTATGCAGCATCCCACAGACGGAGCACATATTCTGGGTCTCCATAGTAACGTGAAGGAAGCCCCAGTGCGCACGGCCGAGCTGAGAGTCTATTCATTGTCTAGTCAACCTATAGACCCTGAGGACGGCAGCGGTCAACCGGAGACAAAAGCCAAAGCCTCAGGTGACTCAAGCACATATCTGGCACACACATGACAGTCTGTGGTTTAATGACAGACGTTAGACACCACGTGAAAGAGAAGAAGAGCTAATTTCTTGAAAAAAATGCTGATAGTGATCGTCTAGTCAAGTTTATGTAGAGATGAGTTTTTAGTTGTTTTGTTGAATGATGTGAATGTCTCGACAGATGTAAACGAAGAGCTTTCTACATGTCCTACAGATTTTTATCTACTGTGATGTATCTTACAGTAACCACCTGAGATAATTTATAGCAAAGTACATCTTTAGTTAACCACTACAACATATTACAACCCCGTTAGTGATGCGCGGGTTCTGCTTTTATGAAATTATTTGGCCCAGCCCGCACCGCTGTTTCCATTCCCACACCCGTCACCATTAAATAGACATACTAGGCATTGTAATGTTAATGAAAACAAACTTCATTTTTTGTTTTTTAACAGCCATTAGATTACATCGCCCTGTAAACTGACAACTACATACGCTTATGAACCATAGAAACATGCACTTTACAGAGCAAATACTGCTGTTGTCTTCTGCTGCAACCGGTCCTAAACATTAGATTTAGCAGCTTGACCTTCTGTTATTTTAATGATGTAAATTCCCAACCTTAGTTTCTCCGGCCCCTCGTCTTCCATCTTCACTTTTATTTCTCTGTTTATTTTGTTGTTGTGGCTGGCGGCGGGAGCTGCTTGGCGCTTTCATGACGTGTTTGGTTTGGGTTCATCACACAGGTTACGTTGCTACATAGGCCTACATATTGTAACCTTATCAAAGAACCTAATAAATATGAAAATACATTTTCCCAAATATTAAATTTAGGCTATAGGGAGTTGCACGTAACATACATGTTTTTTTATTTAGTTTTCTGAATGACCTGACCCGCAACCAAAGTGAAAATTTCTTTACCTGACCCGCTCATCACTAAACCATGTATACTCAGGGTTTAATTGATGTACGGTCAGATCCTCATGGGCAGTTGAAGTGCACTTTCTCTCTGATCACACCGATCGAGCATTACCCAAAGAATTATTTAAACATTCCTGATCACTGCTTAATGTTACTGTACAACAATGGTGTTCAATGTTTTTTTATATAGCTAAATTGGTTTAAAAAAAATGTCTATCAATTATTACATTTAGGCATTTGGCAGACGCTTTTATCCAAAGCGACTTACATTGCCATGTCCTATACATTCATACATAGGTATTTGCAATCCCCTGGTATCGAACCCACGACCTTGCGTTGTTGACGCAATGCTCTTACCACTGAGCTACAGGAAAGCAGAAGAGTATCAATTATATGGATGACATCATGTTATGTCACTTTGTGTTTAAGACCATTCTCCAGACATGGACAACTATTCTGAAGATGATGATGACAGTTATTCTTCAGAGCAGGAGGCCAGTGATGATGCCGTTCAGGGTCAGGTAAGCAGTTCTCAATCTGTCAATCATCATCATCACCACAACAAAAATCCACAGCAGTTTAATTATATTATTGCCTTGTTGCTAGCAGAATAAATACTGACTTCTAAACATATAGTTACAACAACAAATAAAAGTCATCGTAAATCTTGACTGGGACAACACTGGCATCTAAGAAGACACTATGTAACATTTGCTACTCTTGCCTAGATCGATAGAAAACGTTTTTCCATAGAAAGCAGCGTTAATTGCAGCTTGTGCTAATTCTTCACAATGAATCGGACGCAATTATGTAATCGATATCTACAAAAAACATCCTGGAATGTATTAATCTTCCTCTGTTTGTAGGACCTTTATGATGAGGATGATGACATTCAACGAAAGCCTAAAAAATCTCGAAGGAAGATGATTAGAACCACATCTATGACCCGGGTGTGTAGATATACAGTAATCGCTCTGTGGTTATTCTGGGTGGCCCAATGAGAAAATCTCTTTAAGAAAGTCGTTCGGCCCAGTACTGAACCCTGGGGAACCTCATTTATACACTGTAAAAAATCAGCTTAAAAAACGTCTGCTCAAAGCTGACTTACATTTTTGAGTTAAATCAAATTTTCCGTCACTTAAAGTTAAATTATTCTAAACTGACATTTTGTATAAATTCAAAATTCTAGTTTGGCCATTTTCTACATCATGTTAGAAGTCAGTTTAATGTCATTTAAATTCAAGACCATTTGATGTGATTTAAACATTGAAGGCAGCTTTTGAACTAAAGTGTTTAAGGTGACATTTTTCGCAGTGTACTTGTTTGTCCCACAGATAACTATTATGGTTTTAGACAGGTTTCATTCTTTAACAATGCGTTATCATGCATTTAATCTTGGTAAGGTCACTTCAAGACAGTTAGCTGAAAGAAAGAATCAGATCAACTTTAGAGCAAACACCACCTTGAGGACAGAAGTGTGATTGACAGAATGTCAGGGAAGGTGAATCCTCTTAAGATAAGCTTACTATCAGAAACCCAAATATTAGCCCTGGATCAGTGTGTTAACTCGAATGAGACTTATAAATAATTTTTTCCTTTTCTAAAGCACATTATCTAATCTGATAAAAATATACATTAGAAACCTGAGGAGAGTCTTTATCTGCATCTTCTTTTCTCTTTCTCTTTAGCAACCGAATTTCAAACAGAAGTTTGTTGCTCTGCTGAAAAGATTTAAAGTTTCTGATGAGGTGACATTTGTTTTGTCTTTATTTTTAGTCATAACAGAATAAATGACTGTACTGTGTGCTCCTCCTGTCCTTCAAAATAATTTCGATCGATCTTTGTAGAAACACTCATGTGAGACAATGTTACAGCTTCTCTTCTGAAATCAAGCATATGGCATCCGTTATGGCAGGTCATGTTAGTCAAACTTACCGTATGATTAGATCACATATCTGCTGTTACTGTCAACATTCTGATAAAAAAAAGAGGAATGAAACCAATAGTCAGTAAACGGTTACATGTACTTTCTCACTTGTTGTTGTGCTGGATCAGGTTTTGGACCCGGTGGATCAGACGCAGGAGGTTGAAGATTTGGATCTTCTGTATGACAGTCTGGAGGTTTATAACCAGAGCGACAGCGGGCCAGAGATGGAGGATAACGAAAGTCTCCTGAGCACCCCTAAACCCAAACTCAAGTAACATATCCATTCATAGAAGATCGACATTCTGTAAATGCAGTTCAAAATGCTGAAGGTGTGTATGTGTGTCTCCTCTTAAGACCGTTCTTCGAGGGAATGTCTCACTCCAGCTCACAAACGGAGATCGGGAGTTTGCACAGTCAGCCGAGAGAAAATCATTCCAGTGTACGTCACTTTCATTCATACATGCTAAAAAAAAAATATACACACACAAACACGCGTTATTATTCTACTGCTGTTCATTTCATTAGACTTCAGTGTGATTTGAGCTTTATTTAAAAAGTCACGATTGACAACTCGGTGAGGAACTGCATTACCCATAATTCCATCATCATTCCTTTAAAAGTCTGGATATTTCCCAATAATCTCAAGGGGATTGTATATTTGTTGTCACTGGTTATTGTCTACAGTTAACTAGATATTTTCACATATTTGTGTAATGTGTGCGTAGGGTGGAGATGTGTTAACAGTGGATAAGACCAGATATTCAGATGAGTCTATAGCGCTTGACTCTACAGCTGTTGTAAGTACACATTTTTGATTATTACACATGTATAAATGTGACATTCACACGTTACTAATAGTACAGAAACACAACATGTAGATATAAATGACACGATGATGATGATCACTGAACTGAATCCACTGTACTGTGACTCTGTCCCACATCAGTTCACATGTGTTATCGGCAGCTTGTTATCTGATGTGTCTTAAGTGGTCGTTGTCACGGTTACATGTCTGTTTCTATGGCTGTGTGCTAGTGTTTCTTTGTGTGCGCAGGAGCAGACGACGGAGCAGACGGGCGAGGGGGCTGTCGCATGTGAAGGGGATGTGAACGCAGACAAATCAGCAGCAAACATCGGCAAACTCTGCAAGGCCGAGTCTCAGACTCTCATGTCACCTAGGTAGCACGTCCATCCTTCTACTCCAATCCTCTTGTTTTCATTTCTATCTCTCCAAAAACTGTTTCATCCAATAATAATCATCACTGTTTCTACGACGAAACACTTTTAAAGGTCCAAGATGATTATAATATTTCTATATAAAACATTCACATTAAAACATTTATCTTGCTTTTTTATTTTGGCTATGGTCAAATACTTTTGTGTCTCACCCTTGTCTCAGTTCCAGACTTTCAGAAAATATGAACACGATGAGACGTTCTCATTGGATTGATTGTTATATTTGTGTTTCTTTGTTATGTTGACAGTAAAACAGACAGTAAACTGCAGCGGCGGCCACGCAGCACCTCCATGAAGGACAGACAGAACTCGATGGCTCAGAGTGATCGCACTAACAGCGTCGAGAGTGAGACCTCACCTGACTCCAGACTCATCACACAGGTTTGTGTAAGTGTATGTCTGACATTATTACATAAGAAAACTAATGGTGTTGTTGTGAGAGGTTTGTTTTATTGTGGCAGGTTCCGAGGAAATCAGTTTACGATCAGCTGAATCAGATCCTGAACTCGGATGAACATCTGCCAGAGAGCATCATCCTCATCAACACTACAGACTGGCAAGGACAGGTGTGTGCATGTGTTGGGGCCTGCTTATCCATATTTTTGGAGAGACATTTGTACCCAAAAGTGAGGAAACTTGACAAATCTGCACAACCTTCTTTTGGGGATGTCATTATTTGCTAAAACAACAGAGATATAGTAAGTAAAGTTGAGTGGAGTGTTGCGGATCAATTTATTAAAAGTCTCACACGTTTGTCATCTATTGTTTTCTTCAAGACAGGTCATAACCTCTTTAAGTCACATAACAAGGTAGATTAGTCTAAATCATATCTGAAAAGTTAGACTGATTAGTCCTTACTAACTGCTAGTCAGCGAGACTAGTTGTTAATACGCAGTCTTAACTCCGCAGCTACGTTTATGCATCTGGACCTTCGTCCTAGTCTTAAAGGAATTGATTCAGGATGTCTTGTAGCCTTTAATCCCAATCCTGAAAGAATTTTACGGGATGAGAAGACACTAGTTTATTTCTCACGAGTACTGTGTTGACTGACACACACATGATGATCAACTCTGTTTTTCTGGCAGTATGTGAATGAGATTCTTCAGGAGCACAAGCAGCCTGTTGTTTCCACCGTCTCCCCTGCAGATGTTCAGGCCGCGTTCAACACTATTGTTACCAGGATTCAAAGATTGTACGTCATAAATACAGAGTGAAATTCCTCTGTGTCCATGTACAAGATTGAAGTGTTTGTCATCAGTGCACTTTCATGCTCTTTCTTGTTGTTTATCAGCTGTAATTGTAACGCACAGACGCCGCCCACCATCAAAGTGGCTGTGGTGGGTGATCAGAGTTATCTCACCGTGGTTCTCCGTTGCTTCGTGGAGCAGCTCGCAAACAAGACGCCTGATTGGTTGAGCTACATCCGTTTCCTCGTCATTCCTGTTGGTAAGCAGAATCAAAGATCTAAAATCCAGCCTAAAATTACACCCTGATGTCTATCATTTGTATGAATCTCTATGATGTGATTATAAAAATAAATCATCACTGAAAGCAGATCTCACTGAAACAATTGAACGAGATTGTATGAATTCATCTGAATTAGCCACCTTGTCAAACAGTTGTTTTTTGTGTGTTAGATTTGCTTAATGGGACTAGGTGTTATAATCCCACTATTTCAGCACAGTTGAATTGCCCCATTGGACATTTCCCACGCCTTACGCAAGACAGGGGTAAGCAATCAAGAATATGAATAGGGAAAGGAGGTCGGAGGTTTTACTGATTCGTCGGGTAGGCATTTCAGTTTTTGAGGGATAAATGATTATAGAAATACATAGCATACTTACCTTTCCTTGCTATTATCAGAGAGACATCTCATGAGTTGTGTGTCCCACTCTTATCACATCCATTATCCTGGGTGAAAGATGCCTTTGGGTGAGGTGCTGCTGATAATGCACTTTGTATGGTTCCCATCAATGAGTTGCATTTGCAGTTGTGGACCTCAGCCTCATTGGGTGTTTCGGCCCTTTATCACAAGACACCCTCTGTCAAAGGATGGTTGATCGGACCTGGGTGTGTCGAATTATTATAAGGTCATTTGGCAGACCATTGGCTTCTTCATTCTGCACCACTGGGCAGTTCTTGATTATCCTCCACTGGACCTGTCCTCTGAGAGTGACCTATTTGTCAGCTATGGAGACCTCTGCATTGGTGACCCATCCAGTGAGTAGAGAACTCACAGACAGCAAGTCGTGAACACGTATACACCAGAAGAATTGGACAGCTATCAGTGCAGCTCAAGGGCACCTCAGTCGTTTCCCGCCGGCACTAAGAATCGAATCGGCAACCTTTTTTGTATATCTCTTTAATATATATCTCAGTGCCCCCGGTCCCATATGGCATACCATTTCAACACATAACCAAAATCAACCCAACCATACGCGCCAACCCTTTGGCTAAGGTTGTTTTAGCCCCACTGGCTCCGTTTATGCAAGCTTAGTGCCCCCGGTCCCGTATGGCATAATAATAAAACACAACACCATTTTATTATGTTGTCACTTGGCAGACCATATTGCGTCCTTCCTATTCAACCGCAGCCAGTGGCTGCTTCTCTCCGAAAAAGTGGCATGTTCTTTGATTACCTTCTGATGTGCCTCTACTATGATCACCACTTTCTTAAATAGCTTTGTAATGGAATTGGAAACAAAGCCCCTGCAGCCCACTACCACAGGGAACACTTTCGCTGTCCATCTACGATCTTCAGCCTCCGCTGCCAAGTTTGCATACCGGAGATTCTTTCTTTCAAATGCTTCGTTAATGGCCTCTTCCCAAGGAACGGTCAACTCAACTATGAGGACTGTCCTACTGGAGCTGGATCAAAGAACCATGTCCGGCCGCAGGTTGGTTGCTGCGATTTCTAAGTAAGTCTGCGGTGTCATCAACTCGCATTTCCCAATCTCTGGTTATACTCCGCAGACAGGAATCTGGGGTTTAGGGCTTGGACCGCGGTTTCTGTCCCTCCCGAAAAAAGGATTGCCCTTTTACATCAGATGATGGTTTGAGCTTCATGAATGAGAAAGATGTTTTAATACGTAGCATTGATAGCATTGTTCTATATTAAAGAGATATACAAAACCATAATAATGATTCTTTAAAATATAAATTAAAGGGGTCATATGGCACAAAAGTGTTTTTCTGTGTCTTTGGTGTGTTATAAGTTGCCCACGCATGTATTAGAAAAGTAAAATTGCAAAACTGTAAGGGGGAATCAGAACAAAAGATGCATTCTATCTAAAAGCGAATGCTCACCCAGACCTGCTCGAAAAGTCTTATGTAACCACACCCCCACAAATCTACATCAGTTTGTGGTATGATTTGACTAAGACCCCCAAATGTATATGCAAGTAAAGTGGGCATACCTACTACATTTATTCATTTGGCAGACACTTTTGTCCAAAGCGACTTACAAGTAGGGTGCAGTGGGCAGGTATCATAGCAGAGCAAACAGGGGTAAGGTGCCTTGCTCAAGGGCACTTCAGTCATTTCGTGGTGGAACTGAGATTTGAACCAGTGACCTTCTGGCTACAAGTCTAACCCTCTAACCACTAGACCACAACTGACCACCTCTCAGTACTATTGCTTTGGAACCTGATGTTCCAAATATGGTAAGTTATGTAACATTTCTATCACACTTTTGCAATATTTGACCAAACACTGGTTAACTGGCCAATCATAGCACACCTCGCTTTTCAGAGCGATGAGCTTAGTAAAATATTTGCTCGTTTCAGATAAGTGGGGCAAAGAGGAGATGCAAACATGCATGGTATGTGGAAAATACAGCGTTTCTTAAACTTTCTTAAAAAAGGCATGAATTAAATTTACAATTTTTACCCGAACTTTTGTTATATAAGGGGGAATCGTATTCACGCGAACATCATGTAAGTGTTAGAACTGAAAATGCCCTTGTTACTGAAATTACATCTGTTATTGACACCAGGCCCAGCGAACGGCAGGTTCTGGAATGTGTCTATCTATGACGCCATTGATAGCCTCCACAGAAAAATATCAACGACTAGTGGTTCGCTCATGACAAGTCTGAAGTAACACAGGTGGCGCGGAACCAGATAGAGCGAGCTAACAGTAAACAAACATTCCGTTAAAGAAAGCTAAATATTGTGCCACCCCTGGTTGTGGAAGAATACAGTCGTTGCTTAACCTTTCTTCGGATTTCCGATATTAGGAATGCGGGGTTGAAGTTTATGTTTAAAGACTTTCCAGCTCATGTGGGAAAAACATAAAGCAGGGGTTTTCAATCCGCGGTGGCATTGCATGTGGTCCGTGACATGCATTCCAGCCTACCTAATTTCACTATTAAAATCGCTTTTTTTCCATAATTTATTTTTCCAAACATTTCTAGAATATTTGCGCATTGATGTGAATACTTAACTGAATGAAAATATTTAAAGTAATTTGAGCTTGAGTTGAGATTCAAACTGACACAGGATAGGCTTGCTTTGCATCTATCAGGTCTATCTTATGCTTTGCTAACGTTGTGTTTTGCGTCCCCAACGTCAAATACGTACATATACGTCATACCAGTGTTTCCAGGGTCGCGGTTTTTCCGCACAATTGGGCTATTTTGAGAATTCAGTTGCGGGAAAAATTATGGAGCCGCGGGTTGCGAGTTTTTGGGCTACTTTCATAATGTACTGCGGCCACTAAAATGTTTATTTATATTCTAAGGATAAATGATAATTGATGAGTTTCTTATTGTGTATTCAAACTCCGAATGAATACCTGGCAACTCCAGGACCGGCCCGTTCTCAAAAGTGTGGAGAGCGAGTCTGACAGACAGGCTACAGTACAGGGAGGGACCCGGGAGCTCAGCTCAACCAAAGAGGAGAAATTAGCGGTGGTATTAGACACAGAGCATCCGAATGATGTTTTTATCAATATTTCATCAGGTGAATGTCTCGTTGCACAATGAAAGAAATCACTCATGAGTGAACAACACTTGATTCTTCCGGCTGCCAAATATCACGTTTGAGCAGCGCTACACGCAGTGTAGAACAACTAAAACATTGACATGATTGTACACATTATACATTATGCAATAAATGTAACCATACTTATATCTTAAGCAAGTTTCTGAATGTCTTATGAAGAGAAAACATGTTTCTCGTCCATTTGCGTGCGTGGCAGATGTGGGATATTTTTAAAGGGACACTCCACCCAAAAATTTTAATTCTGTTATGAATTACTCTAGTTGTTCCAAACTTGTGTACAATTATTTGTCGGATGAACACAAAGATATTTGGTAGAATGTTAGCTGCTGAAAATTCTTTGGCACCATTGAATACCATAGCAGAAAAAAAATAATGGTAGTCAAACATGACCCAGAATTGTTTGCTTTCCTAAATATCCCCAAACTTATTTTGTGTTCAACAGAACAAAACAATCTATACAATACCCAGGAAACCATTCATATAAAAAAAATAAGGCAATAGAAACGTCTTATGGGCAACGGTTATGGGCTGGAAATATTTCTTGGACCTGGCAACCCTGGTACATAAACACACACAATAGTGGGCCGCCGATTACTTGGTAGTAAGAATGGTGGTCCCTGGCACAGAACCAGTTGAAAACCCCTGACATAGAGCATTTGTTCGTTACATTCTCCAAGGATTCCTTCTAGAACAAGGCAGAGATCGACAATGAATTTGTGGAATGACTAAAATTAACTCATTTATTTTTGTCATTTTAAAAAAAAGTTTCCAGCCTACACCAGCGTTTTTTAACATTTTCACCAAACTTTAAGGGCTCACAGTAAATTTTCTGTAAAGAATATATGTAAAAACAATATGTCAAATGCTTTTAAACAAAAGAAACCCTATTCTTCTATCTTCATCCGTTCGTTTTTATCACTCCGTAGATGTGGGTAGGTTTCTTCAAAAATGCATCAATTTGATTACACTACTGAGATAAGACTGTGCCTTGCTCAAGGGCACCTCAGTCGTTACCCCCCGGCCCTGAGAATCGAACCGGCAACCTTCTGGTCACGAGTCCGACTTTCTAACCATTAGAACTGCCAAGACTGCCCCAGAGTTTCTTCTCACTGTGGGGAAAACTGAGCTCTGTCTCGCACACAATGAAGCCAATGTGGCTGCATGTAAGGAAGCGCTCTGATGGCGGGGACATACAGTAGATGGAGCGCATGAGCTGGATAGCAGATCTGGCAAATGTAGGTTTGCATTCCTCATTTTTTAGCCACCGTGTAACTCTTCCACCCTGAAATAAACCTTTAAATGTGCTTATAATATCGTGCTTTTATCCACGTTGATGGTGAGTTAAAGCGAACAGCTATGTAAAGTGACTACTCGTGTGAAATTATAAACTGCGAATAATCAACTTTATTCAAATGATTTCGAATAAGTGTGTTCTACACAACCTCAGTCACAGTATATCCACAGTATTAAATGCAGTATTTCTCATACACTGACTTCAGAAGTATCACTGGTTTTCATACAGATTTTCACATACTATATATAGTACAGAAGTAGGATTGTTCAGATGCAGAGACAGAATACTGAAAGCTAATACTTGTTTTGCCACTCATTAAAGAGTATTAAATCTGCTGTGTTTCTGATCAGGTTGTCATCCGCTAGCCAAGTACATCTCAACATTTGACAGTAAGTTTAATAACATCTTCATGGACGCTGGCTGGAGGGATGTGTTTGGGAGGTTGGAGGCGCCACCTTCAGGTTTGAGTCTGACATTATCACATGCTCAGATAAAACACATTCTTTACTACAGTACTAAATCATTTGTTCATTCTAAAATCATCGGACGCCCCGTGATGAAAACTGAGATGTGTGATTTACAGTACAGTAAATGATAAGAGTAGCATTGTATCTTTTCAGGATGAGGTTTATATTTTGTCTTTTATTTAAATTGTTTTACATTTACATTTAGTCATTTAGTAGACGCTTTTATCCAAAGCGACTTACAAGTGGGGTGGGCAATGGAAGCAATTAGGACAGCATAAGTACAACAAGAGCATAAGTGCAATCAAAAAGAAGACTGGTTTCATATAGCCTAACACAGTAGACAGAAACATTCATTCATACATTTTTTTTTTGTTTGTTTGTTTTTTTGTTTTTCAGAGTAGAGAAGAAACGAGTAGAGAAGAAACGAGTAGAGAAGAAAAGAGTAGAGAAGAAAAGAGTAGAGAAGAAAAGAGTAGAGAAGAAAAGAGTAGAGAAGAAAAGAGTAGAGAAGAAAAGAGTAGAGAAGAAAAGAGTAGAGAAGAAAAGACTAGAGAAGAAAAGATTAGAGAAGAAACTTGAGTCGGAACAGAACAGTAAGATTTTGGCGGAAGAGATGGGTTTTCAGGCGTTTCTTAAAGAATATAAAATATTGGGTTATAAGCACACCTGATGTTATAGGGTTCTTCAACCAAAACTGAAAATTCTGTCATCATTTACGAGTTGTTCCAGATCTGTAAAAACCTGACAGAATTTGCCCCCCATTGACTCCGATAGTAGGAAAAACTACTTGTTGAACACAAAAGACATTTTGAAGAATGTAGGACAGCAAACAGTTCTGGGGCTACTTTACTCTATCATTGACTATCATTGTCATTTTTCCTACTGTGGGGTCAAGATCTGTCTGGTTATAATCATTCTTCCAAATATCTTTCTCTGTGTTCATCAGAACAAAGACATTTATACAGATTTGGAACAACTCAAAGGTGAGTAAATGATGACAGAATTTAATTTTTTGGGTGAAGTATCCCTTTAAATACAATGACATGATTCTCTGTGTTTTCTTTGTTGTGTTTTGTGGTTTGATGATGTTCACTGTGTATGATCTACGATCCTCAGACAATATAGATGTGGCCGGACGTGTGTCGCAGTATCTGGCCGGAGCAAATCTCTCCCATCAGTTTCCTATATCTGAAGCTATGCTCACCTATAAACAGAAAAGGTAAAGGCCTGTTTTGTGTGAATGAAAAAAATGGATGTATACTATACTATATATACATTAACAATATGCTTGTGATGTTATCTGTTCTTATCTTTAAATGCTTGTTTATCTTCTGCTAGAGATACATTCAACTGTGTTCCTGGGGCTTCTTAAAGGGGTCATGACATGAGTTTTTAATTTTCTGGGGTGGAATTATAATATATGTTTTTTGCCGAAAATACATTAAAAACTATCATGATAGTTCAACAATTTGAGCCTTTGGTTGCCTTCAGTGTTACCGCCCACTGACGTGATATTGGATAATCAAAGTTTCTCTCGTGCATACTAGTCACCTGCAAATATGGCTTGATCCTAAAAAATTCTAACCAAAAGTTTTATCAGTGGTTTACAGTAGTATCATATGTACTTAAAACAAACTAAACGCTACCAAAGTTTGACTCCAAGAAAGGACCCATTTTCAAAATGGCGGACACCAGGTCCTTAAAATGATCATTACTCCTTTGTATTCTTCCCAGACCAGGATTACTGGTGCCTGACGCATGTTATTAGCATATTTGCATGATAGATAAGATATTACAAGGTACCCAATTGGTTACAAGCATATTTATACGAAAAATAAGTACAATTTCCCTTAAGTAAATTATAAACTCAGCAAAAAAAGAAACGTCCCTTTTTCAGGACTGTGTATTTCAACAATAATGTTGTAAAAATCCAAATAACTTTACAGATCTTCAATGTAAAGGGTTTAAACAATGTTTTCCATGCATGTTCAATTAACCATAATCAATTAATTAACATGCACCTGTGGAATGGTCGTTACAGCTTACAGAGAGTAGGCATTTAAAGTCACCGTTCTAAAAACGCAGGACACTAAAGAGACTTGTCTACTGACTGTGAAAAACACCCAAAGAAAGATGCCCAGGGTCCCTGCTCATCTGTGTGAACGTGCAGTAGGCATGCTGCAGGGAGGCATGAGGACTGCTGATGTGGCTAGGGCAATAAATTGCCATGTCCGCACTGTGAGACGCCTAAGACAGCGCTACAGGGAGACAAGAAGGACAGCTGATCATCCTCGCAGTGGAAGACCACGTGTAACAACACCTGCACAGGATCGGTACATACGAATATCACACCTTCGTGACAGGTACAGGATGGCAACAACTGCCCGAGTCACACCAGGAACACACAATCCCTCCATCAGTGCTCAGACTGTCCGAAATAGGCTGAGAGAGGCTGGACTGAGGGCTTGTAGGCCTGTTGTAAGGCAGGTCCTTACCAGACATCACCAGCAACAATGCCGCCTATGGGCACAAACCCACCTTCGCTGGACCAGACAGGAGTGGCAAAAAGTGCTCTTCACTGATGAGTCACGGTTTTGTCTCACCAGGGTTGATGGACGGATTCGTGTTTATTGTCGAAGGAATGAGCGTTACACCGAGGCCTGTACCCTGGAGCGGGATCGATTTGTAGGTGGGGGTCCGCCATGGGCTGGGGCGGTATATCACATCACCATCGGACTGAGCTTGTTGTCAGGACAATGCCACCAGCCATACTGCTCGTTCTGTGCGTGAGTTTCTGCATGACAGCAATGTCAGTGTTCTGCCATGGCCAGCGAAGAGCCCGGATCTCAATCCCATTGAGCACGTCTGGGACCTGTTGGATCGAGGGTGAGGGCTAGGGCCATTCCCCCCAGAAATGTCCAGGAACTTGCAAGTGCCTTGGTGGAAGAGTGGGGTAACATCTCACAGCAAGAACTGGCAAATCTGGTCCAGTCCATGAGGAGGAGATGCACTGCAGTACTTCAAGCAGCTGGTGGCCACACCAGATACTGACTGGTACTTTTGATTTTGAGCCTACCTTCATTCAGGGACACATTATTCTATTTCTGTTTGTCACATGTCTGTGAAACATTTTTAGTTTATGTCTTATGGTGTTGACTCTTTTAGTGTTCATACAAATATTTACACATATTAAGTTTACTGAAAGTAAAAACAGTTGAAAGTCAGAGGACGTTTCTTTTTTTGCTGAGTTTATATTTCTCTATTCTCATATCGTTTTGCCTAGTGTTGTTGTTTTCAGTGGTTCATAACCATTCTTTTGATTCCACTAAAGAATAAATTCTTTAGAACTGTGTGGATTAGTCAAAACAGCGCTGCCACGTGGAGGCTCGGTACGGCTAGCCCTTTTTATTTTTTGGTTGAATTTTTTTGTATATATTTCTGCAGGGTTTTTTGCCTTTTGTTTTTTATTATTTTTTAATACTTTTCTTATCTTTGAAAACCGAGCAATTATATGCTATAGGACATAAAATCATAAAAAGATTTGCCGGCGGACGCCGTGAGGGGTTCCCGCCTCCTTCTTTCCTCCCGGGTTTCGGCACCAATGTAATGAAGTCCAACATAAAAGGAAGGAAGGAGGCGGGAACCAGAAGACATTTAAACAAAGTTTTGATATAAATAAAAACAGCCGGAGGCCCCTCACGGCCGACCGCCGGCGGACAAAACAAATCACAACAAAAGATACTAAAGTAAAATGTCGACAGCCTCACGGTTGACTGCCGAACACAAGAAAATACGTACAAACATAGAACATGTTCGGGTCCGGTCCTCCCTCGTCATCAGTCCTGTCGCTCGTCCTCTTATGTTCCCAATCTCTTCCGTGAGATGCGGGACCGGTGTGTGCAAAGCTGACTCAAACTATCAATCACGCCACCGGCCCCACCTCACCTAATACTGGGGTAATGTGCTCATACTTTTTAGTCCCTGTCAAAAGTCGAGCTGCTGCATTTTGGACTAGCTGTAAACGTTGAAGAGATGACTGGTCCACACCAACATATAAAGAGTTACAGTAGTCTAGCCTGGATGTAATAAAAGCATGAATTACACATTCAAACTCCTTACGCGGAAGGTAAGGCTTGACTTTAGCCAAGAGTCTCAATTGAAAGAAACTGGCTTTTACGACAGAGCTAATTTGTTTTTCAAACTTGAGAGCACTATCATTCAAGCCCAAATCACCCAGTGCATCTACACAAGCACTCAAGTCCCCAGGTCTTCTTTTCATTAAGACACAAAAAGTTATGATCCAGCCATATTTTTAAATCTCTCAGGCAATTGAATAATGTCTGAAAAGAAGTTTTGACAGGCAAATAAATTGTGACAAAGTTGGCAACCCTAATCAAGTGTCGACACTAGTCCAAAAGCAAACAGGACGTGATGATGCCACAAATATGTTAATTAGTATGTGACGTCACCAGTGACATAAGTCTCACAAAATTCTGTGGCAAACACTGAAAACATTCCTCGTTTTTTTTATCTACGGTTTTTGGTTTGGTTCTGATGGCTTGGCACATTAAATTGAATTTTCATTTTTCTATGTTTATTTGAGAGGAACAGTAAGAATTTAAGAAAAAAACAACTTGATTGCAATTCTCTTTCATTTTTTTTACTTATTTTATTCTCTTAAAAGTAAAACCCCTTTCCTGGTGTATTGAATAGACTGCCCATCCCAAAAAAAGTCACCACATGGATTTAACTATGCGAATAGGTGAGACCCTCCCATTGGATTTGTGGTCTAGGTTCAGCAACGTTATGTGCCCAAAGAAATAGGTCAGCTTTCTAACAATGCCAAGGTTGTGGGTTTGATCCCAGGGGGTTGCACATACTTGGAAACAAATAAATAGGATTATGAAATGTAAGTCGCTTTGTATAAAAGCTTCTGCCAGATGCATAAATGTAAATGTAGCTGACTACCAGGTTATTCCTCTAGCATAAGACATCGTTTTCACACATTGGCCAAAACATAATCAGGACGTTAACCCCATTGAGAATATTTGGGATGTGCTGGAGAAAACTGCGCAGCGGTCCAACTCTCCAATTATCAATACAAGAAAGACTTTGGTGAATAACTAGGGCTGTGACGGTGGCCATGACAACCGCCCAACCGCGGTGGTAAAGTGCCATGACAGTGGTGAACTGCCACCTGAGGTAGTGCACGTCACTCTGACATACAGTCAGGTCCATAAATATTGGGACATCCACACAATTCTAACATTATTGGGTCATTACACCACCGCAATGGATTTCAAATGAAACGAACATGATGTGCTTTAACTGCAGACTATCAGCTTTTATTTGAGGGTATTTACATCCAAATCAGGTGAATGGTGTAGGAATTACAACAGTTTGCATTTGTGCCTCCCACTTGTTAGGGACCAAAAGTAATGGGACAATTGGCTTCTCAGCTGTTCCATGGCCAGATGTGTGTTATTCCCTCACTATCCCATTTACAATGAGCAGATAAAAGCTCCAGAGTTCATTTCAATTGTGCTATTTGCATCAATTTGTATTAAAAATAATGCAATGCAAACTTGCGATTGCTGTAATGGTAAACAGAAAGACACGCGGTGTTCACTGAACACTTCATACACTACCAATCAATGAAAACGACACTGTTGGTAAATGAGCATACATAAAGCCTCTAGGTTCTGGTGCTTCAGATGGCCAGCCTTCATCCGTTCGTCAGCATTATACTGCAACAAAAAGCAAATTGCTTTTCATGTTTGCAGGCAGCTCTCGACTCGTGTGAAACCTGACCAGCATCACAAGCGTCCCTAACTTTAGCTCATTGTTATTAGATGGGATGCGTTTATCTGCCAGGGGGGATTCAAATGCACAGAAATTATTTAAATTCAAACCAAAAAAACAAAAGCACATATATGTATTGAAATGTGGAGGTCGTACTGAATTCACACCTGAACAGAAAGGGAGATCATGCGATCAAACACCAGCTGTTTAAAAAGATTATATTTATGAAAGGTTGTTGGATTCAAGTTAAGTGAGTTTCATCTAGTCCTTTATTTCCAGTAAACATGCAGATAAAGCACTAATATAAGTCATAGCAATGATAGCCAAGACCACTCTTCTGGATATCTGGAAGAGGCTCCATTTAAGTGCTTAAAAAAATGGGACCTATTACTGACCCCTCAGGGACGCCGTGTCGTATTGGGACAGTCTGAGATCTATTAGTACCAGAATGGACAAATTGTGAATGTTCTGAGAGCTTTAAACTCAATCCACCTGTGTAGTTTGCTTAGCTGAACAGTGTTACATAAACTATTGAATGTAGCACTGTGGTCCATTGGAAATAAGATTCCACAAGCCCCAGAATCATCTGTAATGAGAATATGGAGAATAGATGGCAAGAAATTCTTCAAGACAGTAGTGGGAGGTGGATCAAGTATGTAAGTAGAATTGTTGTAGAATACAAATTTTAATGGCAAACATTTAATTGAAGACAAGCAGGACAGTGTGATTTCAATGACTGAGACATCAGATCTATAAATAACAGCAAGACCTCCACCACCTTTACTCTCATTATATACATAGCCTGGTAGAGCACACATATTGAGATTTTAATAGTCTTTCGGCTGATGTCAAGTTTCACAAAAGCAGAGAAACTGCAGCTTCCTTACCTTGGTTTTTAAACGTTTAAGATCTCACGCAATCACGGAGATGGCTTAAAACAAGATAGTTAAGTTAATTTCTTCCATCCTGATGGTCTAGACCAGTGGTCACCAACCCTGCTCCTGGAGATCGACCCTCCAGCAGACTGTAACTCCAACCATGCTTCAGTACACCTGTCTGTAATTATAAAGCAAACCTGAACACCTTGATTACATAGTTCAGGAGTGTTTGATTGGGGTTAGAGCTGAAATCTTCAGGACGGTCGATCTCAAGGAGCAGGGTTGGTGACCACTGGTCTAGACTGAAGCAAAGGAAGAAAGAAAGAACTTCCTCTGCTGCCAGCGTCCTCTCACACTGGAACCATCTCTTTAGTAATAACTTACTACACTTTTCCTGCAAAAAAAAACAGGGTTATTTACAGCTACAATTGTCATAATCGTCAGTTAGTCGAAGCAAAATGGATTTGTGAGATTGAAACCGTAACTGTTTCCTTCTTTTTGTTGTTTTTGCCTTCAAGGAAGAGAAGTTTGTATTTTGATTTTTACATCAGGTATTGAACTGTGTGTGTGTGTGTTGGGGTGAAGTGAATGTTTAACACACTCATGTTGTCAGTATGTTGTTAACCTCACACACAGAAACCTGTCAGTCTGTCCATTACTCTCTGTGTCTGTGTCTTCTCATAATTTACTCTCGCTGTGTCTTTAACTGGCATAACTTAACATTTGTCTAGTTAGCTTTGTCTTTGTTTAATAGGTTTGAAAAGACTTGATAACTATTGCTGTATAACTTATTGTTGCGAGGTTGTCAGATAAAATTCCAGTGAGATGTTTATGGAAAAGTCGTTCCACAACATCAGAGATTTTCACTACATGATAAATGTAACCAAAAGGAATCACAATGACAATATTATCGGGGTATCTGTGATGAATTTTTTTTATAGCTATATGAGTCTGTATTATGTTATTAAATCTATATCAATATTGGCAGCAACATCTGTTGCTCTGTGGATGACATCATACTCTCACACGTCTCATAACGAGCATGAATTTCATGACTTGTAGGGGGATTTCTGAATGAGCGCTTGTGAGACTCCCAGCAGTTAATTCAAAGATAATATTTATTAACAAGATGGGTCACTGCCATTACAAAGAATGGAGAGGAATGCAACGTTCATTATGGCCGCTATATCAAAGAAAGCCCCGCCTTCCAGTAGAACAAACCAATTGTCTGCCGTTAAAGACTGACAAGTCTCTGGGGCGGAGCTCATGTGAGGTGTTTGCCAGCCTGGGGTGCGTTTCCCGAAAAACAACATAACTTGCAGGTGTACCACCATAGTTTGATGCATCGTTGGGGAAATTCACAAAGTAGTTACGACTGTTTCCAGAAACTGTAGCAACTCTGTTTGAGATAAATAGTTTAAACCAAGTTGATTCAGCAATCTAGTTAATAACATCACACATGTGGTCCAATTATGTCGTCTGCAAACGAATACGTTCAGATCAAATTCATGTCATATTCTTTCTGTAAAGAACATGCAGGGGGTTTAAAGGCTATTTTTGTTATCTGATGTTTTATTTCATAAGTGTTCTCCTATGTCACTCCACCCAGTGATTGCCTAGGGTCCTAAAGCACGCTGGCTCATGCGCACTTAAAAAAACAAGCGCTTCGTTTTTCTTGACAAATTAAAAGATGAAAAAAATGAAAAGTTGTAAAATTTAATTGTATATATTTCAAATGATGGATATAGTATACACTGCATGCCCCTTGCTTTGTTCAAAAGCATGATTTATGTAAGTCTTCATGTCCTAGTAATAAGGAAGAATGCTTCTAACCGCAGCTCTAGACAAGAAGTTCCAACCTCTTAACTTTACGATGCTGCTTTCGAATCATCGTTGGAACGAAGGTTTCGGGAAATACTTGAATCGTTGAACTATGCTGGAACGACAGAACTTGCGACCATAGCTTTTGGGAAACACACCCCTGTGTGCATGCGCAGTAGCTGAAGTGACCTCGAAAAATTTGTTTCTTAATGCAATTCAAGCTTAAAAAACTAAAGTTATGTTACAGTCCGTATCAGGTTTAATCATGGATCGGAAATATGCTATTTAAATAGATTATTACAAGCAATTTTAAAAATAACTGCCTTCCATCATTCAAAGAGATAGGACTTGCTTTGATGTAAATAGCTGCCTAGAGGCGCTGCAACGACTACTCGACAACAAGAATATTTGTCGACAAAAATTTTTTTACTAAACGTTTCAGCCCTAATCACAATGACAATATTATCGGGGTATCTGTGAGGATTTTTTTTATAGCTATATGAGTCTGTATTATGTTATTAAATCTATATCAATATTGGCAGTTATTCATTAACTGCAAACATAGCCAACAATTGGCATGACTTCCGTTAATGAATTTTGGTTAATCATAAATTAGTTTTATAGGCTACAATGCGACCCAAAATACACCCCGCTTGAATGTATGGTCAGGACTGAAATGTACCTATTTGTCAGTTATGGTGAACCGTAACCGAAATGTGACCTCTGCATTTAACCCATCCAGTGAGTGGTGAACACACACACCCTGAGCAGTGGGCAGCTATCTCTGCAGCGCCCGGGGAGCAAACGGGGGGTTAGGTGCCTTGCTAGAGGGCACGTCAGTCGCTACTTGCTGGCCCTGAGAATCAAACCAGCGACCATCTGACCACTACAAGCAGCTTATTACACTTATTACCACTTATATTTGTTTTCTAGCTGTTGTAAAACAAAAAACGTTTCATCAAGTGTGCTGCTCATTTATACGTAATGTGTAACCTATATACACCGTTTTCACAAAATCAAATTCACAAAATCTATTTTAACATTTGTCTGTTTTTCAGACATGTTCAATAAGTCAACTTACGTGGCATTCATCATATACTTGTATTACTACGTGTGTTCTGTGGGATCAAACCAGTTATTCTTGGACAGCTAATGCAAGGCTCTGTCTGTCTAAAGGCCGGGTCTTTGCCAGAATAACGTGCAATTCAGACCAGACTGTATTATCAACTGTCAGCAGTCTGGACAGGCGAGAAGTCTTTCTTCGTTTCGACAGAATGTTGAATTGACTGAGTGTTGAGTCCTGCGGCCTTACACCTCCCCTGACAGATGGGGATGTAAGAAGCAATCCCATCAACCATAGCACGAGTCCTCACACTCACTGCAGGATCCATATCCCCCTCATACATCTCATTCACCATCTCAGCTTTACATCACACGTGTCACGTGGCCCCTGTACTGATGTCTCCTTTTTCTTTCACAGTCCTGATGAAGACTCGTGTCAGAAGTTTGTGCCCTTCATTGGGGTAAGAAACTCGTTCTGTTCAGGAAGAAATACTGCAGTTTACTTTCATATTAACTGTAGCATATAGTGTAGTTATAACCAGGACAGGAAACACGGGCATTACTAAGAGGTGTAGTAAATATGCACACACTGGGACATACTGACAGGAAGTGGGTCTCATTACAGTCTTAAGTGATGACTCAATCCTGTTACTAAATCTATTCTAAAAAAAACTGTTTTTTTTTAGCAGAAACGACAAACAAAAATTTGATCAAGCAATAGCTAGTCCATATTTTGTGATTTTACGATTAAGCGAAATGCGTTCATCACGTACATTCTGCATGAATAGTAGAAGGATGAGAGTATATAGAGTATAATACGAATAGCTCAATATTAATGAAGATTTCTTTCTGTTGGGTGTCTCTCTGCAGCTGGTGAAAGTGGGGATTGTGGAGCACAGTTTATCTACATCAGGTTAGATTGATCTTTACACATAGAGATGAGAGAGATAAACACACCGACACAGATGAGAGCACTGACCGTGTTTTCTGCTGCAGTGGACTCTGATGATGTAATGGTGGGCAGTGTGAACGTTCTCTCCTCACCTTCTGCCCAGATGGGGAAAGACGTGACCTCCACTCCTCCATCATCTCCCTCTGTCTCTGCCACTCTCTCTGGAGCAGGGTAGCACACACACAAACTCTTTTCACATAGATAACATTGAAACTCATTAAATGTGACCCTGGACTTCAAAACCAGTCTTAAGTAGCACGGGAACATTTAAAGTAAAGCCAAAAACACGTTGTATGGTCCATTGTAATAATCCATTGATCAATCTTTTATGCCAAAAATCATTAAGATATTAAGTATAGGTCATGTTACATGAAGATATTTTGTAAATTTCCTACCTTAAATATATAAAATGATTTAACAATCACAATTTCGAAAAATTGACCCATTGCACTGACCCATTCCAGGCATTTCTACAGTCAAATACTGGCAGCACTGTTGCCAGCTAATTACATACGACAATTAAACAAATCACATAATTCAACAAAACTGAATGTTATTCTGAAATAAAACATCTACTGCTAGTGTATAGTAAAGTATAAATAAGTATAAATAAAATAAAAGGAAAATATAGAAAATAATAAGACTGTATTGTAGATATGGGTGTGTATATAGACATGTATGGCAAAGATCAGTCAAAATGTTAACCAAATACATTCTATTTTCTTTTACAATATAAAAGATATATAAATAAACAACAGAATTTTTTTCACGTGTCAATTCATTAAACATATTATTAACACAATTTTGCAAATGAAATAGTAGTCACAACAATACATGTAACCAAAAAACAAAAATATTCACCTTTACAATTTTACACAAACACACACAAATACATAAAAAATAGGTAAATTTTTAAATGAATAAAAAGTATTAAAAAAACATAAATAATCAAAACAAAAACAATACCAATCATTTGTAGATTTGGTTAAGCATGTTGTTCCAAACTGGTAGTAACTCAGCACAAATTGAATTACCTCTTTATGCGTTATATATTTGTATTAATACATTTTGCTTGCACTTACTTAAATACATGTTTTCCACTCAAATTCGGTGAGCCGATGTATGCAAAAATGTATGAACATGTGGACTCATGGTTTGAACCTTTCCTTTCTTGTAACAGATGAGCCAGTTTTGCGGCTAGTTCCAGCTTTTGCAGCACATTTTGTCCCCTCAGGATTAATCCTCACAAAGAATCTGAAAATCAAATGATTTTTATCAGTTAGTAATAAATAAAACACAGAATCATGAGAAACACTAACAACAACAAATACAGACATGATAGAATATAATTAAAATCATTACTGTGCAAATAATGTCTCTTTTAACACTTACCTTTGAATGAGCTCTAGTATGGCACTGGCTGACTCTTGGTACTCGATATTACTCTGTGTTGGTGTTTTTTAACATGTGTATAAAAAAGGCTAGTTGGCGGAAAGGCAAATCGCACAGTTTGCATCTGTACATTGTGGGTAATGTGACGACACAATAAAAAAAAAACAGGAAAAATAAAGAAACAAGCGGTGGGGTCAGCTGCTGATAAAAATAATGTTCAACACTATGGGATACTGAAAGTTGTGAGATGCTAAAAGCTAGCTAACAGGTACCATTTTGGAACCAAAAGATACAAAAAAAACTTCTAAATATTTGAAATGTTTACTAACTCATTGTGGGGATTCCATTTTAAGTTTTAAACCATGAACATCCAGTCACTAAGATAATTAACACAGCACAAGCAAAAGAACATAAACTCAGAGATCACACACACCTGGTTGCCCTTAAAGGGGCAACACCTTTGCGTTAAGAATTAAGCAGTCAGTGCACATACGTGAGTGTTAATGCAGAAATCTTTGTTTTCTGCCTGAAAATCTTACTCTTGGCAATAAATAGTGCTGCAATTAGTGACAGTGTAGTAAAAAAGGCAATATTTTACAGCTGAGTATTACAGCTGTTATCTGTAATGTGTTTATATAGTAATTAACTGTAATACATTATTTGCTCTACAGAAATTCATCTCATGTTTCATTAAAATACCGTTTTCCAATGTTACACTGCCTATTTTAAAGTTATTTACCCTATAATTTACAGCAAGGTTTAACAGTGTGGTTTTGTTGTCCAGGGTCACAAATGTTCTCTAGCACACACTGTATGTGGCAGGATGTATTTCAGACATGAATGTGCATTTACTGCACAACAAGAACATGTGTCTGTGTGTAGTTCTCCAGGCAGCGGCGGTGAGGTGATGGGTCTTCAGGTGGACTACTGGACACTTCAGGCATCAGAGAAGAAAAAAGAAGGCGACAGGAGAAACACACTTAAGAGTAACTTCCGCTCGCTGCAGGTGTCCAGAATCCCCAGCGGTGGAGAGCCGATAGCTCCACCTGGCATGGCCATGACCGTCGTTGTGAAGGAGAAAAACAAGAAAGGTAACACGATTTCGTTACAGGGAGTTGTGTTTGGATTTTACCCCCTCACTTATGCCTTCTTTCTGCTCGAAGTAATTTTCCTCAGCAAGAAGCTAAAAGAGAAGGATGTGGATTCAAAAAGTCAGGTGATCGAAGCCATCAGCCGTCTCATCTGCACCGCTAAGCACCAGCACACCATGCTCAAGGGTAAACACACACTGTCACACTCACACCAAAGCATACAGACAGTGTCTCTGCAATCAGGAACATGGATTCTTGTTCAGGATATGGGTGGCAATCGATACTTGAAGTGCAGATTTGTCCTCGCCTCCTACTAAGGTGAAGACTTGGTTGGCCAACAGGAGAACTGTATAACCGTCCTGCAGACTGTAGCTCCAACCATGCTTCAGTACACCTGTCTGTAATTATCAAGCAAACCTGAACGCCTTGATTAGATAGCTCAGGTGTGTTTGATTGGGGTTAGAGCTAAAATCTTCCGGACGGTAGATCTCCAGGAGCAGGGTTGGTGACCACTGCTCTAAAGGGATAGTCTTGAGGTAGCACTTGTAAACTAGAAGATACCTGTCTCTGCCACTCACATTCACATCAGTTTGATCAGGGCTGTGAAATAAATCAAATGATTGGTTACATATCTATAACAGTTGTATTAATAATAAATGATGCACTGGATACATTTTCACAAAACAAGATGTTATATATCAGTTATATATCATATATCCTTTTGCAGTGTCCATTGATGGTGTGGAGTGGCATGACGTGAAGTTTTTCCAGCTAGCGGCACAGTGGCCGACACACGTCAAGCATTTTCCAGTGGGAATCTTCGGCTTCAGCAAACCAGTGTGAGACGCCGGATCACAGATGAGGAGTGAAACAGAGTGACGGAGTGATTTTCCTGTGGAAATGGTGGATTTGGAAGCTTGCGTCAGAAATAATATTACTCGTTGTGAAAGACACATTGACATGTTTATTTGACAGTGTTGGAGTAGGAACTGTACACCAGCTTCAGTTGCACTTTGTTGAGTTATAGTTTGTTATTATTTCTGTGAAATGTCCTGTTTTAGTTATTGTTGTATGTGCAATATTATAGGGCGGTGGAATACTGGTGAGTTTGTGTGTGGTGCGGGATTCTGTTTTGCAAGTGGGAGTGGTTAATGCACATGTGGTAGGAGTTCAATTCATGTTGCTGAATGATTATAGCAGAGCTGTGAAGACAACCCTTTTCTATATCGTTGGTCAAATAGACTTGGGTTTACAAGCTTTGCTTAAAGTGTCATTAAATTGATGAACTGTAAATGTTTTTTAGGGATGAAACTAGGGATGCGCCGATGTATCGGCCACCGATATTAATCTGCCGATATTGGGTTAATTTAACATTATCGTCAATAGTGTAAAAAGCAGATAGCGGTGGTTTATCAGTTAACTGCATGGAGGCAATGAGTTGCATGTCTGAATAATCCAACGTTTTTCTCTGAGCAAAATAATTTAATAGCGACAGGACAGACTTAATTGAAGTTTATGATAGGAAATGTTCAATTTTAAGTCAAATATGAGTTAATGTTGTTAATAACAGAAGTATTGGATAGCAAAAAATCAACTTTGAAGATTGTCATGTTGTTTTATTGTATTTTTATCTTAACTTCTGCATGTCTTAAAATGTTTCATGGATCCAATTCATGTTCAGTAAAATTAATTTAATGCAGAAAAACTAGCTATTGTAGAGAAGTACTTTACAATCCACTTATATCAGAATCGGACGATAGTTGGTTGTTAAAATGAGTGTCGGTGTCAGCCAAAAAAAATCCTAACGGTGCATCCCTAGATGAAACACACATGAACAAACTTACAATCTTACAACTTACAATCTAAGTTTTATATTCATTTAAAGTGATTTATGCTTTTCAAGACCCTTTAAACGCTCTTCAGTTTCTTGTTGTGGGGCTGTGAGCAGTAACTGTCACTTTATACAACTTTACCATGACTGATCTTATCTGACTGTTGTTTGGAGCGTGGTGTGTGTGTCGGTCTATAGGTTTATCATTGTGTCCCCAAAATGATGGTAAGTCCTAACATTCCATGTATCAGACTCCATGATTATTAATCAAACTACCTGATGTTTATTTGAAAATGTGTATGAGGGGAAACAATGTACAGTTTGTACATTCTAAAAATCATTCCGTCTATGAAATGTCCCCACAAAGTACAAGTGTGTTTGTTGGAAACAGGGTCCAGTCACTGCCAGCTGTCAAGGGCTCATAACATTTATTTGTGATTTCTCTCTAAAAATCCCTTTACACATATTTCCTGTATGTAAATACTAAGAAACGATAAAGCAGCTTTACTTATGCTCTAATTTATGAGCTTCTTCAGTATTTGTGTGTAGTGTTGTGTTCAAGGCAAGAGGAAATAAAAGTCCTCACCCAATAGATGTTATTTTGTGTCTTTCACAAAATGGTAGATGAGTTACTCTGTTTGTATTGATTTTGTTTTTGCGGTAGGCTGCTGTAGTGTTGGCCCTATGGTTTCTCTTGATTTGGGCAATGGGAATAGCCTATTTTTAAAATCTTATTTCATTCGAAAAGTGAAGAGACCACTAATATTTAAACTGTCTGTTTGAGATGGAAATGCAGACTTTTGCACAAAGGTATTTATGATGTTTGATAGTATTAATTCTATATGAACACTGAGATTAAGCTTTTCTCCTGTTCTCTGTATATCATAATGTCAATCATACTGCAATTTCATATCCTTTCTACTGCTTTCAATAGTCACACATACACTAAAATAATTAACACCATGGCTGTGTTGTGGTTTTTTAACATTTACTATTTCTTTTTCTATCTCTCTTTTTAAAGGAGTTGATCTCTTTAAAGACACTTTGATTTTTGTTTTGTAATTAAGATTTTTAAGATATGTTAATAAGACTAAAGTGAACAGCGTGTTCATTATTTGTGTGCAGAAATACTTTCTTTTCAGTATTTGATAAATACTTATTGAAAGATTGTTCAAATAAATGACAATAAAAATACTTTGTTGTTTACACCTTTACTATACATTGTATGGCCTAATGTTAATGGCTGATCGCTTTTCATGTATACACAACTTGTATGCATTACTATGGGCCAAAAAAGAATTTGTTTGGTGGGCCAAATTGGTGTCCTTTTTTTATTTTATTTATTATTGTTTTTCAAGCTTTTTGAGCCCCTAACATGCTGAAAAACTCACACATATCTAGAGTCGTCGGCCATTAGGCAAAGGTTGGCACATTGGCATGGCAGCAGGCCTTGGTTCACAGATCATATGAATAAACTTGGTACAAGAAATCGGCCATTTTTTAATTTGTAAATACTGCATCCTGTGAACTTTCAAATAATCCTTGATAATTACAATACAATTCCGAATGCTGACATGGAGAGGCAATGAATTTATGGTAAAATCATAAAACCAGGAAATGCTCATATCTACTGCATACAATGAGTGATTCGATCAACACTTAAAAGTTAAAGAGTTAAGCGTTAACTTAAGATTTAAAGATTTTGATTTTGATATGGAAATGGGAAAATCATGTATACAACAAACAGTAGCAGTAGTAAACTGGCACAAACTCTGTAAGAGGGCAGAACAGATAAAGTTATTGTGTACAGTAGAAGTCATGAAGGCAGAACAGTAACAGCAACTTTCTTGTGTGAGAACTAGAATAACTTTATGGTGATAGATTAAGTTCGCCAGCTTTCACGCTTAAGGTCGGATGTACTTACAGTGAAATTAACGTGAGAATGTACTTTCCTCCATGCCAACTTCAAGTCTGGCGTACGTACATTTTTGTGTTTTTGTCCGTTGGCTACTCGTAGAGTCAATAAAGTGAAGTTGCAAACATTAGACGCACGACCACCTGTGAGAAACGTTGCTATTAATTTGTAATTGATACAATTATTGACATACTATTGACGCATTTATGTCACATTTATGTGTACCTTATGGTAGTATTTTACATGCCGTTCTGTTTTTACAAGGTTCAGCTGGAGGTGATGGTCCTTCATCCAGAGCGAAATGTCGGCTAGGCATGCTGAAATGTGTGCAGAAACAGTCGGATTGTCAGGCAGATGGAGTTGTGTATCATCCGCATAGCAGATCTGTTAACATGAGCAACGGAAAAATGATGGGCTGCTTACACGCTGAACCTTGCAAAAACAGAACTGCATGTCATCCTGAGCAAAAATTATTTGCGGCTTACATGCTGCTAATGTGTGCTATGCATGAAACTGGTGTAAACTCTACACTTCTCCCATTATGCAGTTAATTTCAAAGGTCCTTGAGCGAGTTGTGTTTGACAAACACAACACAACACAACCTTGCACACAACAACCTTCTGGACAAAAACCATTTGCCTTTGAAAGCGGCCATTCAATGTCATGTAGAGATGGCTCTTCTGTCTGTGACTGAAGATCTTTGACTGGCAAAAGGTGCCTCAAAATCATCAGTGCTAATTCCACTGGGTGTGCCTGCTGACTCTTCCTATCGGAGCATTCTACACTTCTGATCCAGTCTCTAGTTTTATCTAGACTGGACTACAGCAGTGTTCCCCTGTCCAGCCTTCCAGCACCATCAAAGTTCTACAGATGTTCTAGAATCCAGCAGCAAGACTGGTCTCAAATTAGCCAAAGAGGTTGCACTTACACTTGTGTTCATCATCATGCATTGGCTTCCAGTTCCATCAGTAATCCATTCCTATCGTACATTACAACCATCTGCTCAGCTTATGTTCTTCCAATGAATGTCGGCTTGTGGTACCGTCTCAAAAAGGCACATCATCTGTCATGCTCTTTTTTTCTGAACTTTTCCCTGCTGGTGGGCCAGAGCTGCTAAATCCTTGTTAAATTTAAAGAAACATCCAAAGAATCACCCTTTTCATCAGCATCTCACACAATAACAACCACCACTTTTTTATTCTTCCCTTGCTTATACATACAAATTCTGTGATTCAGCAATCTGAGTTTCATGCACTTTTTGCTGATGTGATTGCTTCCATTGTTTGACTCATTTTGTAAGTCACTTCGGATAAAAGCATCGGATAAAGGACTAAATATAAGTTATGTGAGGCCAGCAGCAGTGTAGGCCTTTATAGTAGCAATTGAAGAAAACCTGAATGCAACTGTCATTGGCCTAGCCAATGCTAATTGGTGATTTCTGGGCAACATGAATTGCAGATTTGATGTTTCGAATGATTGGGTGGCTGACCGGGTCAGGTCTTAATTATCCTTCATACCTATTCAATACAGTAGCGAAATTAACAAAAAGTTGTCAATAGATTTAAATGTTAGCAACACAGTCAGCAACGATTTTATGAACTCAAAAAATTAGTCCAAAAAAATACAGGTAGCCTCAAGCCAACTGTGTGCATTTATGCAGGAAAATAGCTTTGAAAATTTTCAGTCAGTACAGCACTGCTTAAAGTCCGGGTTAAGTGAATTCTGAAAATTGTTTCTAAACACATTATAGATGTAAGGAATGTATTGCTGAAACACATTACAAAGACTCAGAAATATGTAGTTCTGAATTGTGGAGTTTTTCACCAATTCTCTGTTCTGGATTTTTTGGGCGAGGCTGGATCGATGATGCAATGGAGCATCAGAGCATGCATGGCCCCTCCCATATCACTAGAGCACCTAGCATCAGGTGTCTGCTCAATCACGAGCTCAGGGTTGAATGCTTTTCGCGCACACTTTCAGGCTCTTACTCTGCCCAACGAAACAAATCTAAGGCCAAATAGTAAGCAAATGGTAACGCAAAAGCGAATGGACGGTGGAGAATTACTGTGGTTGATCGCGATGTGCTTCAGTGAATGAAGTTTGTAAGGCATGCCAGATTGAAAAAGTCCCTGGTTTGGTTCTCCTTTGAAAAGTCCATCTCCGCCAGTCACAGGAGCTGGACGGCTGAGAGATCCATACAGGAGAGGTGAAGAAAAAACAAAAAAAGGAAGATACGCTGCTTAAAATCACTTAATTTAGGTCCGGTACTCTTTCATGGTGTGGCTGTATATTGATTTGGTCGGCATAGCAGGGAACACCCACAAAAACGTCATAACCTTGTTTTTGCCGTGGGTAAAATTAGAACTACTTTAGAATTATCATGTTAGCAAATCACCCTGATTAGCAAATCACCCTGAGGCTGGGATAGTTTGTGGGACTGATTATTATCTTAAACTCTTTCATAAGGTTAATTTTGTAGTTATACCATAAGAACACTAAAATTCGAAGTGGCCAATGTAAATTATTAATGATTACATGACTCGTTATTGCAATACTGAACCGCTATTTGATTCAAATAACCCATTTAAATACTTTTGACCTCCCCATAGATGTCCATTATAAGGAAACAGCTTTGTGGCTCAATACAATAAAATTAGAGGTTTTTTAAATTGCATGGAAAGAGTGCAAACTCGGATTCAGGAGGAACAGTGTGGTTTTCGTCCCGGTCGTGGAACACCAGCTCTATACCCACTCCAGGGAGCTGGAGGGTTCATGGGAGTTTGCGCAACCAATCCACATGTGTTTTGTGGATTTGGAGAAGGCATTTAACTGTGTCCCTCGCGGCATCTTGTGGAGGGTGCTCCGGGAGTATGGGATTCGGGACCCTTTGCTAAGTGCTATCCGGTCCATGTACGACCGGATCAGGAGCTTGGTTCGCATTGCCAGCAGTAAGTCTTGTTTCCGGTGCATGTTGGACTCCGGCAGGGCTGCCCTTTGTTGCCGGTTCTGTTCATAATTTTTATGGACAGAATTTCTAGGCGCAGCCAGGTGCCGGAGGCTGTCGGGTTTGGGGACCACACGATTTCATCTCTGCTCTTTGCGGATGATGTCGTCGTGCTGGCCCCATCAGACCAGGACCTTCAGCATGCACTGGGACGGTTTGCAGCCGAGTGTGAAGCGGCTGGCTTGAGAAGCAGCACCTCCAAATCTGAGGCCATGGTTCTCAGTCGGAAAAGGGTGGCTTGCCCACTTCAGGTAGGTGGAGAGTTCCTGCCTCATGTGGAGGAGTTCAAGTATCTGGGGGTCTTGTTCACAAGTGAGGGAAGGATGGAACGGGAGATTGACAGACGGATCGGTGAAGCTTCTGAAGTAATGCGGTCGCTGTACCGGTCTGTCGTGGTGAAGAAGGAGCTGAGCCGAAAGGCGAAGCTCTTGATTTACCGGTCAATCTACGTTCCTACTCTCACCTATGGTCATGAGCTGCGGGTCATGACCGAAAGGACAAGATCCCGGATACAGGCGGCCGAAATGAGCTTTCTCCGCAGGGTGGCTGGGCGATCCCTTAGGGATAGGGTAAGAAGCTCTGTCACTCGGGAGGAGTTCAGAGTAGAGTCGCTGCTCCTTGACATCGAGAGGGGCCAGCTGAGGTGGCTCGGGCATCTTTTCCGGATGCCCCCTGGACGCCTTCCCGGGAAGGCATAGTCCCGCTGGAGGGACTATGTCTCCCGGCTGGCCTGGGAACGCCTCGGTGTCCCCCCGGAAGAGCTGGAGGAAGTGTCTAGGGAGAGGGAGGTCTGGGAATCCTTGCTTAGACTGCTGCCCCCGCGACCCGGACCAGGATAAGCGGAAGAAGATGGATGGATTGATGGAGTGCAAACAGTTATAAAAAGGCACTAAAAGCAGCAAATGCTGAGTACCTCGGAAACCTCATAGAAACTAACAAAAATTATTTCATGTTTGCAGAATTTTACGGGACTGGAGAAAGTTCCACCTGGGGCCCGTTTCAGAAAGCGGGGTAAGTGCAAACCCAGAGTAAGTCAACCCCAGAAAACGGAATACTCAGGGTTTTTGGTTTCAGAACGCGAGGTATGTCAAACCCGCGACCGCGGGGTAAGTCAAGCCCATTTCAGAAATCGAGGTATTTTATACTCCGAGTGAATAACCAGATTAACCTACTCTGTGAACCTAACCTGGTCAGGAGCAGGTTTTATTCCGCAAACCCATGGTTTGTTACAATCTCCGCCCCCTTTTCGAAGCGCGAGCGCTGTTGAAATTGCATACGCCATTTGTTTGTTGATTCGTGTTCCTAATCATGCTCAATTTAGTAACACAGTGTAGTATATGCAGCTAATGGTTTAGTCCAGTACTCCCCTGCATGGTTCTAATAATTGGTATGGTTGAGGACGTGGCCGAATAAAGAGTTTAAAACTTGAGAACAGCTCTGTGTTTTAAGTGTCTTCTATTAACATGCAGATTAATAAAGAACACAACATGGTGTCAGAAGCGGCTGTATAAGTTTAAGACAAACGCTCCAACAGAAAAAGAAAAAAAAGACCACGGCAAGAGGAACGGACAACATGGAAACGCTGCATCCGCCAACATCTTTAGCTTTGACGGGGAACTTGGCTGAAAACTGGGGTAAGTGGGAGCAAAGATTCAATTTATATCTCACTGCCTCTGGACTGTCGAATAAAGATGATTCGAGAAAGATCGCTGTGTTGCTACATTGCGTTGGAGAAGACCCCCTAGACATTTATAACTCGCTAGAAATCGAGTATGCCGACTCGCAAAACAAACGATTGTCAGAGGTTCTCGATGCATTTCAGAAGTACTGTGCACCGCGGAAAACACTGTTTTTGAGCGACATTAATTTTGGGCTCACAAATTCGCCGAACATGCGGGCATTGATAAGTTTGTGACAGAATTGAGAAACAAAGCGTGCACGAGCGAATTCACCGTGACAGAAGATCTCATGATATGAGACAAGATTGTATTCAGTATAACGGACGCAGGACTGCGTGAACGTCTGCTGTCAATCTCAGACCTAACTTTAGCAAAATCTATTGATTTATGCAGGGCCAAAGAGGTCACAAAAGCGCAAGCGATTGCAATGGCTACGACAGCAGAAACACGGTATGTGAACGCCATCAAAAAGAAGTGGACTGCACACAAAATTAACAAAACAACAGTAAAAAAACAAACCCAAAAATCATCTAGAGGACAAACAAAGCCTTGTAGCAGATGCGTGCGCATACACATGCCAAGACAGTGCCCTGCCTATAATGAAGTGTGTAAAAAATAAACACTTTGTTCATAGGGACTGTACAAAATGCTAACAAGTCTGATACAGGCTGGCACACAAAGGTGTGTGTAGAAGGCACAGTCGTCGAGTTTAAGCTTGACACAGGCGCTGAAGCCAATGTCCTACCAAAAAGAATCATTGACCAGCTGCAAACTCCTGTGAGAGTCCAGAAAACAGAAACAGTGCTTGTATCGTATGGTGGCACTCTTATCAAACCAGGCGGTGTTATCAAGCTACTAGTGCAGTTTAAAAATAAAACCACCGACATGATGTTTTATGTTACCACTGCATCAGACAAGGCCCTCCTTGGCAGACAGGGATGCGTTCAGCTGGACCTCATTAGAAAAGTAGAGGTCCTCACAACGTCACCACCTACGACAAAGACAGAGCTTTTCGAACGCTATGCTTCTGTGTTTCAGGGTTTAGGCCAGTTTCCAGGACTGCATCATATTCACACCGATCCGACAGTTCCACCTGTAATACACGGCTGCAGAAAGATTCCGTTTGCGGTGCATGATCGACTTTGTTCAACATTGGATGATCTAGTGAAAAGAGGTGTGATTAGCAAAGTCACTAAGCCCACAGCATGGGTCAGCAGTTTGTTTATCACGGAAAAGAAAAACGGCACCCTCAGAGTTTGTCCCTTGAAGACATACGGTGTAAACTGGCGGGCAAACAGCTGTTCACCATTCCAGACGAAAAGGATGGATATTGGTAACTTAAACTGGATGAGGAATCAGCAATCCTATGTGCTTTCAACACGCCATGGGGCAGGTATCGTTTTCACCGCATGCCGTTTGGCATCAAATCGGCGAGTGAAGTATTTCAGTGTCTAAACTCAGAGAGCTTTGGGGACATAGACGGTCTCTTCATGGTGGCTGACGACATGATTATGGCAGCGTCTTCCAAAGCAGAACATGACGCCATGCTTGAATAGAGTGATGAATAGAGCCGTAGCTCTTAACGTCAAGTTCAACAAAGACAAGCTACAGTACATGGTCAACGAGGTGACTTATTTAGGCCACAGAATCACCAGCGAAGGAATGAAACCAGACGATAACAAAGTGCTAGCAAGCAAGCAGGTTCCTCCTCCTACATACAGAAAAGCACTCCAACGCCTGTTAGGAATGATTCGCTACCTGGCTAATTACATACCCAATGAAGCCCCTCTCACTGCACCACTCAGACTTCTTCTAAGAAAAGACGTAAACTGGCAGTGGCATCAGGAGCAGCAGACAGCACTAGAGCAGCTAAAAACTACCATAACAACAGCACCAGTGCTGAGATACTTTGATCCGAACCTGTTGAGGTACAGGGGGATGCCTCAAAAGATGGTTTGGGAGCTGCATTGCTGCAGAGACAACAGCCCATAGCATATGCTTCAAGAGCACTATCTGTGGTAGAAAAGAACTACGCCCAGATAGAAAAGGAGCTCCTAGCCATAGTATTTGCTCTGAAAAAAATTCATCAGTACATCTACGGCAGTGGTCACCAACCCTGTTCCTGGAGATCTACCGTCCTGCAGACTGTAGCTCCAACCATGCTTCAGCACACCTGTCTGTAATTATCAAGCAAACCTGAACCCCTTGATTAGATAGCTCAGCTGTGTTTGATTGGGGTTAGAGCTAAAATCTTCCGGACGGTAGATCTCCAGGAGCAGGGTTGGTGACCACTGGTCTACGGTGTTCATGTCAGAGTACAGTCGGAACACAAACCTCTGGAGGCAATCCTCACCAAACCCATCAGTGCAGCACCAGCGTGTCTCCAGAGAATGCTGTTACAAATACAAAGGTATGACATTCATGTTGTTTACACTCAGATGCTCAAATCAGATGCTGATTGCAGACACCCTGTCAAGAGCATACATCCAGACTGACGAAGCAGAGAGCCTTGACCTGAGTGAGGAGAAAGTAATCTACGCACTGAATGCAGACTCACTTGATAGCAACATTATGTACAATGGGTATCCTCTGACACTTGCTTCACCTCACATTTGTTCTTGGTCTTAATACTAGTGTACTTTACTATCGTTACCGATCACTGTCGTTGCCGAATTATTTATAACTTTATTTTCTGAACCTATATTAATTGAAATGTAACGCCGCTAGCATATTAGCGTGTTAGCTTTGCCTTCTGTTTACACTGTGGAATATCATCTCCCCCTATTTGTCCTGTGTGCTAACTGTTTCTCTTTTTAAGCGTATATACTAAGACTCATAAGGCAAACTGGGTAAGTTAGGATTGCACTTTATACCCGGTGAGTCATGGCTTCTATTCCTATTGTTGTTATTTGCACCTCATGTCATATGTTTAGCTTAGCCTTCTCTGTCAGCGGCGAGGGTTTTACATGTGATAAATGCAGGGAAGTAGTTAGGCTGACGGAGAAGATCCTAGAATTAGAGTCTCGCATCCAATCTTTATTTGAGGATAGTAAGAGTGTTAGGACCGTAGAAAACATTTGGGATGCGAGCAATGTTAGCGCACACAGCTCGGTTCCGGTTGAAAATCCCCTGCAGCTGGGAAACTTTGTGACGGTGAGACGGCATAGTCGCAGGACAAAACATCACTCAACCGTTCCGATTAAAGTCTCGAACAGGTTTGCCCCGCTCAGTGATGCACCGACTGAGAAACCTGTTGAAAGTGCACTAGTGATCGGTGATTGTATTGTCCAGAACGTTAACATAGTGGCACCAGCCACCATAGTCAAATGTTCACCGGGTCAAATGTGCTGGCTAAGGCTAATTGTAAATTTAGTAAGATTGTTATTCACGTCGGCACAAATGATGTTAGACTCCGTCAATCGGAGATCACTAAAGATAATATTAAAGAGGTGTGTGAGATCGCAAGCACGATGTCAGACACTGTAATATTCTCTGGCCCCCTCACTGCTTACCGTGGTGATGAGATTTATAGCAGATTATCATCACTAAATGGAGTGGTGCCTGCAGAATAATATAGATTTTATAAATAGCTGGAAGAGTTTTGAGGGCAGACCTGACCTGTTGAAACGAGATGGTCTCCATACCTCCTGGGATGGGGTTTCCCTCCTCTCTAGAAATTTGGCTCACAGTCTTAATAATGCTAAAGGCTGACTAACTAGGGCCCAGGTAAGGAAGGAGACAGAATGGCTTAACCAACTGTCTTCTTGCCGTCTCACGTTACAGAATACACAAAATATACAACATGTAATAATCCCTTCTTACAAACAACATAAAACAGAGACTGTGTCCGTCTCCCGGATTAGCAAACATAAGATATTGCGTAAACCTCTTGAAAGTAATTTAATAAACGTTAAACAAATCAAAAATGAACAAAATACAGATAATCAACTGTTAAGACACTGATTGCTTAATATTAGATCTCTCTCAAATAAAGCACTTTTTGTTAACAATATGATAACCGATCATAAAATAGACATGCTTTGTTTGACAGAAACATGGCTAAAGCCAGATGATTATATTACTCTAAATGAATCCGTTCCCCAAGATTATTACTATAAACACGAGCCTCGCCTAAAAGGTAGAGGGGGAGGTGTTGCTGCACTTTACAATAATTATTTTATCATCTCTCAGAAGTCTTATTTTAAATACAATTCTTTTGAAGTCATGGTACTTCACGTATCAACACCTAATACTAAGGACAAAACATTTTTAAAATGTATTCCAGGTATTGTATATAGGCCTCCAGGGCACCACACAGATTTTATTAAAGATTTTGGTGGGTTCTTATCAGAACTAGTACTGGCCGCAGATAGAGTCCTTGTCGTTGGTGACTTTAATATCCATGTAGACAATGATACAGATGCCTTGGGAATGGCTTTCAAAGACACTCTAAACTCCATGGGTGTTAGTCAACATGTGTCAGGACCCACTCACCTTCGTAATCACACTTTAGATTTAATACTTTCTTAAGGTATAAATGTGGACGATGTTAAAATCGTTCAGCAGAGTGAAGACATTTCGGATCATTGTCTGATATTATATTTGCTTCACTGGCCTACGGCTTCAAATCAAACTCCTTGTTACAAATATGGTAGAACGATTACTTCAGCTACCAAAGATGCATTTCTCGATAATCTGCCTGAATTGTCTAAAATATCTAGCATGAGTAAAAACGTTGACGATTTTGACACTACTATTGAAAATTTACCTTCTCTGAAATATTAGACATAGTTGCTCCTCTGCGTTTAAAGAAAATTAAAAATAGCAGCCCAACACCGTGGTATAATGAACACACTCAGACTCTAAAGAAAGCGTCCCGGAAAATGGAGCGCAACTTTAAGAAAACTAATTTAGAGGTATTTCGTATAGCATGGAAGGATAGTACTCGAAAATACAGGAATGCCATAAAAACGTCTAGATCCGCCTACTTTTCATCACTAATAGAGGAAAACCATCACAACCCTAGGTTTTTATTTAACACCGTGGCTAAATTAACAAAAGATAAGTCGTCAGCGACGTCAGATTCTGATTATCAGCATAACAGTGATGAATTTATGAACTACTTCACTAGTAAAATCCAAGATATAAGAGAAAAAATTATAACAATGCAACCTGTAGTGAAACCCGCTGAACAAACTAACTACAGCACCCCTAAGGAGAAATTGTAATTATTTTCTACAGTAGATCACGATGAACTGTCTAAAATCATTAGATCATCTAAATCAACAACATGCATGCTAGACCCTATACCTACAAAACTACTGAAAGAAATGCTCCCAGAAATTATAGATCCTCTTCTTAGTATTATTAACTCATCTCTGACATTAGGACATGTGCCTAAAGCATTTAAGGTGGCTGTTATAAGGCCTCTTTTAAAAGAAACCAAACTCGACCCTAAAGAACTAGGGAATTACAGGCCTATATCGAATTTACCATTTATATCTAAAGTTCTGGAAAAAGTAGTTTCAACTCAATTATGCTCCTTCCTCCAAAGGAATGACATTAATGATGAATTCCAGTCTGGATTTCGAGCATGTCACAGTACAGAGACTGCTTTGATCAGAGTTACAAATGATCTGCTTTTAGCGTCTGACCGTGGCTGTATTTCGTTATTGGTGCTGCTAGACCTCAGTGCTGCATTTGACACCATTGACCACAGCATACTTCTACATAGACTCGAAAATTACGTCGGCATTAACGGAATAGCATTGAAATGGATTAAGTCTTATTTATCTGACCGTTTTCAATTTGTAGCAATAAACAATGAGGTGTCCCGCAAATCACAAGTCCAGTACGGTGTACCACAGGGCTCAGTTTTGGGGCCTCTGCTCTTCGCATTATACATGCTACCTCTGGGAGATATAATAAAGCGACACGGAATTAGCTTTCACTGTTATGCTGATGATACTCAACTTTATATTTCCTCGAAGCCTCATGAAACCCAGCAGTTTCATCGAATAAAGGATTGCATAGTTGACTTAAAAATGTGGATGAGTAACAATTTTTTACTACTAAACTCGGACAAAACAGAAGTGTTACTTACTGGACCGAAAACCGCTATACGTAACAACCAAGAATACCGCTTAACGATTGATGGATGCTCCATAAAATCCTCGTCATCAGCTAAGAATCTTGGCGTTGTATTCGATAGTACTCTGTCATTTGAAAGCCATGTCGCCAACACCTGTAAAATTGCATTTTTCCATCTTAAGAATATATCTAAACTACGTCATATGCTGTCACTGTCAGATGCAGAGAAATTAAGTCATGCATTCATGACATCAAGACTAGATTATTGTAATGCACTTCTAGGTGGATGCCCTGCAGGCCTATTACAAAAACTGCAACTTGTTCAAAACGCGGCAGCTCGAGTTCTTACACGTACAAAAAAGTATGAGCATATAACCCCGGTTCTGTCAACCTTGCACTGGTTACCTATAAAGCATCGCATTAACTTTAAGATCTTGCTTATTACCTATAAAGCCCTACATGGTCTAGCGCCGCAGTATTTGAATGAACTTCTATTGTATTACAGACCTCAACGTACATTACGCTCTCAGGCGTCCTGTCAGTTGGTAATACCTAGAATTTCAAAATCAAGTGCAGGTGGTAGATCCTTTTCGTATCTAGCGCCTAAACTTTGGAATATTCTTCCCTGCACGGTCCGGGAGGCAGACACACTCTGTCAGTTTAAATCTAGACTAAAGACTCATCTTTTTAATCTTGCATACAATATTCCTCCATAATATTAATCCTCAGAGGATTTAGGCTGCATTATTTAGATCAACCGGAACCAGAAACACATCCAATAACAAATGATGTACATGTTGCATCAAAGAGTGCAGAACAGTACTCTACTCTCAGCCAGTCTTGTCTCTTTGTTCCAAGGTTACCGCAGGATGCAGTTCATCCCCAGACACGATGGCAGAGCTGAGAATGGGAAGCGGTGACCTGACAAGAGCTAAGAGGATAGAGCTGGATAAAGGACGTGACAACTTTGATTTTCCTACAACATTTCAAATGTTATTAGATTGTGAATGATAATCTTAAATCTATCATTTACCTTATTAAGTTTATTTTTTATTTTTATTTAGCCTTGTTGTGCAAGCACTGTTGAGCTTGTGCAGAGGCAGCAGCTTTTGCCAGAGGGGAACTGGAATCCCCTGGTTGGGCCTGGGTTCTCCTGAGGTTTTTTTTTCTCGATGGGAGTTTTGGGTTCCTCACCACCGTTTGCATATTGTTTTGCACTATCTGCCTGGCCGGGGGGGCTGCTTTAGAATTCAGAAATTAGACATAATTAATATTGCATATAAGAATTTATAGTCCGTTTAATATTTGACCTGTGGTTCTTTCTCCTTTATCGCCAATGTGTGCTTTCACTGTGTGTGTGTGCGTCTATGTCAATGTGTGTGTGTGTATGTATGTTTGCATATTGTGTGTGTGGAGCATTTGTATGTCTGTCTTTGTTGTTTTCACCTTTGTCTTGTTTTTACAGGTATATGCCTTTAGTTTTTTTACTTGTATTCAATGTGTCTCATGTACAGCTGCTTTGTAACAATGAAAATTGTAAAAAGCGCTATATAAATAAAGTTGAGTTGAGTTAATATTTATAAGCTTGATACAGGAGCTGTCATATAAAACCACCAGAGTGGAAAATCACCAGACTTTCTGTTTAGTTGTCCTGGAGACAACAGATACTTATATCAGCATATAACAGCATAAGACATGATACAACTTTCAACGAGGTTAAACAACAAGAAAGTAAGGCACATCTTATGTGAATAGAAGCTAATACTAATAGGAATGAATACATATGATATATGAACTTTGTATTAAACACAGATGCAATATTTGTAGAGGACAGGACGAAATCCAGATTCTCACACCGATCATTTTAAGGGCAGAATAATAACAATAATAAGAATTAAACATACAAATACATTAGGTTTCTGGCACTACGGGCTCGAACCCTAATAATAAAGATAGTTATTGTTTCATTGTCTTCTTGTTTCATACTCGTTGTCTTCGGTCTCTCTCATCACCATGGTTACGAAATCGTGTGCTCCCGTTTTACCAGCCTAAAAGTGACGAGTCTGCCGTTTCTCCCCTGTGCGCCGCCAAGCTCCAAGAGGCTACCTATAGCGGAGGTGAATGCCCTCGGACCAAAACAGCAGGTGAGAATGTTAAAATGATTAAATGTTAATGTTTCTGTGCGTCCATTGACCGAAATGGACAGAGTCTCACACTTTCTTTTTTTTTTTTGCAGGTGGGAGAAGTTTTTGGCAAAGTCAAGCTCAACGGTTCTGTGAGCAAGGTGGTGGCCGTCAACGGATCAGATTGTGAGCCCAAAGAAATTGTTATCTATGACGGGACGGGCGACATGAAGGTGACTCTGTGGGACCCTTTTGCGAACGCAACTGAGGCCACGAAATCTTACGCCTTCAAATATCTGTGCACTCGGGACAGAGCCGATCACCGATTTGACCGTGGTGGAAGACGAGAGCGAAACTAGCCAGCAGGAATCGAGGTCAACGGCGCTTTTGAGTGCCAAACTGAAGGGCGTCGAAATCACCATCCAACGCCGATGTCCCAGTTGCCGCGACAGACAGACGGCGTTCGTTGAATAGTCCGCGTTGCACCGGTGCGAGGGCTGCAGGCTGAAGCAGTCGTCGCTGGCCTTCGTCGCTTCCTTCTCCGGAAAGGCCATAGTCGGGACAGACAACGGCTAAGACACCGTGGTGCTCATCAGCTAGGTGCTGTCCACATACTTGCGGGGGGGCGGCCTGGGCAGTCTGTTGAACGACGCGGAGGCCATCGAAGATCACCTTCTGGTGTAACCCGGCCTAGACCTGACCATGAACGCCGATGGGTTCCTTTTGTCTATGCAACGAGCTGCTGAGACACCTGCCCCTTCGGAGGACACTTTAATCAACTCTGACGAATTCCTTCAGAAGTTGCTGGAACTTGCGGAGGTTGCAGAACCACCTCCCTCTTCAAGATTCCGTTTAGTTTGTTCGTGTTCGGCCAATGACTTTGCCACTAATGTCCGGTTTGAAATGCCCGTACTTTAAATGCTTTATTAAGTACGTATTTTTGAATTTTGAAGTTTTGCTGAATGTTTCTGTTCGTGTTTCTTGCTGTTGCGTTAAACGTTTTGCATGTCTGTATTGCAATAAAGTTCAGATCTTAGTCGAACCTCTCTGCATGTCTTAATGTTTTATTGTTTGAGGAGTCTTCTCCGTTAACGGTACCTTGTCTTGTGTTTAAGAATCATTTTGAAGTGGAGATGTTTTGACTAGAGGGTGAGGCCTAATAAAGTGACGTTTTTCTTGTAATACTGCTTTTCACCTGAAAGTCTGAGCTACAGAAAACTGGTAAAATATGCCTTTCAAATTTTTTTTTTCAAAGACATCCATTAATGTTTGTAATGCATAAGTGCCAGTATACTGTAAAATTATTCTTTAGGTTTAGTAAATACTACCCATGCAAAGTTACATTTGACTTAAATATAGGTAGCAAAGTATACTGTACACAAACTTACTGAATCTATTCAATAACTGGCAACGGATTTACAAGGAATATCATTGAATAATTCTAGCTCAATTTTAATTTGGTTAATTTAATTAAAAATGTGATGCTTTCCAGCTAACAAGTGTACTGTCAGCACATCCCTTAGTGGTTTTTAAAAACGTATGTCTAGTTTTTTAACGTTTTAAGTTCCCAGCTAACGAGTCACCATCATGGTAATGATTCCCTGAGTTGGGCTCTTGTCCCTTGACTTGTGTTTTAGACTTTTTGGAGTGTTGTAGTTGTGCGCATGTGAACAGTAATGGCAATGCATGAGAATCTAATCCAATAGAGTTTACTGGTGGTCATTAATCACCATTCGAATCACTGAACATATATTAATTGTAAACTGTGCTTTTGATCATGAGTAATATCAGTTATAGTTTAATTGCATTTTAATATCTAGAATATTTGCTAAAACGCGACACAGAATTCAGACAAACAGACATTAGTGAATATATTGCAAATGGTGTCACAGTTGTCGGGTCGGTGTGTACACTCCTGAAGTTCTGTCTTGTTAACCTTGCCTCGGCAACCTGGGGCTGTCTTTTAGCGGCACGTTGTAGGAATTAACAGCCTTAACAGCATAAACTAATTTCATACTCGCGTTAACTGTGTTCTATTGTCAGATCGTTGCCTGTTTTCTAACCTAGTATACCTACGGCCCACCTGTCCGTTATCCTTGCGGGTGTGGATTAATTACCGGACTTCAGGAAAATCTATCAGATGCGGATATAATTTTGTTCAAGCAGTGCTCTAGTCACGGAGGATCATAGGAACCACCAGTACCCAACAAACACAGAACGTTCCCATATGGTTCCCATTTGGTTATTTTTTTGGGAACCAAAAGAGAACCTTTAGAGAACGTTCCCTGCAAGTTATTTTTTGGTTTTATTTAAATAGCCTAAAAATAACCTAATGGGAACGTTCTCTGCAGGTTCTCGTTTGGTTACATAAAAATAACCTAAAAATAACCTAATGGGAACGTTCTCTACAGGTTCTCGTTTGGTTACATAAAAATAACCTAAAAATAACCTAATGGGAACGTTCTCTGCAGGTTCTCGTTTGGTTACATAAAAATAACCTAAAAATAACCTAATGGGAACGTTCTCTGCAGGTTCGCTTTGGTTAAATAAAAATAACCTAATGGGAACGTTAAACGCATTAAAGCATAACACTATGATCTTTTATCAGATTACCGTTTTCAGCCAGTAGGGGACGCTCACACAATGTTTGTTTGAGCACGTACCATTTTTCTGGAAAGCCCCCAACACTGAATTCAGGAAGCAAACTGAATCATCAGGTAATGTGTAGAAATTAATCAGCTTCAAACAGTTACATGTACTATAAAAAAGATAGGACTTAAACAGAAATCACTTCACAAAGGTTTATTACCCACATGTGCAAGCATAACATGTTTATTGTTTTTACCAATAATTGAGAAAGTTACAGTGCTGATTCAAATTCCTTTAAATCAAGTTATTGTAGAGTGGAATAAAATGTAACAGTACATAGGCTACATAGTACCAAGTACTGCCCTGTATCAGTAATGCACAGTGGGGACCAAATAATATACTGTATAATATCCATTTGTATGATGTACACAGATCATGTTGAGACGGCATGAATTTCTGGACAGCAGAATAGTTGAAAAGCTATGTCACAGGAAAAGAGGCAGAACATTACTGTATTCTCCTCACTGAAAAATAAACATTAGGCAGTCAGGCAAGACATATGGGAAAACACCCGTCTGTGTCTCGTATCTGTGTTTCATGTCTGATTTAGTCTTTGGAGTGGATTCAGCTAATATACATGTATAAGCTGATGATACAGTTAGCAGCATCTTCTGTAAACCAAACATTAATAAACTTACAGAATCCATTTTATGTTATTCAATGCTCACTGTTACAGATGAATTTGGTTTTAATCAATACAAATCAGTGATAAGAGTATTACGTTAACAACGCAAGGTTGAGGGTTCGATCCCAGGGGATAGCACATACCTATGTATAAATGTGTAGGATAATCCAATTTAATTGGCAGAATGCGTTAATAAAGGAACCAGATGTGGTAACCTCAACTCTAGATGGTAAACATATTGAAATAGTTAGCTCCTATAAACATTTAGGTATATTGATGGATGAGAAATTGGTTTTTAATGTAAACATTGATAACTTGTTGAGAAAACTCAAACCCGAACTGAGGTTTCTTTATCGTTTGAAAAGCTGCATTAATTATGAGGAGAGAAAGACATTTATAGAGAGTTTTTGTCTATAGATTATGGGGACACTGTTTACATGTATGCAGCCTCTTCCGTATTAAGGAAATTGGATATTGTCTACCATGCGGCCTTACTTTTTGTGTGTGGTGCAGATTCACGCTCTGATCATTGAATATTACATGAATCTGTGTCATGCTCATCTTTAAATTTTAGGAGGAAAGTTCATATATATATATATATATTTATTTCTTAGACACCTCTGGGCAAATTAGCTAATCTAATCTTTTAACCTTGTACACAAATAGTTATTGCATCTCAATCGTATTTCAACTTAAAAAAATCCAAACGTGTCCTCAGAATTTGGTAAATGTGATTTTCATTTTATGCCCATTGGGCATGTAATGATTTGCAAAGGGTATTTAAATTGGTGTCCTTTCTATCCTCATGCACTTTTAAATGTATTTTGTATTCTGTTTTAAAAGATTCCTTTAAAACCAAGTCTTAAGTGTTTATCTTGATTTACTTGTTTTTGGTAATGAGTACTATGTGTCTTTTGTGTGAAACTTTGTGTGCCACTGACTTGACCCCCGGAAAAAGAGACTGTGAAGTCTCAATGGGATTTTGGATCCTCGTAAAAAATTTTTTTTTTGAAAAGTCTTTAAATCACTTTGTCTTCCTAAACTAGCCAAAAAAAACAAATGATTATCAAATGAAATGAGAAATTACCAAATGAAAGAATTTTATAACAATGCAAAAACTATAATACTGTAATAATAAAAGTTAATATTTAAATAAAATAACAGATCATTTTTTATTAATAGTAATAACAAGGGTTCCCTTTCTGTCGGTCTCTCGACGTTGTGTCGAGAACGACAGATGGGGGTTCGCCCTTGAGAACCAATCAACTCTGACTACTATAGAAAAGGCCAATGAAATTTGGCGAATGAAATTTGCATGCCGGGCTCCGCCCCCGGATATCCGGTATAAAAGGAAGCCGGCGTGCAGCATTCATTTACCTTTTGTTCTTCAGAGCCATCGCTCATGAGTACAACTCAGGATTCAATCCTCTACAACTACACTGCTGGTGCTACGACGTGTTACAGCGGATCGTCCCTTCCTGCAGCGACCTTCCCCTGGGCGTCTCGGCGGTTCCGGAGGTGTTAGAGATTTTTTCTAAAAAGTCCTTTTCAGGACTGAATGAGCATTCTCCAGCGCGGCATGTCCCGCTGTTCTCTTGGGTGCGGCACCCTCATCGAGCACCGTTCTACGGGCGACCAAGGCAGCGGCACGGGCCCTGGGTCGGACGATGTCCACGGTAGTGGTCCAGGAGAGACACCCCCGGCTATACCTTGTGCAGAAGAGTGACACCAAGGAAGTACGCTTTCTTGATGCACCCATCTCGCAGGGTGGGTTGTTGGTATCACCGTCGAGGACTGCGCTCAGCAGTTTTTGACGGTGAAGCAGACAGTGGCAATTTGCCACATTTTTTCACGCTGCGACTCGGCCGCCTACAGGCCTCCGAGATCTCACGTGACGTCTGCTTCCCTGCAACCCAGGACCCCTTCGACATCAGCTCCGGTGCCTGTGCCCCCACAGGCGGCACCCCGGAAGCGGAAATCGAGGGGGAAACCTCCACCCCGTCAGCAACCTTCTCGCGAGAAGGGACACTAACGGGAAGACCCCAGGGAGAACAACATCGGGCCCGAACCTTCACAGCCACGGCTCTGATTGGTCGGTACGGGACGGCTCCTGCCTCGTCACCAAAGCCGGACCCTTTTCAGGGCCTGGCGCCCACTTACTCACAGAGTTTTTCGGTTCTTCCCGGGTGTACTTGCAGCCGATCGCACACTCCACTGGACTGTGCCCGGCAAACCCGACCTCACGCCCTGGCGAGGCGTAGGGTCGTATACACACGACAGCTGCTACCACTCTCAAACCGACAGTGTGTGCAGCTGTCCCGCTAGGCAGGTAAGTAGGCGGAGCCAACCTTTTCTCCGGGGACCCCCCGTGACAGATGGTTAGCTCCGCCAGCCGACGAACCACCCCCCGTGGGAATGATGAAGCAGACCGTCCCCTTGGTCACCCTGTACAGTCCCTGGGAGCTCGAGAGCTGCCCACACTGTCTCGCTGACTAATGAGGGCGGTCCGTCTTGGTTACTCGATCCAGTTCGCCAGAGACTCTCCCAAAGTTTCGGGGCATCATCCCTCCCTGGGTCGAGGCAGGGACGCCTCCGTACTTCGGGTAGAGGTCACCACCCTTCTGGCAAACAGGCATCGAGCTCGTCCCTCAAAACCAAGATGTTCAGTGGGTCACGACCCGCACTTCATCGTTCCCAAAAAGACGGTGGGTTGCGCCCAAAGGTCTGCGTACCCGGAACAGAGCACCTTCACAAGCTGCCGTTCAGGGTGCTCACACAGAGGCGCGTCCAGACATCTATCAGGTGTCAGGATTGGTTCGCGGCAATCGACCTGAAGGACGCTTACTTTCATGTCTCGGTCCTCCTCGATACCAGCCGTTCCCACGGTTCTCGTGCGAGAGGCGGGCATATCAGTACAGAGTCCTCCCTTTCGGTCTGTCCCTGACCGCCCTTTCTCCCTTAGGGGAAGAAGGCGAGCGGGTACTAAACTACCTCAGCGACTGGCCCACCCTGGCACACTCGCGAGATCTGTTGTGTACAGGAAGGGACCTGGTGCTCCGGCACCTAGATCGATTGGGACTCCAGGTCAACCGAGAGAGGGGCAAGCTCTCCTCAGTGCGGAGCATCCTCTCTCTTGGTATGGAACTCAACTCTGTCACCACGGCGGCGCTACTGTCCGCAGTTGCGCCCAACCAGTGTTGAACTGTCTGAAATGAACATTTTAGACAGACAGCGGTCCCCCTGAAACAATTCAGAGACTCCTGGGACACATGGCGTCCTCGCGGGTTGATACCCCTCGGGTTGATGCACATGTGACCGCTCCAACACTGGTTTCAGAGTCGAGTTCCGAGGAGAGCGTGGCACACTGGCAGCAGGAGCATGGTGATGCCGCCCTGCTGCCAACGCACCATAACCCCTAGTCTTTATGACTTTTTTGACGGACTCAGGTCCCTCTTGGCAGGTTATGAGGCAGGTCGTGGTGACGGCTGACGTCTCCCTGCAGGGGTGCGGTGCAGTGTGCAACGAGCACGCAGGTGGGGTGTTGGACGAACCCCCGCCTGCGGTGGCATATCAATTGCAAAGAGTTGTGGGCTGTGCTACTTGCACTGAGCAGGCTACGGCCTCTCGTGTAAGACATGCACGTGCTGGTCCGAGGACAGCACTATAGCTGTAGCGAGCACAGATCGTCAGGGTGGCGTTCGCTCACAGCAGCTAACACAACTTGCTCGACGCCTCCTCCGGTGAAGTCAACATGTGACCCGTTCCCTGCGGGCCACACACACCCCAGGCAAACTGAACTAGACAGCCGACGTGCTCTCTCGCCAGTTTATGCCTCGTGGAGAGTGGCGACTTCACCCCCGCGCACCAGCTCATTTGGAGGCTGTTCGGGTAGGCCCAGGTAAACCTGTTCGCCTCCCGTAACACCACCATTTGCCCGCTTGATATTCCTGCCCTCGGCACGGATATCCTTGCGCACAGCTGACCGCGGGATGGGTGGAAGCACACCTTCCCCCCCCAGGAGCCTCCTTGCACAGACGCTGTGCAAGGTCAGGGAGCAGGAGCACCAGGTGTTATTGGTTACACCACACCGGTCTAACCGCACTTGGCTTCAGAGCTAATGCTCTGGACAGCGACTCCCCCTGAACCGTTCCCCTGACAGAGGACCTGCTCTATCAGGGGACGGACACGTTCTGGCATCCCAGATCTGACCTCTGGAACACCCATGTCTGGTCTCTAGACGGGAAGAGAAGATCCTGAGATGGCTACTCCCCCTCTCGGCGGAGACCATCACCCAGGCTAGGGCCCCATCTACTAGGCGGTTACACGCCTCTAGACGGCGCCTCTTCTCGTCCTGGTGTCTCTCTCAAGGAGAAAGACCCACTGAGGTGCTCGATCAGGATTGTGTTTTCCTTCTTACGAGACTGGAGACTAACATCTCCCCTCCACGCTGAATGTGTATGTAGTCGCTCCTGCCACTCATCACGACTCAGTCGGTGGAAAGTTTCTAGGGCAACACGACCTGGTCACCAGGTTCCTAAGGGGCGCGAGAGGGCGTAATCCGCCTCACCTCCGCTCCATACCCTCTTGGGACCCTAAGTGGTCCTGGGGAGCCTCAGGGCCCCCCAAGAGCCCCTCGGAGGTTCCGATCTTCCTCACTGAGTAAGACGGCCCTCCTGACGGCGCTCACTTCCTTCAAGAGGGTAGGGGACCACCGAGCATCCTCCGTGTCCCCGGATTGCCTTAAATTCGGCCCTGGAAACTCTCACGTTAGCTTGAGACCCAGGACCGGATGCGTGCCCAAGAAGTTCCCACTACTCCCTCCGGGGCCAGGTGGTGAACTTGCAGGCGCTCCCCATAGGGGAGGAAGACCCAACCCGATCAGTGTTGTGTCCAGTACGTGCTGGACCGCACGCAGAGCTCTGAAGCTCTGACCAGCTCCGTGTCTGTTGGAGGACAGCAGAAGGGGAAGGCTGTCTCCAAACAGAGGCTGGCGCACTGGGTCGTGGACACCGTTACGACGGCATCCCGATCTCAGAGTCTCCCATGCCCATTGGTAGTGAGGGCTCACTCCACACGGAGTTTAGCCACCTCCTGGGCACTGGCAGAAGCGCCTCTCTAGCAGACATCTGTAGAGCTGCGGGTTGGGCTACGCCCAAACACCTTCACAAGGGTTAACAACTTTTGTGTAAACCCGGTGTCAGCCCACGTCCTGCGTGGCGACATGTAGGACTGGCATCCGGGGGGACGTATGCCTGCGAAAGCACCTTTCCACCCTCTAACAGGTTGGGTCAGTGTGCTATCTACCTTTTTCTTCTTACCCAAACACATGGCTAAGAAACTGGTACCTCACCTACCTCCCTTCTTACCCAGACACTGGTTAAGAATAGGCATTCCATCCATCACCAAACAAGCACCACCTGGGGGATGGCTGGGCAGAGCAGCCTTCCCCCTTAGGCCGGGATACCATGTGAGCTATCACAGATAGCTCTAACCGGACCTAGTGCTACCGGACGTATGTAACACCCCCTCCGTGGGCTGTTCCGTCTGATGTATCCTCATGAGTATGGTTCCCACTCCTGGTAACCCATGAGCTTCCCTAGGTGGACCTCCACCTCGCGGTTAACTACTCAGTCCGCACGTTCCATGCGTTCTCCTCCAAGGACGAGACCATACCTATATCCACCATTTTCCTCCCCACGGGCAGGAGGTGGCCTCTGCAGCGCATTCCTGATTAAGGAAGTGGCGCTTACCCGGTGTAAACCCGAGCCGGACGGCCTCTCGCCTGTAGAGAGCTAAGGCCCCGTCCGTGAAAGGTTACCGGTCAGGGCTGTACCCATCTTTCTCTTAGAAAGCTCTGGAACCCTCCGACCACCACACTGGAAGGTTACAGTTTCGCGAAAGCATCGAGCTGACACGCCCAGGCTTGTTACCGATGCTTCGCTAGAGATTGTGACGCGATACAGCATTGTGGCGTTTTCCATAGGCAACCCCATCTGTCGTTCTCGACACAACGTCGAGAGACCGACAGAAAGGGAACGTCTTGGTTACGTATGTAACCTCAGTTCCCTGATGGAGGGAACGAGACGTTGTGTCCCTTATGCCACAAACACGTATCGTATTCTGCTGCAGTCATGAGAGGCTCTCAGGCTCTTCAGAACAAGAGGTAAATGAATGCTGCACGCCGGCTTCGTTTTATACCGGATATCCGGGGGCGGAGCCCGGCATGCAAATTTCATTCGCCAAATTTCATTGGCCTTTTCTATAGTAGTCAGAGTTGATTGGTTCTCAAGGGCGAACCCCCATCTGTCGTTCTCGACACAACGTCTCGTTCCCTCCATCAGGGAACTGAGGTTACATACGTAACCAAGACGTTATTCTTATACAAACCTATGATATCATTGTGATAAAGGACCCAGGAACCATGCATTCTGCATGTTGTTGCAGTGTCACAATGGTTAAATCAATGTCATGAATTGTGCAAACACTGTACATACGTCTAAATTTTAGAATCAGAAAGAACGCAACATATTATACATGGTTCTTAATAGAAATTGTGATATGCTTTTTTTTGGAAGATTGTCCACCCTACAGCAGCTCGTAAACAAAAAAGACAAAGACAAAAGCCAAAAATGTAAATTTACTCCTTAAAATAATCAAATCTTATACTTTATGTATCATATGCACTTTGGCTGGTCAAGCTACAAATAATAACACATAGATAGATTTCAGTATTAAATGTCATTTTTTGTATAAGACATACAGGGATTGCTTAAATGAGTCAAATATTGTTTTGAACCTATTCTTTTAAAAATAACCCCATAAAGCTGATGTTCTAACATGAATCCGACATCCCAGTGATTGATATGAAAATGTCGACATTTTAAGCAGCTGCAGTTATTTCCCAAAATATTGTCATCATGGCTCTTCACCAATACTCTTCTAAAATTTGAGGTGTCACTGACAGGTGAAAGGCTACACTGACAGAACACACAGGTACAGAATATATAGTTCATGGGTGGTGAGGGGACTGTTGACAGGTGTAGGGATTGCAGACACGAAACAGATTCGGGAGCGTGGAGGACCGTGGGTAATGGAGTCCTCGGGCAAACACGGGGAGAAACCGGGACACAGGGTCGCTGTGGAGGAGATGGTTACCAATTCTTACCACTTAGGGTGTGCTTGTCAGAATGGTCAAGATCAGTGCTACAGGTCGCTCAGCATTTTTGGGCAAGAAAATGTGGTGAGGCTGTTGAAGAGAAGGCTGAGCTGGACAAGTCATTCGACTAGAAAAGAAAATGGGGAAATAGGTAATACGTTTACAATCTCATTTATTCAAATATTGAACAATTTAAGGTAATACATTTAAAAATGAATAAATATGTAAATACTACTCTAGTTATAAGACAGGGTTGGGTTGTTGTAAAACCAACAATTTCCACAAATAAACACATGTCATTCTTACCTCTAAAAATACCAGATGCTGCAACATGTTGTCATACACATTCAACAGATTTGTTTGCAGCGCTTCTCTTTCAAATAGCTTAGGTGACTCACATGAATCGCCATTTACTTGTTGAACAAAGAGACATGCATCCACTTTTCTGAAAAAAGAAGGAAAAATAATAAAAATGTGTTCACAATCCTATGCACACACAAAAAATGTTTCCCAGTCTTTCTACAGGTATACTCTCAGTACTGCACACTTAATCATTTTTGTATTGCTATTTTAACAATTCCATTCTGATTTGACACCATACAGTAATTTTCTGATGTAAATTACTTAAATTATAAGCAGACTGGATATATGTAAATGTAATTTCAAACTATTAATAAAATCTAGTTTTTATTTTACTCAGGCACATTAGAGAAAGCAGTTCAAGACAAGTTCTCCAATTATGCATTTTATTGGAAACATTATCTTAATCACTTTTTGTTATTTAATGGAACGTGGATAGAAGGCATTTATTATATTAATGTACATAGATTTTTTTTAACTGAAAGAAAAAAAATGAACTGCTGTATATAGTAGAGTTACATAGTCGCGCGTCAGGCCCGCGAGCCTGACTGCGGTCATATAAGCTGAGGTCTGGGCCCACCACGTATGAGATGTATTTTCTGCCAATTCGAAGCCTAACCAGGAGAAGGAGAAGGAGCAGCCTACCCTCTCGTCGCTGTCAGTCCGCGTGGAGTTTTGAATGGATTTGATGGGGAACGCAGACGATAGACTGGAGGCGACGTCATGGTAGGAACGTCAACTAGCGGCGACGTTGCGACGGCGTATGTTAGAATTTTGTAAAAAAATGCACGTGTACTATGGGAGGTGGATAGTGCCATGGATTCCCTTCCGAAGGAGACAGTCGTGTAATTTTACGTGAGAGAAGAATACGTCGCCACCATAGACGTGTGACACTAACGTCGTGGATAAGTACGTCGCCACCATAGACGTGTGACACTAACGTCGTGGATAAGTACGTCGCCACCATAGACCCGTGAAACTAACGTCGTGGATAAGTACGTCGCCACCATAGACGTGTGACACTAACGTCGTGGATAAGTACGTCGCCACCATAGACGTGTGACACTAACGTCGTGGATAAGTACGTCGCCACCAAATACACATGGATGTTAAGTTTAAAGTCACGCATCCTTGCTTCCGGTTCCAAACTCTATAGCAGAGAAATGTTATACAGTTTTTTGGGTGGTTCATTCCTCCCCCAATGCAAACATAATAAGCTGTACATGTGATTCTAATACATTTCTCAATGCTAAATAGAATGTGCCCGTTTTACGCTTTATTTAATGTTGCTTTCTAATGCCCTTTGGAGAAAAATACAATATTGCCTGATAGAGAAAGGGGTTGCTGATGCATTCACCTGTAATTTATAGCTATTATACAGGATGAATATATGCTGTTATGCTTTGTGTAATTTAATTAATAACTAATATTGGCAACAAATTATAAATAAATGTAGATTTTTTAAATCCCCTCAGTATCCTTTTTTACAGAACTTTAAAAAAAAGAAAATATATAAAAACATATTGTACGAGACAAACTGTGTTATAGGCTGTTATTTCCATTTTTAGAAATTGAGGGGCGCTGTTAACACGGTGGTGTATTTTGTATTTTAGCGACCTAACTAATGGTGTAAAACAGGTGCAAAAAAGGGCAAAAAGCTTTTTAACGCATTCGCAACCACGCAGCAAAATCATGGAAATTGTATGCACCTTACGTCTTTAAACACATTGGATTATGCACGTTGGTGTGGAGCCAATAAACTCTATGATGATGCAAATAAGAAATGGTCTTTTCGTTCCTTATGGAGATGAAACAAAGAGACAAACAACAGTACATGATGAAAGCACGTAAACCTACCAATCTCTGGATCAAACAACGCAATGGTTTAAAGTTTTAGATTTAGCTCCTACACATATCTAAATGTACCAACAAGTAAAATCAATTTTCTAATCCACCTATCCGTGTTATCGTTTACATTAAAATTAATTGTTTTAATCTTTAAAATCAAGAGTTTGTTTTACTCAGAGGTACCATGATTGCATTTGTAGAATGAAATAAAAAAAACATGAATAATGGTGTGCAATGAATATTTCAAATGTATAATTATAAATATATAATTTCAATAATTATAAGTCATCAAATGGATTGGTTCAAAGCACTGATTAATTCAGAATCAAAACCTAAAAAGACTAAACAAAGTCTTTATGAATGGAGAATTTAATCCCTTAAATTATTCAGAAAAATTCAGTTTGGATCATTTACTTTACATTCTGAAAGAATTAAACTTTAAATAAATGACGTGCCATAAATCCAAGCAAAAGCCAATACAAATAAAAAATTTAGTACATTCAGTTTTTATTTATTCAGACTGTTTAACCAAAACGTCATAACCCCCCTACAGGCCTCTTCCCCATATATACTCAATTGTTTTTTAAATTCTGTTTGCCTCTATGCCCCAAGGGTAACTTGTGAAGGCTTTAACTGAAAAAAAAGAGCTATAACATTAAATCAATATACTGAACATTAAGAATTTGTTTAGAAAAAATCCAATTTTAATAAGTTGTCAAAACACAGCTCAGATGTACAGTCCTCTTTTAAACAATACAATTGTGAACGTATAATGTACAAACAGTACATAATGACCGAATTATGCTGTATGGCACATTGAGTTTAAACTTTGCCAAATCCAAAACAGCCTTTTACTGCAAGCCTCATCAATTCCATAAAGCCATCTTCTTGTGTCATTGCTCTCGGCAAAAACAAAATAAGAGCACATGTTGAAGAAAAAGGGATCCTGCGACAGCCCTCTTCTTGGTCATAAAACTCTATTGAGCATTTTTGTGGAAAGCCGAGAGGAGGTAGTGCATCAGCACCAGTGACAAAAGCAAGAAGTTCTTCAAAGGTTATATCCTTTGCTTCTCCCTCTAAATAGAGATTGAATAGAGTTATAAACTGCACAATAATAGTAAGCTCAAATTTCTATTCATTACATTAAACTGTTATACTCGAATCAGAAATCAATCAACATGACCTCACCTTGAATGGACATCAATAGGCACTCCCACTGAAATATTCTGTCTTCCTCTTGGTCGCGTTTATTACTCCCCTCAACGCTCCATTTGATGGTGAAGAGGTCTCTAAAATCACAACATGACAGAGGTTCGGGGTTGTGAGTGAATAGTGGCATGAAAGCACTCCAATCTCTTGCAACCATCTCCCAAAACTGTCCACAGGAATTCATGCCAGCTTGAAATTGTTGGACCATGCTGGCCACCCTGAAACGCACATCAATTTATACAAAATTTTCCACCAAATGTTAATGAGTGAACATAATTTTTAAAGCTTCAGCATGTTGATTACAAATGAAGAGCTCTATTCCAAAACGCATTAAACGCCACATTAAAAAAAATGAGTTTGTAATGCCATTTTGCTTTGAACTAAACCTGTTCACTGCTCCATCAATGTTTCATGCCAAATCGCTATATTTCCTTGTTTAAAATGTACTGCAAGATTCAGTTTCTTTCCAAAACCCTATAAGTCCTGAACCTGTTTTTAGCCTAAATGCCATATGTCCTCTCAACCAATCAGAATTCGCTCATTAGTGGTTTTTGTATGTGTTATTTCTAAATTATTTGTTGTATGTGGTGGAAAATATTGAAACATGAAATTGAAAATATTTATTTTATTTTACTATTTAGTTTGTAACTATTTTCTTTATTTGGCTGTTATTTATTACATGCATTTGCATTTATTTGATTTATATTAATTTATAGTATGAGTCCATGATGTCAAATGTTTCATGTTCTCTTGTTTGTTTGTTTGCTAAAAAAAAGGATGGATGGATGGATTTGTAGCGTTAAAAAAAAAATCATCAACAATATTTTTGTTTCATTTAACAATAATTGTTTAGCATGTTCAGACTGAGCCAACAGACCATTTTAACAGGATAAATTGAATATAAACAAAATGTATGGGTCTAGGTAAGAAAATGTCATTTTCATGAAAGCTATAAAATGGATTTATATTGTTTTGGAAAAGAGCTCTTCAAATGTTTGTCCAATTTCCAGAGAAATAATAACACACTCTACCTGTGGTAGATATAGTGTGTCACAACTTGTGCAAATACTGAAGGCATGTCTTGAAGAGTGGCAGAAAAGATGCTCGGGACTCCACATTCTGCAATCCAATCGCCTAGATCCGCTTTAATGTTACTGAAGTCTGCATCACCCATGCATTTTTGAAGCTATGGAAACAAATTTATCAGTACTATAGGTGCGGTATGGCATTAAAAGTGAAACCTCACAATTGATAAAATCTTGAGGGAAACATGCTTTTCCCAAAAACTTTATGCATGATTGAATGCCCAGACAAATGTGGACCTACTATTATATATAACTAGATATAATAAATTTTTTACTTTTACCTTAGTCAGTTTATCCCGAACGTCTGGGTCAGGAATTGCCTCGGTATCAAATTTAGACAAGTCTGGTATCTGACCACACATAAGCTTGAACAGTTCGGCATTGAAACATCTAAGTCCAGGACCATTGTGCATGATTGACCATGCAACAAGCTTGCCTGCAGTGTAGTATTTGTTTTGGCTATAAGCATGCTGATCGTAAGTAAAAAACAAGTTGCCTTGTTGGCCTTCAAATACTCCAAGGGATTGTTGGATCTCACCCATTAGAAGCCTGTATTGAAAGTACAAATATGAATAGTTAAATGAGTTATTATAATGCTATAATAATAAATCAACTAAATTTATGTAATTTTAAATGGATTAAACCAAAAAAAGGGAATTAGGCTGTCAGTTGTTAACTCTGTTTATTATTTAATTGTGATAAAGTGTTGCATACGTTATGAATGATATGGCAAATTAAACTTTATTAACTATTTTAGTGAAAAATTGTTGAAATACTATATGTGATAATTTAACAGACAGACCAAGCTCACTAAGTGTGACACACCGTACTTGTAAGCATGAAAAATGTTTAGTGCCTGTTAAAATACAAGAACCACACACGAACAAACTCACATGTAAAAAGTTATTACAAAAACATACCTGAAAAACTCCCTCCTTGGACCACCATAGTCCTCAGCCATCTCACCAATGAATTCTACGTTCGGAATAACATGCCACACAAAGTAGTTTCTTTCCAAAGCTCGACATGCACTTAGTGTTATTTTTCTACGTTGTGCGACAACCGTGGTGTTGCAATGCATATTTAAATTTGCTGATCTGAAATCATTTATCAATGAAGCAAGGTCCTGTTGTTCCTGGAAAAAATGTTTAACAAACTACATATGTAAGATCCATAAATAAAATATATTATGATTTTGATAACTTTGTACTGACATTTTTGCGGAATTCTCTCACTGGCGAAGCTAATTGAACGTTCTCATCATCAGAATTGGCTGAGGGTGAATCCACAGTGAAATCCTGTGCACTGTAGGCCCACACAGAAACACATTAACATTTTCAAATAGTAACCTTAATTCTGTGTATATATAGAAAAACTACAAGTTATCAACACACTTATATTTTTTATATTTAATAGTAAAAAATTAATCATAGAAAATATGATTCATAGCTAAAGACTAAAAGAACACTGTTCCCAATTCGTTTAATCTGTCTCTGTTTTTCCTATTAATCCAGTGAACAATAATGACATAAAAAAGTTCTAAGATTCAGTGCAAACCATTACAAAATACTTCTTAAGTTTCGATGAATAGCATAAGTGAATGAAAATGTATTAACGCTATCCAAAATGAGTGTTTGCACAGTATACTCTGTCCTGTACATTTGCTGTCAAGGAGGCTTCAGTAACAACACTGAATATTACCAACCTCATAAGATCAAAATGTTCCCTCTCAACTTGTGGGGAGACATATGGGGCCTAGAGAGTGTAGGAGAAACACAGAAAGTGTAAGATGGACAAATGTACATGCATCAAACATGCACTGTCCATAAAACTTACTGGTGCGGTGAAGTCCAGAAGTTCAGTCCCCTCAGATGCAATCTCGATTACCTTGGGTGAAATGTTCATTATCAGAAAATAGTAAACAATGATTTGTATGATATGTACTGTATGATATTTACCGCTGCAGTCACGTCCTCCTCCTCAGCATCTACTTGGATATCATCCAGATCTTCAACCGCCTCAGATACAATCTCAATTACCTTGAGTGAAACGTACATTATCAGAAAATAATCAACAGTAAATTATGTAGTTGCAAGAATGAAACAAAGATCCTTTTGCACAAAAATCTTTTCAAGTTCAATATGTATGATATTTACCGCTGCATTCACGTCCTCCTCCTCAGCATCTACTTGGATATCATCCAGATCTTCAACCGCCTCAGATACAATCTCAATTACCTTGAGTGAAACGTGCATTATCACTAAGCAGCTAACGGGAAAAAGGAAGCATTTGCTATCACTCTATTATACCTATTATTACAGAAAATGGATTATTAAATTTGAAAAAGGGATAGTCCACAGACAATTCCTGTGACTCCTGTTCAAAAACACATTCATAACAGATAATTGCATGCCCCCTAGTATAACAGTATATGATCCTTTATAACACAAATGATAGCTCACTGATGGGTTCGATGAGGAACTGCTGTTTGAGAATTCCAAGCTCTCCTATCCAAAAAGAATGTTGTATTTATTACAACTGAATTATCCACCCTTACTATCATAGTAAGGCTATTGCCTTATTCTTAACTCAACATTATACACAAAAAGTAAACCTGTGAACTTATAGTATAAGAAACCTTTGTATGGATATGGCGATCAAATCAAATGTAAAACTAAAACAATCTGTAAAATCTTTCAAATTAAAACTTGTTTAACTTTGTGACTATTTTGGCCTGACTTTTTAAAGACCTGCCAAAACTATTATTTTTTCTGCATAATAGTTACAACAAAGTTACATGTAGTTGACTTACCACATTTTGCTTATTAGCAGAAGCCCCATGTGAGTTTCCTTGTTCCTCAGCATCACTTCCCTGTGTGGGATAAATAACATTTGGAGGTAAGTTGCAGCTTTTTCATGAACATGACAGCTTATCCAGTCCTTTTGAGTGTTTTAAAAAAATTAGCTTCAGTTTCAAACATAAACTTAATATAATAGAAATCCAAATAGGTAACAAAATACTTTTGTTGAGAACCTTACCGCGAGGGTCACCTCAGAGTCACAGTCTGTGTAGATTTCATGCTATGAAATATGGAAACATTTAAAATTACAACAGGAAAACACATTGAAAAACTGAAATTTACATACAGAAATGTCACGTTATGGCAGGAGAAAAACCCAGACACTGGCAGCAACACATAGACTTTAATACATACAGTATAAAACAAAAACCCATGATGGGGAGTAAAGTGAACGTAACTAAAATATAAACATGAAACAACGACTTCCCACAAGGGGCAAAGCAAGAAAACTAGACTCACTCTTTCAATGAAAAGACTAGACAAGAGAGAGTGCATGGCAAGACAAAACAACAATAAATGTCTCTCTCCAAATTAAACACGTAGGTCTGTCATGATTCTGCCACCAGACTCAGAAAAGCATGACAAGAGGATGCAGGATCATGACAGAAATATTCTACTCTTCAATCATCTGGTGCTTTACCTCGGGACGGATATACAGAGCAGAGCTCCCCAAGACGCCACTCGATCGAATGGATTGGGGAGTGCAGTGATCCAGGGGAACCACAACCCTATGCCTGTTGACCTTACAAAGGTCAAAGTTTCTGTTTTTAAGCTGAGGGTATATTGCCCTAAGAAAGTCCTTAAAGCCATCTTCGTTGAGATTTTTTGGAACACTGAAGACTTTTACCTCTTCAGCTAAAAATAAAAGAAGATAACCAAAATTGTGAACAAAATACAGCAGTTGATAACATCTTATTTGTTATTTTGACTTTAGCTGGTCATGTGACTGTAGCACAGCGAAAAAACATAACAAAGTGTAATCAATAATCACTTGCAGTGTCAGGTTTTTATGCACATCCAAACAGAAAAGTTTTTATATGGTTGTCCTTACAGACGAGTGTAACAGATTGGTCTTACCTTGCCGGCAGTTGAATTTCATTTGATGACTTAACATGAGTGCAATCCTCATTGACCATTTGCAGTGCCCCTGAGTATCTGGAGTACTTGTAGAAATGGTCATACAGTGAAGTACAGTTTAGATATATATTTAATCAACCAAACACAACATAGGTTATCATCCAAGTTCTGTCTTTGTTAAAATTTTGATGACAACACCTAAAATATATCATGGTATACATGGTCAAGTGAAAAAGTATATACAAACTTCAATAAATGTCATTGATTAACTGGAGTCTCTGCAACATGCATTCCGCAGCATGTCCTTGAAATACGACTACAATTCAAGACCAATGAGGCAAACTTCTTAAAATGACCTTAACATATCACAATCACTTGATAACTCAAGACATTGTGAGATGTAACATGATAAGAACACATACAAGGCAGTGATGGAAACTAGGTGCACGAGTAATATGTTTTTATACAATGTGATCAATACAAAGGGAAGTTAGAGCAGGTGTTTACTTACATATTGCTGTGGTCTGTCACCATTCCATTAATGCTGGATTGCAAACTAAAATACAAAATCAATATGAACAGTTAAATATGTCATATTTTCTTTTTGTCTATAGGCGGGGGACCTTATTTTATCTCACTTATTTGAGAACATGTAATTGAAGTAATACTGAAGAATGGACAAAACTATTTGGACGCCTACTTCTACTGAACAGGTTTGAGTACTTAAGTAATTTACAGTATGTGAGCCCAAATCCTAATGCTATAGCATATAATGACATTTTAGAGAACGATGTCCTTCTAATTTTACAAAAACAGCTTAGGATGGACCCCTTTTTAATTGTAACATGACAATGTCCCTATGTACAAAGCAAGGTAAAATATTTATTGATTCAGTCGGGTGTGGAAGAACTTCCCTGGTCTGCATAATGCATAGACGAACACCTTTGGTGTGATTTGCAGGGCTTTGAGGCTTATCACCCAAAACCATCAATTTGTAAACATGGCCTGAAGGGTTTTAAAGTCATGTTTTTTATTACAATGTTCATTTAATTACAATCTACGTTTTTATTACATTTTATTTCTTTTTATGGCTTACATATAATCAATAGTAGAATGTGTGTATTAGTGTGAACAATTACGAATGGAGTGTGTGCTTAAAGGTCTGAAAGATTGAGGGTGAATATTAGAGTGCAGAGGGTATTTACAACAGGATATGGGGGTTGGGAGTATGTGTGTGTTAAAAGGGTTGAGAGACTAAGCAGGCATATTATGGTGCAGTGAGACGTTTTCAACAGGATGTGAACAGGTGTGTGCGCGGCTATGGTTGCCCAACATTCTATAGCCATTGGGGGCTCAGGTCAGGGGTTAACAGATGTGATCAAGTTGGGGAAGTGTGTTGTTTTTCAGATAGTAAAAGAAGAAGGGCGTAGTCTACGAAAATATCAGATGAGACATCACTCCATTGGACACAAAGAAAGCAGCAAATGTGGAGGCGCTCAGGGGTTGGCCACGGTCCGGAGCAAGCTGGAAGATACACCCACAAATACAAATATAAATATGTTGTACACTGTTTAGGCGGGGCTGATCTCTGGTAGTACTCTGTGCGTAGAGTGAGTGTGTGAGACAGCCCAGCGCTGAGTTCAAATCAATAAACTTCAACTTTTGTTCATCCGAAGTCCAGTAAGTCCAATTTTTGAACACGCAAGACAGCAGATGTCCATCAGATGGTGACCGCCGACGTGATTGGCAAAAAGGGACATTTCGGACGATTTTAGAAGACTATGAATTGACAAAAAACAGAGAGGGAACATCTTTGGTTCAACACAACACCCGGGTGAAATAAAAAAGGTGAGCAGAGACCTGTTTTATCGAACATCTGCTGATTGACTACTCTAAATTGATTGTGTTGAATTGCAAATATTCCTGATCATTATTTAAACCAAATTTAACAATAATTGAAGTTTGTTAATTTGAATTAAAACACGGGAGGTTGGTCCCCCGTATTTAGAAGACGTGAGGTGAGAGTCCTCACGCAGGTAATTAAATTAAGACTATGGATGAAAGGCCCATAGCTGACCGTAAGTTAAAGTCTTACGGCACATTAAATTAAGACTATGGATGAAAGGCCCATAGCTGACCGTAAGTTAAAGTCTTACGGCACATTAAATTAAGACTATGGATGAAAGGCCCATAGCTGACCGTAAGTTAAAGTCTTACGGCACATTAAATTAAGACTATGGATGAAAGGCCCATAGCTGACCGTAAGTTAAAGTCTTACGGCACATTAAATTAGAAGACTGCGGATGAAAGGCCCACAGCTGACCGTAGATTAGTCCTACGTCACATTAAATTAGAAGACGTGAGGTGAAAGTCCGCACGCAGGTATTTAGAAGACGTGAGGTGAAAGTCCGCACGCAGGTATTTAAACACGGGTGGTTGGTCCCCCGAATACACGGGTGGTTGGTCCCCCGCAGGCTAAGACGTAGGGTGAGAGTCCCTACGCACGTTTATTAAACACGGGTGGATGGTCCCCCGAGCTGAAGGAATTTATGTGTAATTTGTGTGTATGAGACTTTGTAAATAAGTTCCTGCCAGTGGGGCAGAAGATATCAAGAGGACACAAATCTTGTCGTAGGGGGCAAGTCACACTGAAAGTGCGGTGTGCACGCTAGGTAGCGTAAAAATCCTGTTAGGAAACAGGTCACGTGGGGGGTATGAATGCATTGTGATATATTTTTATGTTGTTGTATATTGTATTGTGACGACAGAAAAATCCAGGAGTGAGGGAGAAAGAGAAAAACCCTCAGCCTGTTTGACTTTGTGTGTGTGTTTGTGTGTGTGTGTGTAACAGAGGGTGTCAGTGTGTGTGTAAAAGTGGGAGGCAAGGAGGCCCCGTAAGTGTGTGTTTGACAGAGTGAATAAGACAGAGTGCATGGAACAAGTAAAAATTGATGTATAATGTTTGTCTAGTAAAATGTATGAGAAGGAGTGTTAGGGTTTTGTTGATGTTTAAAGAGACATACGGTTCAGAACTTGGTGCAAGTTTTTGCTGTGTGTCTGTGTCAAAGTTTCATGTGGTAATAAAAGTATTTGAAAAAAGATGAATGAAAAATAAGGTGTGCATTAGGGTTTAATAGAAAAACAGTTTGAGCACATGAGAGAAGCAAGAGTGTGTGTGTAGAAGATAGGAGAGGAGTCAGATAAAGATTTGAAGGACATAGAGTGTGTGTGAGTTTGGCTCACTGTGAGCGCATGAGACTTAATGGCAGCCGAAAAATAGAAGATAGATTTTGTTGATTACAAATAAGTTTCAAAAATTGTGAGATACTTTTATGGTATAAAGTCGGTAGAATACACCAGAAAAAATCAAAATCTCAGACCATAAGGCCTGAGTGTGTATGTGCTGGAATTGAACTACTAGATGAGGAAAGCTTACAATCATATTTTGAGAGAGTAAGAGTAGCCAGAATATTGACTGAGACGAAGGGAATTAGTGATCATTTCTGGAGATAATCATTTTATGGGGACTTAGCAGGCATTAAGAAGCCCTGACAGAAGAAAAGAAAAATTATTTCTTGGACGAACTAGTAGAAGTTCAGAATTTGACTAAAAAGAATTTTATCAAAAAGGTAGAGGAAGAGGATACAGATTTATCAGGAAATAAAGGTTTATGCAGAACAAGATATGTAAATTGAGAAAGTAAGATATTGTTTACCACCAATGAGCAGAGAGAAATAGAGCCACTGCAGTTTCAGGCCGTTACAATGAAGAAGCTGATCGTGCAGATAACACCAGAAAACCTAGGGCCATAGGTCGCAATAAAACAAAGAGGCGCCCCACTACAACAGAATAAGTGAAGATAATAAAGTTAGAATGGCCACCACTCCCGTAGAGATACTAGGAACAAGATATCCTGTGAGCAGAGAACTGATTGGGGAAATTTCTAAGAAATGGGCAGAGAGAACAAAAAAATTAAGGACTTCATGGCCAGAAAGTGGAACTTTTGATATGACAGTGTGTGAAGAAATGGAAGGGTTGATAAGAAATCATAAACCAAGGGAGAACACATTCCACAAGGGGAGGGGAAAGAGGAGTGTGGAGAGCTAATAAATCACCACACACCCCCTGTTTCACACACTCTGTTTCCAACAGAGTTTAGATAGTGCTGAAGGAACAATTGCAAAATGGAGAGAATGAATCTCACTCTGAAACTGAAATTGGCTAAAATCTGTGCACAGACAAAATTGACCTGGTTATCTGTACTACCTATAGCATTAATGACTGTACGTTCCTCTATTAACAGGATTTCTGGTTTCATACCGTTTGAATTGCTTACAGGTCGATCTTTTCCAGGACCGACAACACCGCTGCGGCAGGAGATCAGTGTCACATTGTGTTTATTTTGACAAATTAACCGCTATGAGCAAACATTTATCCCAGAAGGTCACCCCTGACACTGAACCAGGACCGATCCCACCGCGAAATGAGTGGGCAGGTCTTTGGAACAGACGGCTGTGGACCTGAGATCTCAGGTCCAAGAGAGGGAGGGTGTTGAAGGTGAAGTACAAGGGAGCAAGGGAGCGCAGAAAAAGGAACATTACAGGTCATATAAAAGAAAGGTGACATTTGAACCTCTAGCGCACTGTGTAAGTGAAAATTGTGCATATGGGGCAGACATTGCAGTAATATTTAAGAATAAATATGGTGAAAAGGGAAGCATCACATGCATTTCTAGCTTTTATGGGTCAAAACCATAAAGACTCATAGAATTCTTTTATTTTTATTTCATTGGTCCACTACCCAGTGCCAAAAAGGGGGGGTATACTTTTTATACTTTTTCATTAACACTATAGATACCATGGCACAAGTAATAGTGAACCATCTGTTAAATATCACACAGAAATTCCCTAGTCCTTACAGGCCTCAAAGATCTCCAATGGACAGGTGTGGGTAGTGCCATAAAAAATGAATTGCTAAGCAGACAGCACCACAACATATGGACTGATATTTAACCCACAGATTTGACTGAATTGAGAGAAAAAATGTATCTCTGTCTGTTATCCTAAAGTCTTTCTTTTCAGGTTGATCACTATGACTCCTTATAGAGTCCAGATACCAGAGAGGTGTCTTAGAACCTGAAATGGAGGAGATGGGTGAGATTATACTTCAAGGGGTCATTCACACTTCACAGTTACATCACAGAAGTAGTTACACGGCCTCCCGGTGTAGCACCGGATCCAAATTGTGCAACACAGATTCTTGTAGATACCCATCTCCCAGACATGAACACATAGCCATGTGGACACACTTTCGCCACTACAACCTCATAAAATGATTATCTGGCATAACCTTAAAGGTTATCCAGACTCAAAACACTACACATCACCTAGGATGATTAGTCTAGATTTCAAATATGATACATAAGAAGGATCTATAGCCTGTCATGCATATAGAAAACTATATAGCATCTCACACATAGGACAAACTCATGATGCTAATTTAATTATAAGATAAAACCTGTTGTTACAATTCTGTTGATTTATGTGAAACCTTGCAATGTACATAGTAAATTTGCATGGTTATAGTTTTATGTATAGTAAATGGTTTGATTTCTGATGAAGAGAGGTGAAATTGAAAATTTGTGCAATTTTCAATTTTAATCATTGTCATTGTTCCAAACCAGATAGCACACTGGTTTTTTAACATATGTCTAATGATATGTTTAAAGAGTGGTTAGATCTGAAGTGCTGGCGCTTCTTCAATCGGCCTCGCAATTCTCAATCAGATTTTTGCCAGTGAACGTGACGTAGCGTACTGTACACATCAACATTCACAGAATTTTTTGACAACAGCTATATTAGAGACTCAGAATATGTCCTAATACTTCTTTGTAATGATAGATTTGCAGGGTTAACTCGTATTTGAGTATTCTGAATCACTATTATGGTTATTAAAATAAGTTATATAACTATACCATATTATGCATAACGTTGTATCTGGATTTTATTAATACCTGAAAATACATTTATATGCATACTGTAGATTTGTATTTTGGTTGCAATATATTTAAAAGATATAATTATAAACTATTATTGTATGATGTATACCACTGGAGAATATGCCAGTTAAATAGACTTTTGCCACTCTTCCTTTAAAATACTCAGAGTATCTAAATTCCACCATAGTAGTGAAGAATCAGGTAATCAAATGGGATCACTTTATGTGGCTTTGGATGAAATTGAGACCTTATTCACCACTCGCACCAGGTACCGTGAATTTTTTAATTTTTTTATTGTTGTAACCCTTTATCATCTTATCCCAATGTTACTAAAATCATCAGTGTTCAGTTGTTGTATGGTTATGAAGATGACGTTCAGGTGTCTCATACACAATGGTGTGTTATTAGTGAGATGAATTCCTTAACCTATGGAGCTGCGCTGCAAACCATACCTTCTACTTAGATGTAACTAAGAATAAATGGGTCAGATAAATATCATGGGGAGGATACTACTAAAAAAGATGTTTCTCTTCGGTGGGAAGACACCTTCTACGAACAAAGCACATGGGCTCTGACTGAATGGACTTGGTACAACAAATTATATTGCAGACTATCAGACTTAGGTGGAAACCAACCTGGGCAAAGAACAGCAAAGATCCTCCTGCTCTGTACCGTGCCAGCTCTACAGAGACTTCTGCAGTAATTGATACACAATGACAAAGAATGCCTAAAAATGTCCCCTTTGGGACTGCTCTGAGATTGCCCCAAGGGGTCAGGGGAGGAACTGTAAGGCAGCTGTGAAAGTGCAAAGAACTAAGGTTGTTTGTGATGCGAAGACACAAAACAATAAAACCCCATTTGTTGCTAGATCATGAGGAATGATATCCTTTCTTCCCATCAGGGGTTGATGTCCACAAAATGAACTTTTCTTATCACACCTCTCTCATCCACAACATTTCTTCAGGCTTTGATCATTGGAAAAGTGATTACACATTCTATATTGTGGTTATAATGTTTTGAAATGTTATGAAGATTTGAACATTATGTTTGGTATTGTTTTGGGGTTCTGGGTGCGATGGGTGAAGGAGTCTAGTTCCTTAAAACCCAACAAAGAGTGTATTAGAGTTTTTTTTTTAACTTTAGGACATTACCTGCACTCCTCTACGAGGATTGGCTTTATCGGGGAATCCTGTTCACAGATAAATTGGCATCCCATTTGATGATCTCGTCAGCCACGAGTTAAACTAAATTTCACAATGACCATTGTATTCACAATGAACATTAAGTACAGTATCGTTCTTGGGTATAAAAGGAGCATTGGCAAAAGACTCAGGGAAGCTTATGTAACCAGAAATTCCCACATTACAGCTGTGCATCTCGATTTGGAAGCATCTGTAACCAGAACTTCCCACACTGGAACTGTGTGTCTCTATATTACCAGTAGCAGGGTCAATATGAAGCTGTGGGAGAATTGGCCATGCATGGGACTATTCATTGTCATCTCGATCACCATACGCTGGATGGCTCAGTCAACAAGGCATTATGTTCCGCCTCATATAATGAAGAGGTGTACTGTAGGATGTATAATATGTGTGTGACCTCTTTCAGAGGTCAAGAGAGGGATTGAAGGGTTTTAAAGTCATGTTTTTTATTACAATGTTCATTTAATTACAATCTACGTTTTTATTACATTTTATTTCTTTTTATGGCTTACATATAATCAATAGTAGAATGTGTGTATTAGTGTGAACAATTACGAATGGAGTGTGTGCTTAAAGGTCTGAAAGATTGAGGGTGAATATTAGAGTGCAGAGGGTATTTACAACAGGATATGGGGGTTGGGAGTATGTGTGTGTTAAAAGGGTTGAGAGACTAAGCAGGCATATTATGGTGCAGTGAGACGTTTTCAACAGGATGTGAACAGGTGTGTGCGCGGCTATGGTTGCCCAACATTCTATAGCCATTGGGGCCTCAGGTCAGGGGTTAACAGATGTGATCAAGTTGGGGAAGTGTGTTGTTTTTCAGATAGTAAAAGAAGAAGGGCGTAGTCTACGAAAATATCAGATGAGACATCACTCCATTGGACACAAAGAAAGCAGCAAATGTGGAGGCGCTCAGGGGTTGGCCACGGTCCGGAGCAAGCTGGAAGATACACCCACAAATACAAATATAAATATGTTGTACACTGTTTAGGCGGGGCTGATCTCTGGTAGTACTCTGTGCGTAGAGTGAGTGTGTGAGACAGCCCAGCGCTGAGTTCAAATCAATAAACTTCAATTTTTGTTCATCCGAAGTCCAGTAAGTCCAATTTTTGAACACGCAAGACAGCAGATGTCCATCAGGCCAAAAACTGTTTTTACAAAACCGATGCAACAAAGATAGTATTTGTTTTATTTAAAATGGTATTGTATCATATTGAATTAATTTTACAAATCAATTTTTTGAAATGATGATGATAATTTGTAACACCATTTCAGCATCTATGGTTATATTAATTGTGAGCTTGACTGAACGTCATTTTTAATAACAAGAGCCATACTGTACAGTCTCTGCACATGATCGCGGTCTTCGTGTAGTATTTGGTGGAGTATGGCATACCAAAGTCTGGTGCGTTTAGTGTCACCTGCAGAAAGGGAGTGCTGAGGCTGCACAGCATAGTTGATATTTAAAAAAATGTTAAGTTTTGTGAAAATATCGAATGATTTGCTTCACAAGACATCAACATGTCGCCATGAGCTGCTTTTTTGGAATGATCTGCTTTAGGAACTCCTAGACGCCATATACTCCCATTATATGAAGCAAGAGGGCTGCGGATTTACCAAACAATCTTCTTTATGTTTCTACTCAAGACAAAATGTCACCTACATCTGGGATGGCCTGGGGGTGAGTGAATAAACATCAAATTGGAGTTCTTGGGTGAACTATCACATTAATAATACTTGAGTATTTTACTCACACTGGAAGTAGTGTCGCAGCAGCACTAGTCCTCAACACTTACAGTAAAATACACTATAGAAATAGTTAATTCGTAAGGAGAGCAATCGCATCAAACTGAACACCTCAAAGTGGCAACAAATCAAGGTGAACACCAAAGCGTTTGTCTATTACAAACACCTGAGTCACCGCTAAGCTCAAGCGCTAATAAGGACACCAATATCATTCAGAAATACTTTTTCAGTAAAACAAACAAATAAATAATTTTGAGTAAAATTACAAAAGCATAAGCCTTTTCTCACTGGCATTATCCCTGGCTGCAGTCATGTCATTTTCCACCATAAAACACCACCGATGTCAACTACCTGATAATGCACTCACGTTCAAATAATGAAGCCATATTGACAAGTTTCAATAAGTAAGTAAGGGCAAGATGCAATCTATAGTACCTTCAATGCCATATTAATGGCAATATTGCTTCTTCTGTAGCAAAAATAAAATGCTGGAAGTAAAGATAGGTGCCATGCAATATGTTGTAGTAAAGTAAAGAGTAAAAGAAGCTCAAGTCTTTAATCCTCAACCACAAAGTAGCAAAAAATATACTTAAGTACAGTAACTAATTACATTTACTTCAATACTTTACACCACTGTAAACAGTAATCACAGAGTTAAATGTAATACCTAGGAAAATGGCATTTAAGACTTTTTATGGGCCTTAATATTCTGTAAATTTTATTAACTTTTAATACTTTTTAAGACCCCATGGACAAGGAGATCTTTATAAGTAGGGGCCTCCCCATACTTTGTTTTATATGAAGTATGTTTCTGTCACAATGCTCAAACAAAGCCTATTTAGCAACTATAAGAATGTTAGAGGACTGACACAGGCTTACCTGGTGTTGCAGTGTACTCTGTGCATTGCAAGAACATGCAATGGAACTAGCTGCTTGCATGTGTTGCATGTTTCTGTCAAAGCCTTTCCCTCTCCCACACTGTCATCCTTAAATGCAATGCACACAGAAACTATAATGAAGAACTATCAGGAAGAACATCCAGCACACAAATGTAGTTGACATTGCTTACGTTTTCTTTATCTCCATTCAGGGCTAGATCACACTGCAGAGGTACAATATAGGCAACTGCTTTGTTCAGACTACTTTGATTCTTTAGAAAATTAATGGAATATCCCTCTGGAGGCATGACTAAATCCATAAGTTGTTTGCTCCTGCAGCAACGCATAAGTTTGAAGCCTCCTGATTGTCTGAGGGGAGGAAAAGCCTCTTCAAGTGTCTTGATAAAGTCCTGCGGTGCGGCACATCACAAAATTTGACCTTTTTCTTGCCAAGACCACTTGCCTGGAGACACATACTTTCCTCAAAACTAGGGATTTGGAATGTATTTACCATTGAACAGCAAAAAAAAGTGTGTTCCCATGGCTGAGTGACAGGTTTTCTTTTTTTTGAGTTTTTACTGTATGGCTGAAACAGCCTGTTCAAAGATGCAGTGACCATGTCTGGGCGGTTGGCTGGAAACCGAGCCAAAGAGGAGAATGGGAGCTGGCCAATTGGAGGCACAGTTGATTCTGCTGGTGGCAAAGTTGTGTGAGGTACAGTAGTTGACCTCATTATTCCATCCGTCGGTCCTGCAGTGTGCATGACAGGTGTGCTTGAAGAGAGTGCTGTTGATTGTCCCGTTCGCACTCCTGTTTGGTTTCGAAGCAGTTCACCTAGCTCCATTATAAGTCCATTTGCCCTGTATGAATGAAAAAAAATCCAGGACAGACATAACTATTACAACAGAGAAGTAACTTACAACAGAGAAGCAGATTCCTTTAAATCCCCCTGTTTTCCAGTTTGTATGTGTTGGCTCAATTTCTGCATTTACTGTCAGCATGATTTTTTTTTATATAAAATAAGCCGATTACCAAAGAGCTTGCCAGCTTTGACTTGTAAACAGTCTATGGCTGATATATTAAAAAAGATGAAATTCAATCCCTCAATGCCACAATGTAATGTTGTTATGATATACTTGTAATAATCTTTTATTATGTACTTGTAATAATCTGTCTCATTACTCAAAAATATTATGAACAGTTTTAAATTGCAATTGATAAATGTGATAATCCAAATTCAATGTAGTTAGAATGAGTACCTATAGATAGGGATGGACAAAATCATAATCATAAATATTTATGTCAATATTGTAATTAGTCATGTTTCAAAAAAACTTCAATAAATCTTCTTTCAAATGTGTGAAAAGACACCACACTAAAAAAACATAAAAACAAGGCAATATCAGTAGTAATTTCCTCGAAAGTCTAATAGTGTATTACTGAGCTAATCAACTCCTCTGAAAATTAAAAATTCACAGTTAAAAATTTTAAATCACAGTACCACAACCAGTTGTCATCAGGAGACCGCATGCAACGCTGCAAGAAGGAAAGATGGATGATATGGAAATAGCTCTAGGGTTATTTTGAAGGACTCTGATTTTGAATTGCTCTCGCGGTAATTTAATGTCATTCGCCTGTCGTTCCTTGTGGCGAAGCATGTCGAGCACAGCAATAAATTATCACTATTATGAAAGTACCAAAGTTAAGAACTGCTGTACTAAAGATACTTGAAATAATATGTACTGCCACTCTGCAATACGCACACGCCGCCCCAGAAGCATTTGCCCACAAGTTAGTCAACTATAAATCCTGAAGATTTTTAACGCTAAAATGGAAAATAGGCTATAGCTCACTGTTACATTACTTTCATAAGAACGGTAAAATGTTCTATGAAAATGTTCTATGAACATTTCAACGTTGTTACACGATCATCATTCCAGAAATACGCAGAGTACATATCCTATATGCAATATCGAGACTAATAATGAACGTATTTTGCCAAACTCGAACGTTTTCTTATAGCCAACCATTTCATTCATCTATAGAATAAATGTACTTTATAATCAGAAAGAGAAATAAAATAACCCTAAAGAACAAATATAAAAAGAGAATTACCGTTCGCGCTGACCGAAAGACATTTTGGAGATAGCTATGTGCCCCGCCAAAATCGGGTTTTGCCGCAAAATTTTGCCATCGAGTCAGAGCTCAATACGACATAATACGAAAACCACGCCCACCTGGGATGGAGGCGATCCAAACCTCTACATTAACTGTCCATGTCCAAAATATGTTTGTGTATATACATTGTATTGTGTTGTCTAGTCTGGACACAAAACATTATTTAACCTATGTATGTTAATATCAGTGTTATAACAGGCACAGCGAAACAGTTAATCATCTCGTGCAAGTTTACAAAAATATATATATATTTTTTTTCTTGTAAGTTTACGGGGGCGTAAGTTTGAAAATTCCTTTGTAATTTTGTCTTCAAAATCATTTGCATCGTGTACTACTACTAATTTGTGGAGTAAGAAATGAGCCACCGCATGTAGCCCAGCCCCCAACACAATTACGAGCATCTCTGCAGGTTTTACATGTTTGCAGCTGACACCCCCCATCGTTTCAGAGCAGAGAATCCTGCGTACTTTTCAAAAACTTGGGATTGTTTTATTTACTATGCGTTTTCATCATTCAAATTTTGTTATATGGTTAATATAATTATTGCGGTATAACAACCTTATAATACAATTCATATAGGAATTTAATTCCATCGAGTAACCACTTGAATTGAAATGGTTTCTATTTTAAATGAGATTTTTTATTTCCACCTACAACACACATGAAGCATCCAAAAATTTGAGTGAAAGACATTAATCACATTTAAATTAACCTATTATTTATCTGATGAATAAAATATATACAAATACTTCAGAATAAGAAAAATAAACACAGATGTACTATATGTCTGCATCCTTGTGATTTTTATAGTCATATCTCTGACACAAAAAGGTTGATTATAGCCATCAGTCTGACATTAAAACATTTCCCAAATATCTGAAAAATAGAACAAACACAGAAAACAAGTACTTAGGTTTGTTCAGCCATAAAAGCTTGGACCTCTGACATGGCATGCAAGTATATGTCTGCACCAAAGACCTCACTGGTCTGAAATGGGTCAATACAAGCTCGCAAATGCCCCTCGACTCTCTGAAGCAAGTCCAAAGGGGCTTCCGGAACTTCAACAGTTGCTGAATCTGGTGCTGCAATAGGTCCATCCCAGTCAATGCCCCAGTTCGTATCATCAATCTGTTGAAAAAAAGCTACTATTGTAATATTTCATGAGTAATCTGCAAACAATCCTGTATGTAACAAGGAAAAGGGTGTCACCTGGTCAGGATTGTCTTGTTGCCCCAAAAGCAGACCAGCCATCCACAACTGCTGTGGGGTCCTGTTTCCCTCGGTGGCAAGTGGATGCTTGTCCCACATCCGGACGAACAGTTGGAGATGCCAGTTCAGTCGTGGCAGGAAGACATAGTGTAGGCATAGTGTATGAAGGTCTTGGTCAGCATCCAGCGCACCAATATCTTCAAGGTACCGAAAAGTGGTATAGTAATTTGAAATAACACTACACCACACATCACGCCACAGCCTTTCAATTCTTTGGTTGTGGACACTTTTCCCAGTGATATGGCTTCTTCTCTCTGACATAGATCAGTTGGACAAACAGGAAAGATAAAGGAAGACAATGTTTAGAATTCAGAAGTTAGACATAATGATATTGAATATAAGAATTTATAGTCCGTTTAATATTTGACCTGTGGTTCTTTCTCCTTTATCTCAACGTGTGCTTTCACTGTGTGTGTGTGTGTGTGTGTGTGTGTGTGTGCGTCTATGTCAATGTGTGTATGTATGTTTGCATATTGTGTGTGTGGAGCATTTGTATGTCTGTCTTTTGTGTTTTCACCTTTTTCTTGTTTTTACAGGTATATGCCTTTATTTTACTTGTATTCAATGTGTCTCATGTACAACTGCTTTGTAACCATGAAAATTGAAAAAAGCGCTATATAAATAAAGTTGAGTTGAGAGTTGAGTTGAGTTAAGACAGACAGAGTCATGAGTACCTTATCACTTTTACAAAACAGTTCCCACCAGGGCTGGAAATTGCATACATTTGCTCGGGGGACTCTAGTTTCGGGGGGGGGGTGATTCCAGATGACTTAGAGGGGATAAAATAACTAATAACATTACAAAATAAATGTTTCCCTATTGAGAAGATTTAATCTGTCCTCAGGCTAAAGAAAAACTTGTAGTGTGAAAATTGCATATTTAGTTAATGAATATTTTAAATCACAGTACCACTGTGTCATGTGACAGGCTTGATGACGCATTATAAAATAATATTTACAATGAAAATCATACAATGGATAGTCATTTTTAAATCCTTTGAAGTTCTTATAACAAATTGAATTAATTTGCAATTGCACCACTTCAATTTTTTTGTGTAACTTTATTCCCCCTTGAAATTAACTCCCCTGACTCGGACCCCCGTTCATGTTCCCATTTACATCCCTGGTTACCACATTATTAAATGTTTATAGCCAACTAATTAATTGAAGTCTTCCTTCAATGTGCAGTGATAAACAGAATCATTAGGTTAAGTGGTCATAGCTGTGCTTTATCGGAATAAATCACAGCTATTGACCAATCCGAATCAAGGACTGAAACTAAAAATTTGTACAATAAAAAAATGACAAATGCTATTGTAGTTGTAATCGTGTGTGAAATATTTTGGGGATATGTCCACCAATACATGGAAGCAGTTTGTTTAGAAAATATATTGCTTATTATAAAAGATATGTAGATACACCTCAAGGACACATTACCTAGAACATGAAAACTGTCTTACCAGGGCCCCGTTCTGGATGCTCGAGCATGTATCTAGCCACCTCAATATTTTCTCCTCCCTTGTCACTACGCACACGGTGAGGCAAGCCATGCTGACTGACAGCAGTAAGGAAAAACTGCAGCACAGTTGATGCCCTGTTGTTTGTGTTGGCTTGAAGATACATTATGCGCCGACTGAATCCATCTATGCCTCCATGTATGACCATTCTCCATCTGTAAGGATTCACAAAAAGATTTGACTATTGATAGTGGAATAACTAAGCAAGATTATGACTTCTGCACTTCTGCTAATACCTGGTTCAGCTCTGCAACCAAAATCAGTCCTCATGAGAATACAGCAGATAGTTTGGGATAATAAGCGAATGTTTGACAACCCTCCCTACACTCCGGGATCCTCACACATCCAGATTGAGAAAAAGTGATGGCAAAGTAATTCTGGACACCTTTCACCCAGCACACATCATCTTTGAACATCGCTACAGAGCACCAAGCACGAGAATGGCCAGGCACAAAAACAGTTTTTATCCAGCTCATGAATCGTTAAAGCAGCAGCAAACACTTTATAGATTATTAATTTAACTAACATGATTACATTTCCATTTATGCTTACATAGCATAGCTGCATAACAGTACCATATTTTGTGTATATTGTGCATCTATTATTATTCCCTAAAGTATTTACGGTTTCTTCCTGTTTACTTATCCTATTTTTTTATTTCATGTCCTATCTGTCACAGTCAGTCTGTTGTGCTCTAGTAGCTTGTAGTACCATAACAAACTCCTATGTACAAAGTAAGTTCCATTAATGTACCGAAGCATCCGCATTTTGTTTAAGAGAACATCTTGGTTACGTCTGTAACCTCAGTTCCTTGATGGACACCTGATAAATGTCAGAATGCGCCTCTGCCTAAGCATCCTGAACGGCAGCTTGTGGCTTGAGGTTGGGTTGCCGCCTTGCCAGGGCTTGAGGTTGGGTTGCCAAGCACAGTCCAGTGGAGTGTGAGATCGGCTGGAAAGGGTACCCAGGGAAGACAGAAACTATCTTTGTGAGTAAGTGGGCGCCAGGCCCTGAAAAGGGCCCGGGTTTGGAGACGAGGCAGGAATCGTCCTGTACCGACCGGTTAGAGGTGTAGCTGTGAGGGTCGGGCCCGATGTTATGCTCCCTAGGGTCTTCCCGTCAGGTTCTTCTTACGAGAATGTTGCTGACGGGGTGGAGGTTTCCCCTTGTAACCAGGTGGTAGAGAAATAAAACACAACCCGGCAAAATATTATATTATGGAGGTTTAATCTGACTACTGTTTGCAAACAAGTATTACAGCGGTCGATGGGAGCAAATGGGTTAACAAGAAATAAAAGAAACCAACCATAAAAGGTTTGAGACAAAAAGGTCCTTTGAGTTTTACAAAAATTAAATATACGTCTTACATCTGTGGCTGAATGCAGAACCAGCATACACCAAACACTTGACTCAATTAGGTTATAAACCTCAGTAAAACAAAAGAAACACAAAAATGCGCTACACACGCAAATAAAATGAAACAAAATACGTTAGTGGCCAAATGCTCGCTAGGACTCAACACTAGGTTAACTCGCCACGTGCACAACCGATCCACGTAATCTAGAGTTACACCTATGCACCTAACATCCGATAGCGATGACACGCATCACACACAGAGTGTTGTATGAAAGGCTTCCTTTTATACCGGATATGCGGGGCCGGAGACGGGCATGCAAATTTCATTGGCCTTTTCTATAGTAGTCAGACTTGAACGGTTTATCCAAAGCTACAAAGAAAAACTGAAACAACAATAAATATTAAAATGAATAAAACTCTAACCTGATCAGTTTATGGTTGCCATCTATGTGCCACAGGGAGAGAGGACCCGGAACGGAGTACGGTACTCTTGGGACAATGTTAAGTTGAAGCCCACGAATAAAATTTCCAACAGGATCAACAGCTTTCAGATTGTGCCTCACCCGGACCTGCTGAACCCTTTAAGTGTCACGTGTAGGCGTGCAGAGGACAAAGAGAACAACCATGAGTACACCAAATAGGGTTTTAATAATAAATCCAAACTGTAACTGAGACACATGATACCAGCAAACACGTAGCATTAACAATAACGGACAAAGAACTAAGGAAACAGACAGGCTTAACTACATTGGGAAACATTATTACTAGAATGGGAACAGATGTGGGACTAATTCAATAAACAGAATGAGGGACAGGTGAAGGCAAAATCAATGGGGCAAAACACAGGGAAAACAGGCAGGGGAGAAAGAGTACAGTGTTACATTAAGAGTACAGGCAAAATAAAACTATTTTTCTAAATTGTTGTAAGTCATCCCAGGTTATGAAATGTTTGGTAGCCTATAGATGATAAATACCAGTAATAGTATAGCAATTGCATATTACCCTTTTCACATAAAAATGCTAACCATAACACAGTTGTAATTTGCAGCTTACTATAATTTCTTGTATGCATGGATGGATTTCTGTATCAACTAACAACATATGTTTTGAAATTAATGATTGCAGGGAAACATAGTACCCTATGAATTAAAATTGAATTGAATATCTAAATTACCTGATTCCTTGAGAGCTGAGTTGTCCAGTCACAGTCCTTATACCTGAATTTGGGCAATGGGCAATGAAGTCAGTGATTACTTTCTGGAGGTCTTCATCTGTGATATCTGAATAAGTCTGTCGCACAGACAGTCCATATTCAGACATTCTCCTATGAACAGTTCTCTTGCTAACACCAAAAATGAGTGCTATGTCACCAACTCTGAAGTTGTTTTCCAGAAGAAAAATCAGCTGCTCCCTTGACATCACAGGGCTGAATCTTGATTCCACAACCGTCTGAATTATCATATGTAAAATATGAAAAACACATTCTTCACTTGGCAATTCTTCAACAGCAGCTAAAATTGCCAAGGCACTGCCAACGTTCTCTAAGCTGATGAGAAGTCGATCTATGTCATGTTCAGGCCTCAGAACATCAGCTGCCAATTGATCCAGGGCATCTGCAATGTGGTTCAGATGGCTGAAAAACAAAGATGACAACATTTGAACATTAGGGTGCGATTTCCCGCACAATGATTATCTTGAACCACGACTACACTTTAGTTAAATTTGGATACTAAAGTCATTTTAAATATATATACCTCACAGGGTAATGAAGGGCAAATCGTCATTTGCAAGGTACTTTGGCTCTTTTTAATACCATATTTAATGTTATAAATCCGCTAAGTGCATATTTGAGGATAGCTCGTGTGTAAAATTAGCATGTCCGCCCTGGTTTCATACAGGCAACAGTCTTGCACAGATAGTATTACCATACTATTCAATACGTGAAAGTAGTCTACGGCAGGGGAAATTTGCACACACATCACATTATTTCTAACACTTTCATGACACATCTAGTATTTCGCAAAGTAATATATATTCAATTTGTACGTGTAAAATAAAGTCTGTGTCTATGTGAGAACTGATTATTTGAGAGATACCAACCAATCAAAACCCACAAGCACACATCTCTGCAGTTTATTGAGACAGGATTTTCTTAATATTACGGTTAAAACCCTTTATTAAAGAATTTCATAACCTGCAGGCCTAAATAACCAATTGTAAACTCACCTGGATATATCCGCTGTCATTTTGTCCAGTAACGATTACTTCTGTCAGCCACGTGCTTGGGCTTGGTTACGAAGTTTGTAGGCTGGGACTTCAATCTTATAGACTACAGCGTTTATTTTTGATTATAGGTTTGCAGTTAGTAAGGGTAACGGTAGACACTTTTTGGATTTTCACGTGCTGCCAGAATTTCGAAAATTTTCACATGCGCGAGAATTCCTTTTATTCCCGTTTTTACGACAGCCGACTTGGTCCGTTAATTTTGACTCGTGCTGCACGATTTGTACTGCGCATGTAGAAAAGCGCATCTAGGACACTTACATATGTGGTGAAGAGTGATGAGTTAATTTGATTATGGATTATTTTGCATTTGATGTACAACTTAAAGTAAAATAAAAACATCTGAAAAGGAGAAATTCCTGAGAGCCCTATACAGCTGTGGAAGCTAAAATGGAAGTATACGAATTACACCCTCAAATGTATCTAAATACATAGAACCTGACTGTGTACACAATATGCCATGTAGGTGTTAACAGTAAATGAGCTGTTCAGCTCCCGTATTTGGATGCCCTGCTAAAGAAAAATAGATTTGATAACAGAACTATTAGCTTTCTACCATTAAAACCATTTCTAGTCTTTTTTTGTAGTGTTTTGGGTATTATTCTGAGGTTTCTGCCACAGTAGAGACCATAGTTTCCATCTCAAGCAATACAGTTATATTATAGCCATTCAATTCAAAATCCATGTTGTTGTCTGCAATTACATAATACTTCCAAACTGATGCTCCCTCTATAGCTCAATAACAGGATTTTCAGTACCCTGGGAATCCAGGACGCAGTGTCCAGTGCTTACCATCCTCAGACCAATGGGCAGATCATTCTTTGTACGTCTGTGAGTTCTGTTCTTGTCTTGCAGTCATTGATCAATTTTATAAAAATGTATATGTACAGGACGAAATAATAAATCAAAACATCAAACGTACCCTTAGAAGTTTGTATATGACATCCACAATGATTGATATGGGTCCTGCTGTAGTGTACGGAATCGACACTGCAAAGCATGTTGTGTTTTAAAACGTTTATTATATTTCTTATATCTTCCAATTATTGTAAATGGTAAAACTGAATTGATGAATGTATTAAATAATTAATGTCAATTTGTTTTTCCTTTTTAATATAAATGTTATAGTTAATGTTAAGCTTCCTGTGATCAGTACTCCAGACACAGTCCTTACTTCCTCCTTTGCCATCGACATCCACATCCGATGGTCGTGAATGCCTGTCCCATGGGAGATGACTTTGACATTGCTGACGCAAAAGATGACAGAGTCAAGGAGATTAAACTTACATTTACATGTATGCATTTGGCAGATGCTTTTATCCAAAGCGACTTACATTGCTTTATCCTTAACATCTTACATAGGTATTTGTAATCCCCTGGGATCGAACCCACAACCTTGCGTTTGCTCTTACCACTGAGCTACAGGAAACACAACATGTAAACATTCATAGTGCAGGGTGGAAAAAGTATGTGAACCTTTGGGTTTAATAACTGGTTGACCCTCCTTTGGCAGCAATAACCTCAACCAAACATTTCCTATAGTTGCAGATCAGACCTGCACAACGGTCAGGAGAAATTTTGGACCATTCCTCTTTACAAAAGTGTTTCAGTTCAGCAATATTCTTGGGATGTCTGGTGTGAATAGCTCTCTTGAGGTAATGCCACAGCATCTCAATCGGGTTGAGGTCAGGACTCTGACTGGGCCACTCCAGAAAGCGTATTTTCTTCTGTTGAAGCCATTCTGTTGTTGATTTACTTCTATGCTTTGGGTCGTTGCCCTATTGCATCGTCCATCCTCTGTTAAGCTTGAGTTGGCGGACAGATGGTCTTAAGTTTTCCTGCAAAATGTCTTGATAAACTTTGGAATTAATTTTTCCATCGATGACAGTAATCCGTCCAGGGCCTGAGGCAGCAAAGCAGCCCCAAACCATGATGCCCCCTCCACCATATTTCACAGTTGGGATGAGGTTTTGATGTTGGTGTGCTGTGCCTTTTGTTCTCCACACATAGCCTTGTGTGTTCTTTCCAAACAACTCAATTTTGGTTTCATTTGTCCACAGAATGTTTTGCCAGTAGTGCTGTGGAACATCCAGGTGCTCTTTTGCAAACTTCAAACGTGCTGCAATGTTTTTTTTGGACAGCAGTGGCTTCCTCCGTGGTGTCCTCCCATGAAGTCCATTCTTGTTTAATGTTTTCCTTATTGTAGATTTGTCAACAAAAATGTTAGCATGTGCCAGAGATTTCTGTAAGTGTTTAGCTGACACTCTAGGATTCTTCTTCACCTCATTGAGCATTCTGCGCTGTGCTCTTGCAGTCATCTTTACAGGACGACCACGCCTAGGGAGTGTAGCAACAGTGCTGAACTTTCTCCATTTGTAGACAATCTGTCTTACCGTGGACACATGGACATCAAGGCTTTTAGATATACTTTTGTAGCCCTTTCCAGCTTTATGTAAGTCAACAATTCTTGATCGTAGGTCTTCTGAGAGCTCTTTTGTGCGAGGCATGGTTCACATCATACAACGCTTCTTCAGAACAGCAAACTCAAAACTGGTGTGTGTTTTTTATTGGACAGGCCAGCTTTAATCAACACATCCAATCTCATCACATTGATTGGACCCCAGGTTGGCCGACTCCTGGCTCCAATTAGCTCTTGGAGAAGTCATTAGCCTAGGGTTTCACATACTTTTTCCACCCTGCACTATGAATGTTTACATGTTGTGTTCAATAAAAACATGAAAACATATAATGTTTGTGCGGTATTAGTTTAAGCAGACTGTGTTTCTCTATTGTTGTGACTTAGATGAAGATCAGAACACATTTTATGACCAATTTATGAAGAAATCCAAGTAAGACCAAAGGGTTCACATACTTTTTCTTTCAACTGTATACATACATGAATTAAAACTTGTCTTTACTCTAACAGGTGCAGCAGCGACCCATTGTCAGAGACCTACATTCAAGCATTGGTCTGAGTACAAAGTCACAGAAACGTATTCCGTGGTGGTTGACTGAGCCTGTATTTTTGTGGATCCTCAAAAAAGGTGCTGAGGGGTCAAGGAAGGACGCCTTTTGTTACTATTTCAGTTACACTGTATTGATAAACAAGGCCTTAATGGTCAATGCCATGTTCCTCAATTAGCAATTTAAGTGGATGAATAGATGAGTGAGTGAGCGAGACAGGGAGGGAGGTAGTCAGTGAATGAATGACCAATGAAGGAACAATTGTATATATAAATCATTTGGATAAATTCTGAAAATTCTTCGGAATTTTTTATATTCTATAAATAAAACACACACATTCTAAATGGTGTCTAACAAACGATCAAGTTTAATTTTATTAAAATGTTCAATTATGTATTTGGGATAACAATCTGTGCCACATATTAAACTGCCATGTCTGCAGAAAAAAGTATTTAATAAGAGAATCACCAATAAAAACAACTAGCACCTTTATTTTTTATACATATAAAAAACATTTCTTGTAAATATAAAAATCTATTTTTCACTTCTGACATATAACATTTTGTCATACTGTATTTTCACTGGTATTGAAAAATAAAATAGGCAACGTTTTCCAGAAACTATTTTCCCCTCTAAACAGGATTATTAGTGTATCCCTCATACGGTTCTCCTAAAATTTACAAAATGTATTGTGTTTAAAGTCTTTTGATGATAAGTTCAATGTTCAATGTTAAATATAGAGTTTATTGAAAATATTTCCGGTACGAAATGAGTAGTGTAAAAAACATTTTATTTAACCGGAAGTTGACGAAGTTTCACGCATACGGTACTAGTGTTTATATCATTTTATATTCATATAAAAAAATGCAGCATCAAAGGCATACATGTCAGTCTTAGTGCTCATCCTAAATTAATTTTTATTAAATGTGTGACGCCTAAAAGCTAAGGGATAAACAGCAATATTTAAGTGTTCATAATATAACAAAATAGACACATTTCACATTGGACATTCACTGGTTCAATATACAATTGTGCGACTTTTCCTTCCTTTCAAAACATTTCATTAAAAAAAACATGTGACTGACCAACAAGCATTTAGTTGGAGCTAATCAGTCTTATATTTGGATATAAATGAGACCAGTCTATAAACACGGTGATATAAATATTGGAAACAAGAATACATTGGGCATTCTATAAAACAATTTCTTACCAGTGATTGTACATCTGATCAGCTTGCTTGCACAGACAGACCATATTTGGGCTACCAAAAGAAAATAGTTATCGTATAAGTAGACCATTAGGCCTATACTAATACAGAAGCTTAATATAACGTAAACGGGTCTTTACACAAACAACACATTTGTTGACAATGCTCTTTATAAGCAGTCTGCTTCACAAAAGTGATTCTCAAAATGTGGAGTGGCGGCCCTATGTGGGTTCTAGCGGTATTGCAAGTTTTACAAAATACAGTTATGAATTTAACTGCAAAATATACATGAAGTTATTATTAACTAGGTCTTTCAAGCTGATAAATTGTGTAAACAGTGTGAAGTTTCGTGGATTACAAATACAATGCATGTATTATCCTACTTCGCATGAACATGATTCACCAAAAGAAAAACTACTGTGTTCTTTAAAAAACTCTACACTATAATTTATAGTATAACTACAGTTAGTTGATAAACTATATTAGAATTTAACATTTATTATAGTGGATATAGCATATTATTTTTTCTGATTATAAATATACAGACACATTCACACATGAAGTCCATGAAACTTATGGCTGTTGTTAGTTGGGGAGAGGAAATGGGAATTATTGTTCCTCTGAATTTTGGAAAGCTCTGCTCTACAGTATGCACAAGAGCAGGAACAAACAAACATATGTTTGTGTATATAGAATACACACTATATACACTGTGTATTCTGTACCAGAAACTGATCAGAATCAGAAAGAGATTTATTGCCCAGTATGTTGACACACCCATAAAAAACTTGTTTTGGTGACAGCAGAAGCCTAAGCCTCCAGTACACAGAAACAACAACAGCAGTACACAGAGACCTTACCACAGAACAATACAATGTACAGATAATATTAAAAATAACCTTTATTTCGGTAAGTACAATTCAGAACATCAAACAACAGATCCTAGTTTTAAAACAATCCATTAAAACTGCAGCCTCACATTTCTACCGCGAGATGACGTGTGTATCAGGCGTGTTGTACGGCGACGTACCTACTCCGTACCCCCTAACAAAGCAAAATTGTGTACATCAGATAATATGTACCAAACTTCTACAAGCTTCACTGACTCCTGAGAGCGGATAGAAACGGGGTCAGAGAAATGCCGGAAACAATGCAGTAGAATAAGCAAGATGTGAAGCTCAGTTCATCTTCAATTAAAAAAGCTTAATGTCCTCTTCAAATTGAAATAAGGAGACAGGACATATAGTGTTCCCCAATTAGTTTCAATATGTCACAACCTGATGGGAAGTGGATCATCAGGACACACATAGCCCACGTATATATAATATTAATGTTAATTAATAGTGCCGCTATTGTGTACTGTCTGAAGATCTGGCCAAACTGAAGATCTGTCAATTAAGCACATTTAATTGGCAAAATTGGCATGAAATCTTTATGTAAATAACGTATGTCAATAACGTTATTTATTTTCATATCACTATGTCTTAAGTTGACCGTTAGATATTAAAAAATCTGCTTGTTAAGAACATAAAAAAAGATTTTCTCCCACCTTTCTAAATATTTTGTTATCGCTCAGTTAAATTACTGCCAACTTTACTGAATAAATAAGCAGTGAAATAAATCACAGAATTATTTGTAACACATAAAAGGGGTACACTGGTCATTGTGTTTAAAACTTTATCTAGTATTTCCTTCTGCATCACTCTGCAACACAGCCTATATATGTTGGCCTAACAAATAAATACACAAAAACAAGTCTTCATTCACAGGTCTGTACACAAGTGGCACCATGGTAGACATGCTGATTAGTGATTACAGTATACTTTGCAGTACGTGCAGGAGCAGGAGCATGCACAAAAACACAATACGGTTAGGCATACTCTGGAAACATAACAGCACAAACTGAACTTTATCAGTGAAACTCAGTTGTGTTCTTCACAGTACTGTCTTTTCACACTAGATTTTGGGTTTTAGGTTCAACATCTATTGCAAGATTAAAGTAAACATCTGCAAATTTGAAGATTGAACAGAAATAATTCTACATTATAACACATCAAATGATTATAGACCAAATCTACCATAGTTTGTAAAAAGTTCACAGTGGAGCTACCTATATCAGTTTAATTACTATGACTAGGCTAAACTTAATTAAAAAAAATATATTAAACTAACTTTAATACTGAAGACAGCAGATCACTTTGTTACAAACATTTACTGTTCTAAAACCATGATACTATACTATTACTTTAATAAAACCATGGTTAATTTTTGAGAGGGTGATTTTATCATCTGTTAAACTTAAAGTCATGTTCTGAATAAATCATCATATTTTAAGATAAACTAACAGTTGGTTTTGCAACAAGCTTAGCAGCTAATATAATCCCTTTGCCACTTTAACGAATAACTATAATATTGTTGTACAACTTGTATTAGAGTCCTTTTGATGCTAGAATTTTTAAGCTCATCCAGTTCCGCATATCACACAATAAAACTCGTTTTCTAGAACTGCATCATTGGGATTACAAAAAAAATCACACTTCAAGTTTGGCGACGAGTCGACGACGTGTGTATCACACGTGCTTAGTGACGACGTGTGTATCAGGCGTCATGTGAGGCGACGTACCTAGTTCAGACGTAGTTAGTACACGTATGAGATGTATTTTCTGCCAATTCGAAGCCTAACCAGGAGAAGGAGAAGGAGCAGCCTACCCTCTCGTCGCTGTCAGTCCGCGTGGAGTTTTGAATGGATTTGATGGGGAACGCAGACGATAGACTGGAGGCGACGTCATGGTAGGAACGTCAACTAGCGGCGACGTTGCGACGGCGTATGTTAGAATTTTGTAAAAAAATGCACGTGTACTAACTACGTCTGAACTAGGTACGTCGCCTCACATGACGCCTGATACACACGTCGTCACTAAGCACGTGTGATACACACGTCGTCGACTCGTCGCCAAACTTGAAGTGTGATTTTTTTTGTAATCCCAATGATGCAGTTCTAGAAAACGAGTTTTATTGTGTGATATGCGGAACTGGATGAGCTTAAAAATTCTAGCATCAAAAGGACTCTAATACAAGTTGTACAACAATATTATAGTTATTCGTTAAAGTGGCAAAGGGATTATATTAGCTGCTAAGCTTGTTGCAAAACCAACTGTTAGTTTATCTTAAAATATGATGATTTATTCAGAACATGACTTTAAGTTTAACAGATGATAAAATCACCCTCTCAAAAATTAACCATGGTTTTATTAAAGTAATAGTATAGTATCATGGTTTTAGAACAGTAAATGTTTGTAACAAAGTGATCTGCTGTCTTCAGTATTAAAGTTAGTTTAATATATTTTTTTTAATTAAGTTTAGCCTAGTCATAGTAATTAAACTGATATAGGTAGCTCCACTGTGAACTTTTTACAAACTATGGTAGATTTGGTCTATAATCATTTGATGTGTTATAATGTAGAATTATTTCTGTTCAATCTTCAAATTTGCAGATGTTTACTTTAATCTTGCAATAGATGTTGAACCTAAAACCCAAAATCTAGTGTGAAAAGACAGTACTGTGAAGAACACAACTGAGTTTCACTGATAAAGTTCAGTTTGTGCTGTTATGTTTCCAGAGTATGCCTAACCGTATTGTGTTTTTGTGCATGCTCCTGCTCCTGCACGTACTGCAAAGTATACTGTAATCACTAATCAGCATGTCTACCATGGTGCCACTTGTGTACAGACCTGTGAATGAAGACTTGTTTTTGTGTATTTATTTGTTAGGCCAACATATATAGGCTGTGTTGCAGAGTGATGCAGAAGGAAATACTAGATAAAGTTTTAAACACAATGACCAGTGTACCCCTTTTATGTGTTACAAATAATTCTGTGATTTATTTCACTGCTTATTTATTCAGTAAAGTTGGCAGTAATTTAACTGAGCGATAACAAAATATTTAGAAAGGTGGGAGAAAATCTTTTTTTATGTTCTTAACAAGCAGATTTTTTAATATCTAACGGTCAACTTAAGACATAGTGATATGAAAATAAATAACGTTATTGACATACGTTATTTACATAAAGATTTCATGCCAATTTTGCCAATTAAATGTGCTTAATTGACAGATCTTCAGTTTGGCCAGATCTTCAGACAGTACACAATAGCGGCACTATTAATTAACATTAATATTATATATACGTGGGCTATGTGTGTCCTGATGATCCACTTCCCATCAGGTTGTGACATATTGAAACTAATTGGGGAACACTATATGTCCTGTCTCCTTATTTCAATTTGAAGAGGACATTAAGCTTTTTTAATTGAAGATGAACTGAGCTTCACATCTTGCTTATTCTACTGCATTGTTTCCGGCATTTCTCTGACCCCGTTTCTATCCGCTCTCAGGAGTCAGTGAAGCTTGTAGAAGTTTGGTACATATTATCTGATGTACACAATTTTGCTTTGTTAGGGGGTACGGAGTAGGTACGTCGCCGTACAACACGCCTGATACACACGTCATCTCGCGGTAGAAATGTGAGGCTGCAGTTTTAATGGATTGTTTTAAAACTAGGATCTGTTGTTTGATGTTCTGAATTGTACTTACCGAAATAAAGGTTATTTTTAATATTATCTGTACATTGTATTGTTCTGTGGTAAGGTCTCTGTGTACTGCTGTTGTTGTTTCTGTGTACTGGAGGCTTAGGCTTCTGCTGTCACCAAAACAAGTTTTTTATGGGTGTGTCAACATACTGGGCAATAAATCTCTTTCTGATTCTGATCAGTTTCTGGTACAGAATACACAGTGTATATAGTGTGTATTCTATATACACAAACATATGTTTGTTTGTTCCTGCTCTTGTGCATACTGTAGAGCAGAGCTTTCCAAAATTCAGAGGAACAATAATTCCCATTTCCTCTCCCCAACTAACAACAGCCATAAGTTTCATGGACTTCATGTGTGAATGTGTCTGTATATTTATAATCAGAAAAAATAATATGCTATATCCACTATAATAAATGTTAAATTCTAATATAGTTTATCAACTAACTGTAGTTATACTATAAATTATAGTGTAGAGTTTTTTAAAGAACACAGTAGTTTTTCTTTTGGTGAATCATGTTCATGCGAAGTAGGATAATACATGCATTGTATTTGTAATCCACGAAACTTCACACTGTTTACACAATTTATCAGCTTGAAAGACCTAGTTAATAATAACTTCATGTATATTTTGCAGTTAAATTCATAACTGTATTTTGTAAAACTTGCAATACCGCTAGAACCCACATAGGGCCGCCACTCCACATTTTGAGAATCACTTTTGTGAAGCAGACTGCTTATAAAGAGCATTGTCAACAAATGTGTTGTTTGTGTAAAGACCCGTTTACGTTATATTAAGCTTCTGTATTAGTATAGGCCTAATGGTCTACTTATACGATAACTATTTTCTTTTGGTAGCCCAAATATGGTCTGTCTGTGCAAGCAAGCTGATCAGATGTACAATCACTGGTAAGAAATTGTTTTATAGAATGCCCAATGTATTCTTGTTTCCAATATTTATATCACCGTGTTTATAGACTGGTCTCATTTATATCCAAATATAAGACTGATTAGCTCCAACTAAATGCTTGTTGGTCAGTCACATGTTTTTTTTAATGAAATGTTTTGAAAGGAAGGAAAAGTCGCACAATTGTATATTGAACCAGTGAATGTCCAATGTGAAATGTGTCTATTTTGTTATATTATGAACACTTAAATATTGCTGTTTATCCCTTAGCTTTTAGGCGTCACACATTTAATAAAAATTATTTAGGATGAGCACTAAGACTGACATGTATGCCTTTGATGCTGCATTTTTTTATATGAATATAAAATGATATAAACACTAGTACCGTATGCGTGAAACTTCGTCAACTTCCGGTTAAATAAAATGTTTTTTACACTACTCATTTCGTACCGGAAATATTTTCAATAAACTCTATATTTAACATTGAACATTGAACTTATCATCAAAAGACTTTAAACACAATACATTTTGTAAATTTTAGGAGAACCGTATGAGGGATACACTAATAATCCTGTTTAGAGGGGAAAATAGTTTCTGGAAAACGTTGCCTATTTTATTTTTCAATACCAGTGAAAATACAGTATGACAAAATGTTATATGTCAGAAGTGAAAAATAGATTTTTATATTTACAAGAAATGTTTTTTATATGTATAAAAAATAAAGGTGCTAGTTGTTTTTATTGGTGATTCTCTTATTAAATACTTTTTTCTGCAGACATGGCAGTTTAATATGTGGCACAGATTGTTATCCCAAATACATAATTGAACATTTTAATAAAATTAAACTTGATCGTTTGTTAGACACCATTTAGAATGTGTGTGTTTTATTTATAGAATATAAAAAATTCCGAAGAATTTTCAGAATTTATCCAAATGATTTATATATACAATTGTTCCTTCATTGGTCATTCATTCACTGACTACCTCCCTCCCTGTCTCGCTCACTCACTCATCTATTCATCCACTTAAATTGCTAATTGAGGAACATGGCATTGACCATTAAGGCCTTGTTTATCAATACAGTGTAACTGAAATAGTAACAAAAGGCGTCCTTCCTTGACCCCTCAGCACCTTTTTTGAGGATCCACAAAAATACAGGCTCAGTCAACCACCACGGAATACGTTTCTGTGACTTTGTACTCAGACCAATGCTTGAATGTAGGTCTCTGACAATGGGTCGCTGCTGCACCTGTTAGAGTAAAGACAAGTTTTAATTCATGTATGTATACAGTTGAAAGAAAAAGTATGTGAACCCTTTGGTCTTACTTGGATTTCTTCATAAATTGGTCATAAAATGTGTTCTGATCTTCATCTAAGTCACAACAATAGAGAAACACAGTCTGCTTAAACTAATACCGCACAAACATTATATGTTTTCATGTTTTTATTGAACACAACATGTAAACATTCATAGTGCAGGGTGGAAAAAGTATGTGAAACCCTAGGCTAATGACTTCTCCAAGAGCTAATTGGAGCCAGGAGTCGGCCAACCTGGGGTCCAATCAATGTGATGAGATTGGATGTGTTGATTAAAGCTGGCCTGTCCAATAAAAAACACACACCAGTTTTGAGTTTTCTGTTCTGAAGAAGCGTTGTATGATGTGAACCATGCCTCGCACAAAAGAGCTCTCAGAAGACCTACGATCAAGAATTGTTGACTTACATAAAGCTGGAAAGGGCTACAAAAGTATATCTAAAAGCCTTGATGTCCATGTGTCCACGGTAAGACAGATTGTCTACAAATGGAGAAAGTTCAGCACTGTTGCTACACTCCCTAGGCGTGGTCGTCCTGTAAAGATGACTGCAAGAGCACAGCGCAGAATGCTCAATGAGGTGAAGAAGAATCCTAGAGTGTCAGCTAAACACTTACAGAAATCTCTGGCACATGCTAACATTTTTGTTGACAAATCTACAATAAGGAAAACATTAAACAAGAATGGACTTCATGGGAGGACACCACGGAGGAAGCCACTGCTGTCCAAAAAAAACATTGCAGCACGTTTGAAGTTTGCAAAAGAGCACCTGGATGTTCCACAGCACTACTGGCAAAACATTCTGTGGACAAATGAAACCAAAATTGAGTTGTTTGGAAAGAACACACAAGGCTATGTGTGGAGAACAAAAGGCACAGCACACCAACATCAAAACCTCATCCCAACTGTGAAATATGGTGGAGGGGGCATCATGGTTTGGGGCTGCTTTGCTGCCTCAGGCCCTGGACGGATTACTGTCATCGATGGAAAAATGAATTCCAAAGTTTATCAAGACATTTTGCAGGAAAACTTAAGACCATCTGTCCGCCAACTCAAGCTTAACAGAGGATGGACGATGCAATAGGGCAACGACCCAAAGCATAGAAGTAAATCAACAACAGAATGGCTTCAACAGAAGAAAATACGCTTTCTGGAGTGGCCCAGTCAGAGTCCTGACCTCAACCCGATTGAGATGCTGTGGCATTACCTCAAGAGAGCTATTCACACCAGACATCCCAAGAATATTGCTGAACTGAAACACTTTTGTAAAGAGGAATGGTCCAAAATTTCTCCTGACCGTTGTGCAGGTCTGATCTGCAACTATAGGAAACGTTTGGTTGAGGTTATTGCTGCCAAAGGAGGGTCAACCAGTTATTAAACCCAAAGGTTCACATACTTTTTCCACCCTGCACTATGAATGTTTACATGTTGTGTTTCCTGTAGCTCAGTGGTAAGAGCAAACGCAAGGTTGTGGGTTCGATCCCAGGGGATTACAAATACCTATGTAAGATGTTAAGGATAAAGCAATGTAAGTCGCTTTGGATAAAAGCATCTGCCAAATGCATACATGTAAATGTAAGTTTAATCTCCTTGACTCTGTCATCTTTTGCGTCAGCAATGTCAAAGTCATCTCCCATGGGACAGGCATTCACGACCATCGGATGTGGATGTCGATGGCAAAGGAGGAAGTAAGGACTGTGTCTGGAGTACTGATCACAGGAAGCTTAACATTAACTATAACATTTATATTAAAAAGGAAAAACAAATTGACATTAATTATTTAATACATTCATCAATTCAGTTTTACCATTTACAATAATTGGAAGATATAAGAAATATAATAAACGTTTTAAAACACAACATGCTTTGCAGTGTCGATTCCGTACACTACAGCAGGACCCATATCAATCATTGTGGATGTCATATACAAACTTCTAAGGGTACGTTTGATGTTTTGATTTATTATTTCGTCCTGTACATATACATTTTTATAAAATTGATCAATGACTGCAAGACAAGAACAGAACTCACAGACGTACAAAGAATGATCTGCCCATTGGTCTGAGGATGGTAAGCACTGGACACTGCGTCCTGGATTCCCAGGGTACTGAAAATCCTGTTATTGAGCTATAGAGGGAGCATCAGTTTGGAAGTATTATGTAATTGCAGACAACAACATGGATTTTGAATTGAATGGCTATAATATAACTGTATTGCTTGAGATGGAAACTATGGTCTCTACTGTGGCAGAAACCTCAGAATAATACCCAAAACACTACAAAAAAAGACTAGAAATGGTTTTAATGGTAGAAAGCTAATAGTTCTGTTATCAAATCTATTTTTCTTTAGCAGGGCATCCAAATACGGGAGCTGAACAGCTCATTTACTGTTAACACCTACATGGCATATTGTGTACACAGTCAGGTTCTATGTATTTAGATACATTTGAGGGTGTAATTCGTATACTTCCATTTTAGCTTCCACAGCTGTATAGGGCTCTCAGGAATTTCTCCTTTTCAGATGTTTTTATTTTACTTTAAGTTGTACATCAAATGCAAAATAATCCATAATCAAATTAACTCATCACTCTTCACCACATATGTAAGTGTCCTAGATGCGCTTTTCTACATGCGCAGTACAAATCGTGCAGCACGAGTCAAAATTAACGGACCAAGTCGGCTGTCGTAAAAACGGGAATAAAAGGAATTCTCGCGCATGTGAAAATTTTCGAAATTCTGGCAGCACGTGAAAATCCAAAAAGTGTCTACCGTTACCCTTACTAACTGCAAACCTATAATCAAAAATAAACGCTGTAGTCTATAAGATTGAAGTCCCAGCCTACAAACTTCGTAACCAAGCCCAAGCACGTGGCTGACAGAAGTAATCGTTACTGGACAAAATGACAGCGGATATATCCAGGTGAGTTTACAATTGGTTATTTAGGCCTGCAGGTTATGAAATTCTTTAATAAAGGGTTTTAACCGTAATATTAAGAAAATCCTGTCTCAATAAACTGCAGAGATGTGTGCTTGTGGGTTTTGATTGGTTGGTATCTCTCAAATAATCAGTTCTCACATAGACACAGACTTTATTTTACACGTACAAATTGAATATATATTACTTTGCGAAATACTAGATGTGTCATGAAAGTGTTAGAAATAATGTGATGTGTGTGCAAATTTCCCCTGCCGTAGACTACTTTCACGTATTGAATAGTATGGTAATACTATCTGTGCAAGACTGTTGCCTGTATGAAACCAGGGCGGACATGCTAATTTTACACACGAGCTATCCTCAAATATGCACTTAGCGGATTTATAACATTAAATATGGTATTAAAAAGAGCCAAAGTACCTTGCAAATGACGATTTGCCCTTCATTACCCTGTGAGGTATATATATTTAAAATGACTTTAGTATCCAAATTTAACTAAAGTGTAGTCGTGGTTCAAGATAATCATTGTGCGGGAAATCGCACCCTAATGTTCAAATGTTGTCATCTTTGTTTTTCAGCCATCTGAACCACATTGCAGATGCCCTGGATCAATTGGCAGCTGATGTTCTGAGGCCTGAACATGACATAGATCGACTTCTCATCAGCTTAGAGAACGTTGGCAGTGCCTTGGCAATTTTAGCTGCTGTTGAAGAATTGCCAAGTGAAGAATGTGTTTTTCATATTTTACATATGATAATTCAGACGGTTGTGGAATCAAGATTCAGCCCTGTGATGTCAAGGGAGCAGCTGATTTTTCTTCTGGAAAACAACTTCAGAGTTGGTGACATAGCACTCATTTTTGGTGTTAGCAAGAGAACTGTTCATAGGAGAATGTCTGAATATGGACTGTCTGTGCGACAGACTTATTCAGATATCACAGATGAAGACCTCCAGAAAGTAATCACTGACTTCATTGCCCATTGCCCAAATTCAGGTATAAGGACTGTGACTGGACAACTCAGCTCTCAAGGAATCAGGTAATTTAGATATTCAATTCAATTTTAATTCATAGGGTACTATGTTTCCCTGCAATCATTAATTTCAAAACATATGTTGTTAGTTGATACAGAAATCCATCCATGCATACAAGAAATTATAGTAAGCTGCAAATTACAACTGTGTTATGGTTAGCATTTTTATGTGAAAAGGGTAATATGCAATTGCTATACTATTACTGGTATTTATCATCTATAGGCTACCAAACATTTCATAACCTGGGATGACTTACAACAATTTAGAAAAATAGTTTTATTTTGCCTGTACTCTTAATGTAACACTGTACTCTTTCTCCCCTGCCTGTTTTCCCTGTGTTTTGCCCATTGATTTTGCCTTCACCTGTCCCTCATTCTGTTTATTGAATTAGTCCCACATCTGTTCCCATTCTAGTAATAATGTTTCCCAATGTAGTTAAGCCTGTCTGTTTCCTTAGTTCTTTGTCCGTTATTGTTAATGCTACGTGTTTGCTGGTATCATGTGTCTCAGTTACAGTTTGGATTTATTATTAAAACCCTATTTGGTGTACTCATGGTTGTTCTCTTTGTCCTCTGCACGCCTACACGTGACACTTAAAGGGTTCAGCAGGTCCGGGTGAGGCACAATCTGAAAGCTGTTGATCCTGTTGGAAATTTTATTCGTGGGCTTCAACTTAACATTGTCCCAAGAGTACCGTACTCCGTTCCGGGTCCTCTCTCCCTGTGGCACATAGATGGCAACCATAAACTGATCAGGTTAGAGTTTTATTCATTTTAATATTTATTGTTGTTTCAGTTTTTCTTTGTAGCTTTGGATAAACCGTTCAAGTCTGACTACTATAGAAAAGGCCAATGAAATTTGCATGCCCGTCTCCGGCCCCGCATATCCGGTATAAAAGGAAGCCTTTCATACAACACTCTGTGTGTGATGCGTGTCATCGCTATCGGATGTTAGGTGCATAGGTGTAACTCTAGATTACGTGGATCGGTTGTGCACGTGGCGAGTTAACCTAGTGTTGAGTCCTAGCGAGCATTTGGCCACTAACGTATTTTGTTTCATTTTATTTGCGTGTGTAGCGCATTTTTGTGTTTCTTTTGTTTTACTGAGGTTTATAACCTAATTGAGTCAAGTGTTTGGTGTATGCTGGTTCTGCATTCAGCCACAGATGTAAGACGTATATTTAATTTTTGTAAAACTCAAAGGACCTTTTTGTCTCAAACCTTTTATGGTTGGTTTCTTTTATTTCTTGTTAACCCATTTGCTCCCATCGACCGCTGTAATACTTGTTTGCAAACAGTAGTCAGATTAAACCTCCATAATATAATATTTTGCCGGGTTGTGTTTTATTTCTCTACCACCTGGTTACAAGGGGAAACCTCCACCCCGTCAGCAACATTCTCGTAAGAAGAACCTGACGGGAAGACCCTAGGGAGCATAACATCGGGCCCGACCCTCACAGCTACACCTCTAACCGGTCGGTACAGGACGATTCCTGCCTCGTCTCCAAACCCGGGCCCTTTTCAGGGCCTGGCGCCCACTTACTCACAAAGATAGTTTCTGTCTTCCCTGGGTACCCTTTCCAGCCGATCTCACACTCCACTGGACTGTGCTTGGCAACCCAACCTCAAGCCCTGGCAAGGCGGCAACCCAACCTCAAGCCACAAGCTGCCGTTCAGGATGCTTAGGCAGAGGCGCATTCTGACATTTATCAGGTGTCCATCAAGGAACTGAGGTTACAGACGTAACCAAGATGTTCTCTTAAACAAAATGCGGATGCTTCGGTACATTAATGGAACTTACTTTGTACATAGGAGTTTGTTATGGTACTACAAGCTACTAGAGCACAACAGACTGACTGTGACAGATAGGACATGAAATAAAAAAATAGGATAAGTAAACAGGAAGAAACCGTAAATACTTTAGGGAATAATAATAGATGCACAATATACACAAAATATGGTACTGTTATGCAGCTATGCTATGTAAGCATAAATGGAAATGTAATCATGTTAGTTAAATTAATAATCTATAAAGTGTTTGCTGCTGCTTTAACGATTCATGAGCTGGATAAAAACTGTTTTTGTGCCTGGCCATTCTCGTGCTTGGTGCTCTGTAGCGATGTTCAAAGATGATGTGTGCTGGGTGAAAGGTGTCCAGAATTACTTTGCCATCACTTTTTCTCAATCTGGATGTGTGAGGATCCCGGAGTGTAGGGAGGGTTGTCAAACATTCGCTTATTATCCCAAACTATCTGCTGTATTCTCATGAGGACTGATTTTGGTTGCAGAGCTGAACCAGGTATTAGCAGAAGTGCAGAAGTCATAATCTTGCTTAGTTATTCCACTATCAATAGTCAAATCTTTTTGTGAATCCTTACAGATGGAGAATGGTCATACATGGAGGCATAGATGGATTCAGTCGGCGCATAATGTATCTTCAAGCCAACACAAACAACAGGGCATCAACTGTGCTGCAGTTTTTCCTTACTGCTGTCAGTCAGCATGGCTTGCCTCACCGTGTGCGTAGTGACAAGGGAGGAGAAAATATTGAGGTGGCTAGATACATGCTCGAGCATCCAGAACGGGGCCCTGGTAAGACAGTTTTCATGTTCTAGGTAATGTGTCCTTGAGGTGTATCTACATATCTTTTATAATAAGCAATATATTTTCTAAACAAACTGCTTCCATGTATTGGTGGACATATCCCCAAAATATTTAATTTAAAATAAATAAAAATGACTATCCATTGTATGATTTTCATTGTAAATATTATTTTATAATGCGTCATCAAGCCTGTCACATGACACAGTGGTACTGTGATTTAAAATATTCATTAACTAAATATGCAATTTTCACACTACAAGTTTTTCTTTAGCCTGAGGACAGATTAAATCTTCTCAATAGGGAAACATTTATTTTGTAATGTTATTAGTTATTTTATCCCCTCTAAGTCATCTGGAATCAAAGTAGTCTGAACAAAGCAGTTGCCTATATTGTACCTCTGCAGTGTGATCTAGCCCTGAATGGAGATAAAGAAAACGTAAGCAATGTCAACTACATTTGTGTGCTGGATGTTCTTCCTGATAGTTCTTCATTATAGTTTCTGTGTGCATTGCATTTAAGGATGACATGTGGGAGAGGGAAAGGCTTGACATAAATGCAACACATGCAAGCAGCTAGTTCCATTGCATGTTCTTGCAATGCACACACAGTACAATATGCAACACCAGGTAAGCCTGTGTCAGTCCTCTAACATTCTTATAGTTGCTAAATAGGCTTTGTTTGAAAGCATTGTGACAGAAACATACGTTCATATAAAACAAAGTATGGGGAGTCCCTACTTATTAAAGATCTCCTTGTCCATGGGGTCTTAAAAAGTATTAAAAGTTAATAAAATTTACAGAATATTAAGGCCCATAAAAAGTCTTAAATGCCATTTTCCTAGGTATATTTTAACTCTGTGATTACTGTTTACGTGGTGTAAAGTATTGAAGTCATGTAATTAGTTACTGTACTTAAGTATATTTTTTGCTACTTTGTGGTTGAGGATTAAAGACTTGAGCTTCTTTTACTCTTTACTTTACTACAACATATTGCATGGCACCTATCTTTACTTCCAGCATTTTATTTTTGCTACAGAAGAAGCAATATTGCCATTAATATGGCATTGAAGGTACTATAGATTGCATCTTGCCTTATTACTTATTATGAAACTTGTCAATATGGCTTCATTATTTGAACGTGAGTGCATTATCAGGTAGTTGACATCGGTGGTGGTGTTTTATGGTGGAAAATGACATGACTGCAGCCAGGGATAATGCCAGTGAGAAAAGGCTTATGCTTTTGTAATTTTACTCAAATTATTTATTTGTTTGTTTTACTGAAAAAGTATTTCTGAATGATAGTCGTGTCCTTATTAGCGCTTGAGCTTAGCGGTGACTCAGGTGTTTGTAATAGACAAACGCTTTGGTGTTCACCTTGATTTGTTGCCACTTTGAGGTGTTCAGTTTGATGCGATTGCTCTCCTTACGAATTAACTATTTCTATAGTGTATTTACTGTAAGTGTTGAGGACTAGTGCTGCTGCGACACTACTTCCAGTGTGAGTAAAATACTCAAGTATTATTAATGTGATAGTTCACCCAAGAACTCCAATTTGATGTTTATTCACTCACCCCCAGGCCATCCCAGATGTAGGTGACATTTTGTCTTGAGTAGAAACATAAAGAAGATTGTTTGGTAAATCCGCAGCCCTCTTGCTTCATATAATGGGAGTATATGGCGTCTAGGAGTTCCTAAAGCAGATCATTCCAAAAAAGCAGCTCATGGCGACATGTTGATGTCTTGTGAAGCAAATCATTCGATATTTTCACAAAACTTAACATTTTTTTAAATATCAACTATGCTGTGCAGCCTCAGCACTCCCTTTCTGCAGGTGACACTAAACGCACCAGACTTTGGTATGCCATACTCCACCAAATACTACACGAAGACCGCGATCATGTGCAGAGACTGTACAGTATGGCTCTTGTTATTAAAAATGACGTTCAGTCAAGCTCACAATTAATATAACCATAGATGCTGAAATGGTGTTACAAATTATCATCATCATTTCAAAAAATTGATTTGTAAAATTAATTCAATATGATACAATACCATTTTAAATAAAACAAATACTATCTTTGTTGCATCGGTTTTGTAAAAACAGTTTTTGGCCTGATGGACATCTGCTGTCTTGCGTGTTCAAAAATTGGACTTACTGGACTTCGGATGAACAAAAATTGAAGTTTATTGATTTGAACTCAGCGCTGGGCTGTCTCACACACTCACTCTACGCACAGAGTACTACCAGAGATCAGCCCCGCCTAAACAGTGTACAACATATTTATATTTGTATTTGTGGGTGTATCTTCCAGCTTGCTCCGGACCGTGGCCAACCCCTGAGCGCCTCCACATTTGCTGCTTTCTTTGTGTCCAATGGAGTGATGTCTCATCTGATATTTTCGTAGACTACGCCCTTCTTCTTTTACTATCTGAAAAACAACACACTTCCCCAACTTGATCACATCTGTTAACCCCTGACCTGAGGCCCCAATGGCTATAGAATGTTGGGCAACCATAGCCGCGCACACACCTGTTCACATCCTGTTGAAAACGTCTCACTGCACCATAATATGCCTGCTTAGTCTCTCAACCCTTTTAACACACACATACTCCCAACCCCCATATCCTGTTGTAAATACCCTCTGCACTCTAATATTCACCCTCAATCTTTCAGACCTTTAAGCACACACTCCATTCGTAATTGTTCACACTAATACACACATTCTACTATTGATTATATGTAAGCCATAAAAAGAAATAAAATGTAATAAAAACGTAGATTGTAATTAAATGAACATTGTAATAAAAAACATGACTTTAAAACCCTTCAATCCCTCTCTTGACCTCTGAAAGAGGTCACACACATATTATACATCCTACAGTACACCTCTTCATTATATGAGGCGGAACATAATGCCTTGTTGACTGAGCCATCCAGCGTATGGTGATCGAGATGACAATGAATAGTCCCATGCATGGCCAATTCTCCCACAGCTTCATATTGACCCTGCTACTGGTAATATAGAGACACACAGTTCCAGTGTGGGAAGTTCTGGTTACAGATGCTTCCAAATCGAGATGCACAGCTGTAATGTGGGAATTTCTGGTTACATAAGCTTCCCTGAGTCTTTTGCCAATGCTCCTTTTATACCCAAGAACGATACTGTACTTAATGTTCATTGTGAATACAATGGTCATTGTGAAATTTAGTTTAACTCGTGGCTGACGAGATCATCAAATGGGATGCCAATTTATCTGTGAACAGGATTCCCCGATAAAGCCAATCCTCGTAGAGGAGTGCAGGTAATGTCCTAAAGTTAAAAAAAAAACTCTAATACACTCTTTGTTGGGTTTTAAGGAACTAGACTCCTTCACCCATCGCACCCAGAACCCCAAAACAATACCAAACATAATGTTCAAATCTTCATAACATTTCAAAACATTATAACCACAATATAGAATGTGTAATCACTTTTCCAATGATCAAAGCCTGAAGAAATGTTGTGGATGAGAGAGGTGTGATAAGAAAAGTTCATTTTGTGGACATCAACCCCTGATGGGAAGAAAGGATATCATTCCTCATGATCTAGCAACAAATGGGGTTTTATTGTTTTGTGTCTTCGCATCACAAACAACCTTAGTTCTTTGCACTTTCACAGCTGCCTTACAGTTCCTCCCCTGACCCCTTGGGGCAATCTCAGAGCAGTCCCAAAGGGGACATTTTTAGGCATTCTTTGTCATTGTGTATCAATTACTGCAGAAGTCTCTGTAGAGCTGGCACGGTACAGAGCAGGAGGATCTTTGCTGTTCTTTGCCCAGGTTGGTTTCCACCTAAGTCTGATAGTCTGCAATATAATTTGTTGTACCAAGTCCATTCAGTCAGAGCCCATGTGCTTTGTTCGTAGAAGGTGTCTTCCCACCGAAGAGAAACATCTTTTTTAGTAGTATCCTCCCCATGATATTTATCTGACCCATTTATCCTTAGTTACATCTAAGTAGAAGGTATGGTTTGCAGCGCAGCTCCATAGGTTAAGGAATTCATCTCACTAATAACACACCATTGTGTATGAGACACCTGAACGTCATCTTCATAACCATACAACAACTGAACACTGATGATTTTAGTAACATTGGGATAAGATGATAAAGGGTTACAACAATAAAAAAATTAAAAAATTCACGGTACCTGGTGCGAGTGGTGAATAAGGTCTCAATTTCATCCAAAGCCACATAAAGTGATCCCATTTGATTACCTGATTCTTCACTACTATGGTGGAATTTAGATACTCTGAGTATTTTAAAGGAAGAGTGGCAAAAGTCTATTTAACTGGCATATTCTCCAGTGGTATACATCATACAATAATAGTTTATAATTATATCTTTTAAATATATTGCAACCAAAATACAAATCTACAGTATGCATATAAATGTATTTTCAGGTATTAATAAAATCCAGATACAACGTTATGCATAATATGGTATAGTTATATAACTTATTTTAATAACCATAATAGTGATTCAGAATACTCAAATACGAGTTAACCCTGCAAATCTATCATTACAAAGAAGTATTAGGACATATTCTGAGTCTCTAATATAGCTGTTGTCAAAAAATTCTGTGAATGTTGATGTGTACAGTACGCTACGTCACGTTCACTGGCAAAAATCTGATTGAGAATTGCGAGGCCGATTGAAGAAGCGCCAGCACTTCAGATCTAACCACTCTTTAAACATATCATTAGACATATGTTAAAAAACCAGTGTGCTATCTGGTTTGGAACAATGACAATGATTAAAATTGAAAATTGCACAAATTTTCAATTTCACCTCTCTTCATCAGAAATCAAACCATTTACTATACATAAAACTATAACCATGCAAATTTACTATGTACATTGCAAGGTTTCACATAAATCAACAGAATTGTAACAACAGGTTTTATCTTATAATTAAATTAGCATCATGAGTTTGTCCTATGTGTGAGATGCTATATAGTTTTCTATATGCATGACAGGCTATAGATCCTTCTTATGTATCATATTTGAAATCTAGACTAATCATCCTAGGTGATGTGTAGTGTTTTGAGTCTGGATAACCTTTAAGGTTATGCCAGATAATCATTTTATGAGGTTGTAGTGGCGAAAGTGTGTCCACATGGCTATGTGTTCATGTCTGGGAGATGGGTATCTACAAGAATCTGTGTTGCACAATTTGGATCCGGTGCTACACCGGGAGGCCGTGTAACTACTTCTGTGATGTAACTGTGAAGTGTGAATGACCCCTTGAAGTATAATCTCACCCATCTCCTCCATTTCAGGTTCTAAGACACCTCTCTGGTATCTGGACTCTATAAGGAGTCATAGTGATCAACCTGAAAAGAAAGACTTTAGGATAACAGACAGAGATACATTTTTTCTCTCAATTCAGTCAAATCTGTGGGTTAAATATCAGTCCATATGTTGTGGTGCTGTCTGCTTAGCAATTCATTTTTTATGGCACTACCCACACCTGTCCATTTGAGATCTTTGAGGCCTGTAAGGACTAGGGAATTTCTGTGTGATATTTAACAGATGGTTCACTATTACTTGTGCCATGGTATCTATAGTGTTAATGAAAAAGTATAAAAAGTATACCCCCCCTTTTTGGCACTGGGTAGTGGACCAATGAAATAAAAATAAAAGAATTCTATGAGTCTTTATGGTTTTGACCCATAAAAGCTAGAAATGCATGTGATGCTTCACTTTTCACCATATTTATTCTTAAATATTACTGCAATGTCTGCCCCATATGCACAATTTTCACTTACACAGTGCGCTAGAGGTTCAAATGTCACCTTTCTTTTATATGACCTGTAATGTTCCTTTTTCTGCGCTCCCTTGCTCCCTTGTACTTCACCTTCAACACCCTCCCTCTCTTGGACCTGAGATCTCAGGTCCACAGCCGTCTGTTCCAAAGACCTGCCCACTCATTTCGCGGTGGGATCGGTCCTGGTTCAGTGTCAGGGGTGACCTTCTGGGATAAATGTTTGCTCATAGCGGTTAATTTGTCAAAATAAACACAATGTGACACTGATCTCCTGCCGCAGCGGTGTTGTCGGTCCTGGAAAAGATCGACCTGTAAGCAATTCAAACGGTATGAAACCAGAAATCCTGTTAATAGAGGAACGTACAGTCATTAATGCTATAGGTAGTACAGATAACCAGGTCAATTTTGTCTGTGCACAGATTTTAGCCAATTTCAGTTTCAGAGTGAGATTCATTCTCTCCATTTTGCAATTGTTCCTTCAGCACTATCTAAACTCTGTTGGAAACAGAGTGTGTGAAACAGGGGGTGTGTGGTGATTTATTAGCTCTCCACACTCCTCTTTCCCCTCCCCTTGTGGAATGTGTTCTCCCTTGGTTTATGATTTCTTATCAACCCTTCCATTTCTTCACACACTGTCATATCAAAAGTTCCACTTTCTGGCCATGAAGTCCTTAATTTTTTTGTTCTCTCTGCCCATTTCTTAGAAATTTCCCCAATCAGTTCTCTGCTCACAGGATATCTTGTTCCTAGTATCTCTACGGGAGTGGTGGCCATTCTAACTTTATTATCTTCACTTATTCTGTTGTAGTGGGGCGCCTCTTTGTTTTATTGCGACCTATGGCCCTAGGTTTTCTGGTGTTATCTGCACGATCAGCTTCTTCATTGTAACGGCCTGAAACTGCAGTGGCTCTATTTCTCTCTGCTCATTGGTGGTAAACAATATCTTACTTTCTCAATTTACATATCTTGTTCTGCATAAACCTTTATTTCCTGATAAATCTGTATCCTCTTCCTCTACCTTTTTGATAAAATTCTTTTTAGTCAAATTCTGAACTTCTACTAGTTCGTCCAAGAAATAATTTTTCTTTTCTTCTGTCAGGGCTTCTTAATGCCTGCTAAGTCCCCATAAAATGATTATCTCCAGAAATGATCACTAATTCCCTTCGTCTCAGTCAATATTCTGGCTACTCTTACTCTCTCAAAATATGATTGTAAGCTTTCCTCATCTAGTAGTTCAATTCCAGCACATACACACTCAGGCCTTATGGTCTGAGATTTTGATTTTTTCTGGTGTATTCTACCGACTTTATACCATAAAAGTATCTCACAATTTTTGAAACTTATTTGTAATCAACAAAATCTATCTTCTATTTTTCGGCTGCCATTAAGTCTCATGCGCTCACAGTGAGCCAAACTCACACATACTCTATGTCCTTCAAATCTTTATCTGACTCCTCTCCTATCTTCTACACACACACTCTTGCTTCTCTCATGTGCTCAAACTGTTTTTCTATTAAACCCTAATGCACACCTTATTTTTCATTCATCTTTTTTCAAATACTTTTATTACCACATGAAACTTTGACACAGACACACAGCAAAAACTTGCACCAAGTTCTGAACCGTATGTCTCTTTAAACATCAACAAAACCCTAACACTCCTTCTCATACATTTTACTAGACAAACATTATACATCAATTTTTACTTGTTCCATGCACTCTGTCTTATTCACTCTGTCAAACACACACTTACGGGGCCTCCTTGCCTCCCACTTTTACACACACACTGACACCCTCTGTTACACACACACACACAAACACACACACAAAGTCAAACAGGCTGAGGGTTTTTCTCTTTCTCCCTCACTCCTGGATTTTTCTGTCGTCACAATACAATATACAACAACATAAAAATATATCACAATGCATTCATACCCCCCACGTGACCTGTTTCCTAACAGGATTTTTACGCTACCTAGCGTGCACACCGCACTTTCAGTGTGACTTGCCCCCTACGACAAGATTTGTGTCCTCTTGATATCTTCTGCCCCACTGGCAGGAACTTATTTACAAAGTCTCATACACACAAATTACACATAAATTCCTTCAGCTCGGGGGACCATCCACCCGTGTTTAATAAACGTGCGTAGGGACTCTCACCCTACGTCTTAGCCTGCGGGGGACCAACCACCCGTGTATTCGGGGGACCAACCACCCGTGTTTAAATACCTGCGTGCGGACTTTCACCTCACGTCTTCTAAATACCTGCGTGCGGACTTTCACCTCACGTCTTCTAATTTAATGTGACGTAGGACTAATCTACGGTCAGCTGTGGGCCTTTCATCCGCAGTCTTCTAATTTAATGTGCCGTAAGACTTTAACTTACGGTCAGCTATGGGCCTTTCATCCATAGTCTTAATTTAATGTGCCGTAAGACTTTAACTTACGGTCAGCTATGGGCCTTTCATCCATAGTCTTAATTTAATGTGCCGTAAGACTTTAACTTACGGTCAGCTATGGGCCTTTCATCCATAGTCTTAATTTAATGTGCCGTAAGACTTTAACTTACGGTCAGCTATGGGCCTTTCATCCATAGTCTTAATTTAATTACCTGCGTGAGGACTCTCACCTCACGTCTTCTAAATACGGGGGACCAACCTCCCGTGTTTTAATTCAAATTAACAAACTTCAATTATTGTTAAATTTGGTTTAAATAATGATCAGGAATATTTGCAATTCAACACAATCAATTTAGAGTAGTCAATCAGCAGATGTTCGATAAAACAGGTCTCTGCTCACCTTTTTTATTTCACCCGGGTGTTGTGTTGAACCAAAGATGTTCCCTCTCTGTTTTTTGTCAATTCATAGTCTTCTAAAATCGTCCGAAATGTCCCTTTTTGCCAATCACGTCGGCGGTCACCATCTGATGGACATCTGCTGTCTTGCGTGTTCAAAAATTGGACTTACTGGACTTCGGATGAACAAAAGTTGAAGTTTATTGATTTGAACTCAGCGCTGGGCTGTCTCACACACTCACTCTACGCACAGAGTACTACCAGAGATCAGCCCCGCCTAAACAGTGTACAACATATTTATATTTGTATTTGTGGGTGTATCTTCCAGCTTGCTCCGGACCGTGGCCAACCCCTGAGCGCCTCCACATTTGCTGCTTTCTTTGTGTCCAATGGAGTGATGTCTCATCTGATATTTTCGTAGACTACGCCCTTCTTCTTTTACTATCTGAAAAACAACACACTTCCCCAACTTGATCACATCTGTTAACCCCTGACCTGAGCCCCCAATGGCTATAGAATGTTGGGCAACCATAGCCGCGCACACACCTGTTCACATCCTGTTGAAAACGTCTCACTGCACCATAATATGCCTGCTTAGTCTCTCAACCCTTTTAACACACACATACTCCCAACCCCCATATCCTGTTGTAAATACCCTCTGCACTCTAATATTCACCCTCAATCTTTCAGACCTTTAAGCACACACTCCATTCGTAATTGTTCACACTAATACACACATTCTACTATTGATTATATGTAAGCCATAAAAAGAAATAAAATGTAATAAAAACGTAGATTGTAATTAAATGAACATTGTAATAAAAAACATGACTTTAAAACCCTTCAGGCCATGTTTACAAATTGATGGTTTTGGGTGATAAGCCTCAAAGCCCTGCAAATCACACCAAAGGTGTTCGTCTATGCATTATGCAGACCAGGGAAGTTCTTCCACACCCGACTGAATCAATAAATATTTTTACCTTGCTTTGTACATAGGGACATTGTCATGTTACAATTAAAAAGGGGTCCATCCTAAGCTGTTTTTGTAAAATTAGAAGGACATCGTTCTCTAAAATGTCATTATATGCTATAGCATTAGGATTTGGGCTCACATACTGTAAATTACTTAAGTACTCAAACCTGTTCAGTAGAAGTAGGCGTCCAAATAGTTTTGTCCATTCTTCAGTATTACTTCAATTACATGTTCTCAAATAAGTGAGATAAAATAAGGTCCCCCGCCTATAGACAAAAAGAAAATATGACATATTTAACTGTTCATATTGATTTTGTATTTTAGTTTGCAATCCAGCATTAATGGAATGGTGACAGACCACAGCAATATGTAAGTAAACACCTGCTCTAACTTCCCTTTGTATTGATCACATTGTATAAAAACATATTACTCGTGCACCTAGTTTCCATCACTGCCTTGTATGTGTTCTTATCATGTTACATCTCACAATGTCTTGAGTTATCAAGTGATTGTGATATGTTAAGGTCATTTTAAGAAGTTTGCCTCATTGGTCTTGAATTGTAGTCGTATTTCAAGGACATGCTGCGGAATGCATGTTGCAGAGACTCCAGTTAATCAATGACATTTATTGAAGTTTGTATATACTTTTTCACTTGACCATGTATACCATGATATATTTTAGGTGTTGTCATCAAAATTTTAACAAAGACAGAACTTGGATGATAACCTATGTTGTGTTTGGTTGATTAAATATATATCTAAACTGTACTTCACTGTATGACCATTTCTACAAGTACTCCAGATACTCAGGGGCACTGCAAATGGTCAATGAGGATTGCACTCATGTTAAGTCATCAAATGAAATTCAACTGCCGGCAAGGTAAGACCAATCTGTTACACTCGTCTGTAAGGACAACCATATAAAAACTTTTCTGTTTGGATGTGCATAAAAACCTGACACTGCAAGTGATTATTGATTACACTTTGTTATGTTTTTTCGCTGTGCTACAGTCACATGACCAGCTAAAGTCAAAATAACAAATAAGATGTTATCAACTGCTGTATTTTGTTCACAATTTTGGTTATCTTCTTTTATTTTTAGCTGAAGAGGTAAAAGTCTTCAGTGTTCCAAAAAATCTCAACGAAGATGGCTTTAAGGACTTTCTTAGGGCAATATACCCTCAGCTTAAAAACAGAAACTTTGACCTTTGTAAGGTCAACAGGCATAGGGTTGTGGTTCCCCTGGATCACTGCACTCCCCAATCCATTCGATCGAGTGGCGTCTTGGGGAGCTCTGCTCTGTATATCCGTCCCGAGGTAAAGCACCAGATGATTGAAGAGTAGAATATTTCTGTCATGATCCTGCATCCTCTTGTCATGCTTTTCTGAGTCTGGTGGCAGAATCATGACAGACCTACGTGTTTAATTTGGAGAGAGACATTTATTGTTGTTTTGTCTTGCCATGCACTCTCTCTTGTCTAGTCTTTTCATTGAAAGAGTGAGTCTAGTTTTCTTGCTTTGCCCCTTGTGGGAAGTCGTTGTTTCATGTTTATATTTTAGTTACGTTCACTTTACTCCCCATCATGGGTTTTTGTTTTATACTGTATGTATTAAAGTCTATGTGTTGCTGCCAGTGTCTGGGTTTTTCTCCTGCCATAACGTGACATTTCTGTATGTAAATTTCAGTTTTTCAATGTGTTTTCCTGTTGTAATTTTAAATGTTTCCATATTTCATAGCATGAAATCTACACAGACTGTGACTCTGAGGTGACCCTCGCGGTAAGGTTCTCAACAAAAGTATTTTGTTACCTATTTGGATTTCTATTATATTAAGTTTATGTTTGAAACTGAAGCTAATTTTTTTAAAACACTCAAAAGGACTGGATAAGCTGTCATGTTCATGAAAAAGCTGCAACTTACCTCCAAATGTTATTTATCCCACACAGGGAAGTGATGCTGAGGAACAAGGAAACTCACATGGGGCTTCTGCTAATAAGCAAAATGTGGTAAGTCAACTACATGTAACTTTGTTGTAACTATTATGCAGAAAAAATAATAGTTTTGGCAGGTCTTTAAAAAGTCAGGCCAAAATAGTCACAAAGTTAAACAAGTTTTAATTTGAAAGATTTTACAGATTGTTTTAGTTTTACATTTGATTTGATCGCCATATCCATACAAAGGTTTCTTATACTATAAGTTCACAGGTTTACTTTTTGTGTATAATGTTGAGTTAAGAATAAGGCAATAGCCTTACTATGATAGTAAGGGTGGATAATTCAGTTGTAATAAATACAACATTCTTTTTGGATAGGAGAGCTTGGAATTCTCAAACAGCAGTTCCTCATCGAACCCATCAGTGAGCTATCATGTATCATTTGTGTTATAAAGGATCATATACTGTTATACTAGGGGGCATGCAATTATCTGTTATGAATGTGTTTTTGAACAGGAGTCACAGGAATTGTCTGTGGACTATCCCTTTTTCAAATTTAATAATCCATTTTCTGTAATAATAGGTATAATAGAGTGATAGCAAATGCTTCCTTTTTCCCGTTAGCTGCTTAGTGATAATGCACGTTTCACTCAAGGTAATTGAGATTGTATCTGAGGCGGTTGAAGATCTGGATGATATCCAAGTAGATGCTGAGGAGGAGGACGTGAATGCAGCGGTAAATATCATACATATTGAACTTGAAAAGATTTTTGTGCAAAAGGATCTTTGTTTCATTCTTGCAACTACATAATTTACTGTTGATTATTTTCTGATAATGTACGTTTCACTCAAGGTAATTGAGATTGTATCTGAGGCGGTTGAAGATCTGGATGATATCCAAGTAGATGCTGAGGAGGAGGACGTGACTGCAGCGGTAAATATCATACAGTACATATCATACAAATCATTGTTTACTATTTTCTGATAATGAACATTTCACCCAAGGTAATCGAGATTGCATCTGAGGGGACTGAACTTCTGGACTTCACCGCACCAGTAAGTTTTATGGACAGTGCATGTTTGATGCATGTACATTTGTCCATCTTACACTTTCTGTGTTTCTCCTACACTCTCTAGGCCCCATATGTCTCCCCACAAGTTGAGAGGGAACATTTTGATCTTATGAGGTTGGTAATATTCAGTGTTGTTACTGAAGCCTCCTTGACAGCAAATGTACAGGACAGAGTATACTGTGCAAACACTCATTTTGGATAGCGTTAATACATTTTCATTCACTTATGCTATTCATCGAAACTTAAGAAGTATTTTGTAATGGTTTGCACTGAATCTTAGAACTTTTTTATGTCATTATTGTTCACTGGATTAATAGGAAAAACAGAGACAGATTAAACGAATTGGGAACAGTGTTCTTTTAGTCTTTAGCTATGAATCATATTTTCTATGATTAATTTTTTACTATTAAATATAAAAAATATAAGTGTGTTGATAACTTGTAGTTTTTCTATATATACACAGAATTAAGGTTACTATTTGAAAATGTTAATGTGTTTCTGTGTGGGCCTACAGTGCACAGGATTTCACTGTGGATTCACCCTCAGCCAATTCTGATGATGAGAACGTTCAATTAGCTTCGCCAGTGAGAGAATTCCGCAAAAATGTCAGTACAAAGTTATCAAAATCATAATATATTTTATTTATGGATCTTACATATGTAGTTTGTTAAACATTTTTTCCAGGAACAACAGGACCTTGCTTCATTGATAAATGATTTCAGATCAGCAAATTTAAATATGCATTGCAACACCACGGTTGTCGCACAACGTAGAAAAATAACACTAAGTGCATGTCGAGCTTTGGAAAGAAACTACTTTGTGTGGCATGTTATTCCGAACGTAGAATTCATTGGTGAGATGGCTGAGGACTATGGTGGTCCAAGGAGGGAGTTTTTCAGGTATGTTTTTGTAATAACTTTTTACATGTGAGTTTGTTCGTGTGTGGTTCTTGTATTTTAACAGGCACTAAACATTTTTCATGCTTACAAGTACGGTGTGTCACACTTAGTGAGCTTGGTCTGTCTGTTAAATTATCACATATAGTATTTCAACAATTTTTCACTAAAATAGTTAATAAAGTTTAATTTGCCATATCATTCATAACGTATGCAACACTTTATCACAATTAAATAATAAACAGAGTTAACAACTGACAGCCTAATTCCCTTTTTTTGGTTTAATCCATTTAAAATTACATAAATTTAGTTGATTTATTATTATAGCATTATAATAACTCATTTAACTATTCATATTTGTACTTTCAATACAGGCTTCTAATGGGTGAGATCCAACAATCCCTTGGAGTATTTGAAGGCCAACAAGGCAACTTGTTTTTTACTTACGATCAGCATGCTTATAGCCAAAACAAATACTACACTGCAGGCAAGCTTGTTGCATGGTCAATCATGCACAATGGTCCTGGACTTAGATGTTTCAATGCCGAACTGTTCAAGCTTATGTGTGGTCAGATACCAGACTTGTCTAAATTTGATACCGAGGCAATTCCTGACCCAGACGTTCGGGATAAACTGACTAAGGTAAAAGTAAAAAATTTATTATATCTAGTTATATATAATAGTAGGTCCACATTTGTCTGGGCATTCAATCATGCATAAAGTTTTTGGGAAAAGCATGTTTCCCTCAAGATTTTATCAATTGTGAGGTTTCACTTTTAATGCCATACCGCACCTATAGTACTGATAAATTTGTTTCCATAGCTTCAAAAATGCATGGGTGATGCAGACTTCAGTAACATTAAAGCGGATCTAGGCGATTGGATTGCAGAATGTGGAGTCCCGAGCATCTTTTCTGCCACTCTTCAAGACATGCCTTCAGTATTTGCACAAGTTGTGACACACTATATCTACCACAGGTAGAGTGTGTTATTATTTCTCTGGAAATTGGACAAACATTTGAAGAGCTCTTTTCCAAAACAATATAAATCCATTTTATAGCTTTCATGAAAATGACATTTTCTTACCTAGACCCATACATTTTGTTTATATTCAATTTATCCTGTTAAAATGGTCTGTTGGCTCAGTCTGAACATGCTAAACAATTATTGTTAAATGAAACAAAAATATTGTTGATGATTTTTTTTTTAACGCTACAAATCCATCCATCCATCCTTTTTTTTAGCAAACAAACAAACAAGAGAACATGAAACATTTGACATCATGGACTCATACTATAAATTAATATAAATCAAATAAATGCAAATGCATGTAATAAATAACAGCCAAATAAAGAAAATAGTTACAAACTAAATAGTAAAATAAAATAAATATTTTCAATTTCATGTTTCAATATTTTCCACCACATACAACAAATAATTTAGAAATAACACATACAAAAACCACTAATGAGCGAATTCTGATTGGTTGAGAGGACATATGGCATTTAGGCTAAAAACAGGTTCAGGACTTATAGGGTTTTGGAAAGAAACTGAATCTTGCAGTACATTTTAAACAAGGAAATATAGCGATTTGGCATGAAACATTGATGGAGCAGTGAACAGGTTTAGTTCAAAGCAAAATGGCATTACAAACTCATTTTTTTTAATGTGGCGTTTAATGCGTTTTGGAATAGAGCTCTTCATTTGTAATCAACATGCTGAAGCTTTAAAAATTATGTTCACTCATTAACATTTGGTGGAAAATTTTGTATAAATTGATGTGCGTTTCAGGGTGGCCAGCATGGTCCAACAATTTCAAGCTGGCATGAATTCCTGTGGACAGTTTTGGGAGATGGTTGCAAGAGATTGGAGTGCTTTCATGCCACTATTCACTCACAACCCCGAACCTCTGTCATGTTGTGATTTTAGAGACCTCTTCACCATCAAATGGAGCGTTGAGGGGAGTAATAAACGCGACCAAGAGGAAGACAGAATATTTCAGTGGGAGTGCCTATTGATGTCCATTCAAGGTGAGGTCATGTTGATTGATTTCTGATTCGAGTATAACAGTTTAATGTAATGAATAGAAATTTGAGCTTACTATTATTGTGCAGTTTATAACTCTATTCAATCTCTATTTAGAGGGAGAAGCAAAGGATATAACCTTTGAAGAACTTCTTGCTTTTGTCACTGGTGCTGATGCACTACCTCCTCTCGGCTTTCCACAAAAATGCTCAATAGAGTTTTATGACCAAGAAGAGGGCTGTCGCAGGATCCCTTTTTCTTCAACATGTGCTCTTATTTTGTTTTTGCCGAGAGCAATGACACAAGAAGATGGCTTTATGGAATTGATGAGGCTTGCAGTAAAAGGCTGTTTTGGATTTGGCAAAGTTTAAACTCAATGTGCCATACAGCATAATTCGGTCATTATGTACTGTTTGTACATTATACGTTCACAATTGTATTGTTTAAAAGAGGACTGTACATCTGAGCTGTGTTTTGACAACTTATTAAAATTGGATTTTTTCTAAACAAATTCTTAATGTTCAGTATATTGATTTAATGTTATAGCTCTTTTTTTTCAGTTAAAGCCTTCACAAGTTACCCTTGGGGCATAGAGGCAAACAGAATTTAAAAAACAATTGAGTATATATGGGGAAGAGGCCTGTAGGGGGGTTATGACGTTTTGGTTAAACAGTCTGAATAAATAAAAACTGAATGTACTAAATTTTTTATTTGTATTGGCTTTTGCTTGGATTTATGGCACGTCATTTATTTAAAGTTTAATTCTTTCAGAATGTAAAGTAAATGATCCAAACTGAATTTTTCTGAATAATTTAAGGGATTAAATTCTCCATTCATAAAGACTTTGTTTAGTCTTTTTAGGTTTTGATTCTGAATTAATCAGTGCTTTGAACCAATCCATTTGATGACTTATAATTATTGAAATTATATATTTATAATTATACATTTGAAATATTCATTGCACACCATTATTCATGTTTTTTTTATTTCATTCTACAAATGCAATCATGGTACCTCTGAGTAAAACAAACTCTTGATTTTAAAGATTAAAACAATTAATTTTAATGTAAACGATAACACGGATAGGTGGATTAGAAAATTGATTTTACTTGTTGGTACATTTAGATATGTGTAGGAGCTAAATCTAAAACTTTAAACCATTGCGTTGTTTGATCCAGAGATTGGTAGGTTTACGTGCTTTCATCATGTACTGTTGTTTGTCTCTTTGTTTCATCTCCATAAGGAACGAAAAGACCATTTCTTATTTGCATCATCATAGAGTTTATTGGCTCCACACCAACGTGCATAATCCAATGTGTTTAAAGACGTAAGGTGCATACAATTTCCATGATTTTGCTGCGTGGTTGCGAATGCGTTAAAAAGCTTTTTGCCCTTTTTTGCACCTGTTTTACACCATTAGTTAGGTCGCTAAAATACAAAATACACCACCGTGTTAACAGCGCCCCTCAATTTCTAAAAATGGAAATAACAGCCTATAACACAGTTTGTCTCGTACAATATGTTTTTATATATTTTCTTTTTTTTAAAGTTCTGTAAAAAAGGATACTGAGGGGATTTAAAAAATCTACATTTATTTATAATTTGTTGCCAATATTAGTTATTAATTAAATTACACAAAGCATAACAGCATATATTCATCCTGTATAATAGCTATAAATTACAGGTGAATGCATCAGCAACCCCTTTCTCTATCAGGCAATATTGTATTTTTCTCCAAAGGGCATTAGAAAGCAACATTAAATAAAGCGTAAAACGGGCACATTCTATTTAGCATTGAGAAATGTATTAGAATCACATGTACAGCTTATTATGCTTGCATTGGGGGAGGAATGAACCACCCAAAAAACTGTATAACATTTCTCTGCTATAGAGTTTGGAACCGGAAGCAAGGATGCGTGACTTTAAACTTAACATCCATGTGTATTTGGTGGCGACGTACTTATCCACGACGTTAGTGTCACACGTCTATGGTGGCGACGTACTTATCCACGACGTTAGTGTCACACGTCTATGGTGGCGACGTACTTATCCACGACGTTAGTTTCACGGGTCTATGGTGGCGACGTACTTATCCACGACGTTAGTGTCACACGTCTATGGTGGCGACGTACTTATCCACGACGTTAGTGTCACACGTCTATGGTGGCGACGTATTCTTCTCTCACGTAAAATTACACGACTGTCTCCTTCGGAAGGGAATCCATGGCACTATCCACCTCCCATACACCACGCACGCGCATAGCCGGATTCCATTCTGAGTGGACGGACCGCGTACTGTCAGCTTTCCTGCGGTACTTTTTACTTATTAAATTACTTAAAGTAAAAGCCGACTACGAATGTGAATGGAAAGTAAATAAAATAATGTGAATAGAAAGTAAATAAAATACCGTATTTACTTAAAGAAAGTAGTTTAAATGTTTTTCGTCTTTACCCACGTAGGAGGGGACGTTCTCGCGACCTTGTGCAACGTTCCCTAAAAGTTATCTAAAGGTAACGAAAGTTCCGAACCTTTACAGAACATTAGGGACGTTCTTGGAACGTCCTCCTTTGGTTATGAAAGTGCTGCAGTTCAAGGTTCCTTATATGACTATAGGGGGACGTTCTATTTGGGGCATTTTATGGTCACATAGAAAACGTTACAGTGAGGACATTTGAGACGTTAACAGAACGTTCTCGCATCGTCCTCTGTTGGTCATATAATAACGTTCCCAAAGTGACTTTAGGGGAACGTTCCATACTGGTTGCTATATCGTCATGAAACAACGTTACAAAGAGGACATTCCGGACGTGAACAGAACGTTCCCATACGGTTCTCTGTTGGTCATATAATAACGTTCCGAATGTGGTTATTATATGGTCACACAACAACGTTAAAATATGACAAATTAATGAACGCAAAGATGTATTAAATCTACATCTAATTCATGAAAATATTAAATAATAATATAAAAAGTATTAAACGTATTTGTTAGATAATAACACTAACATGCTAGCCAATTTATTAGGTCCTCTCTGCTAATTTTTTAGGATTTGATATTTGTTAGGCTACTTCAAAATAAAAACTATGGCTACAGATCTAAAATCCTTGATGTGTCCATAAATCCCTTATTAACAAATAGACATACAAAACAATACAATGTCATAGATCAAGGCAACGTGAAAATAAGCGATGCGTAAGTGATGCAGTTCAATTTTTCACCACATTTACATTGGAAAATTGTGTAGTTTTGTGGAGCTCTGACACTGTCTCATAGCACCCGCGTCGAAGTCGTGCGTTAAATTTTAATTTATCAAGCGCACTTTACGACTTAATATAGTCTAAAAATACGTACTACCATTGCTGCAGAATGGTGAACACATTTACCATTTATTATTTTGTATATAAATGTCCAATATAAATGTCTATATAGCCTACTGTACATTTCTATACAAATATTAAAAATGAATATTTTGGTGAGGTACTGCCACACCCGCGGCTGTCTGTATTCAGAAGGGAGAGTTGCAGCCCAATTCAACTGCTGCTGGTGCATCGTCCTTTCTTTATGTGCGGAGCGCGCGCACTGCGGGCATGGAAGCGGACATGCAGTCCCTTGCATTTATTTCCTGTCAACAGTGTAAAAAACTTAAAATACTCAATTTTTGGTCAAAAGAATAATACATTATTTAAAGCTTTTATTTGTGTAAACTGAAAATATCAAGAAAACTTTAGCTAAATAAACCACCACAAAAAGGACTGTTTTAAATCTGCTATGAATATGAAGTATGAAGATTGTTGTATTGTACTGTATCTTCTATAAAGATGAATATTACATTTCGTTAATTTAAAAAGCACTTTAATGTTGTATAAATAAATAATAAACTTTTGTTCTGTTAGATGTGTTTTGGCTAGTTTTTGTATGTTGTACAATTATAATATATATCTAGGTAATGAAAAAAAAAATTATATATTTACATTTATTCATTTAGCAGATGCTTTTATCCAAAGCGACTTAAAGATGAAGACAGGGGAAGCAATCAAAAACAACAAAAGAGCAATGATATATAAGTGCTATAACAAGTCTCAGTTAGGTTAACACAGTGCATATATAATATAATAAATAAAAAGAAAACAGATAGAATAAATAAAAAAAAAAAAGAAGAATAGAGCAAGCTAGTTAGAGGTCTTTACACATACAATTGCATAATAAATGAAAATAAAATAGAATACAAAAGATTAGAAAGGTAGTTAGATTTTTTTAAGAATAGAATTAGAATAGTGAGTGTTAAAGTTAGAGGGTCAAATAAAGATATGATATATATATATATATATATATATATATATAACAAAAACACAAAAACAAAAACTGCTTGAGCGATTCAGGAAAGCAGCTGCTTGAACCTCATTCTGGGAGAAGACTTATTTATTTATTTTTTACCATGAAGAAAAAAATCAATCGGATGAGTCAGGTTCTGCACATCTGAGAAGAAGAAACAGGTATGACGTTTATACATCTTTATCTTACACATTACAATAATGTGTATAATGTGTACAAATACGATTTTTCATGAGAAATGTTCGCCTATCTATAAGACGAATAAAACACGACAATTTTACAACCGGGAAATATGACCTATGGGGTTAATTTGCACTTCAACATTTTTAAATAAATTGTAAAAATAATACTAAATTACAATTATTATAATATGAATTATTTATCAGTAAATAATACTAAATTACTATATTTTTATTTATTTATACTCATTTAATTTATATATTTGAATTCTAATGTATTATTTCTTGATAACAGACGCTGCTAAGTATAAATTAAAAATTTAATTAAATTTAAATTAAATTTTAATTACATTTAAATTAAATTTTAAATTAAATTTTAAATTAAAATTAAATACAATTTTATGCATTTAGCAGACGCTTTTATCCAAAGCGACTTACAGTGCATTCAGGCTATCAATTTTTACATATCATGTGTATAACACACCGTTGCCATGAAAAACAAAGCGTTGCTATGGACGCAGGATTCTAACCTTATATAGAGACGGAAATGACTATTTTCTTTAATATTTTCTTTATTATTATTTTTTCACATTATCCTTTACATAATATAACGTAATATTATAACGCAATAAATAATTATATAAATATACATATATTTTTTTATATAAAATAAAAAACGTTTAACACCTAGGTCACAAATTCTAAATCTGGCAGCGGGTATATTGACCATCGCGCTCATACACAGCGTACTCACACCTCTCACTCACTCAGTGGACGTCCCAACTGGACATCCCAACTGTCAGTTTCTCTGAGGTAAATATTTTAATTAACCATTCTATCTAAGTTAAAAACACAAAACTAATTAAAAATGACATATAATGTACGTTACATGATATAAATAAAAATAATATGGAATTATAAGGACAGTAGCTTTTGAGCGAAATTTCCTCATGGTAAAACGGCCGTCTCCACAAGAAATTCAATAAATTGTCATAAAATTGAAGGACTGTCTTTTCCAGTATAACAAATGTACCACATTTACTCAGACAAACTGCTTTTCCGTCTTTTTCTTTAACTTTATACCACTCTTCAGCACTGTCATCGCCGTTATTTGTCGTTAAATACCGTTATGTTTACGTGACGTCATTTGGTCTAAAGAAGTAGCTTATCGTTTTCAGATAAGGCCATTAATTTTTTAGGGTCTTTCATGTTAACATTAGCTACTTTAAAATAAATTATGAATACCATTAATATCATTATTGTAAATTATACTTTATTTGAAAATTAACGAGCCTTCTCACAGGCTTGGCTGTGAGCGCGCGCGTGTCCCTCAACCTCCGCACGAGCGCGACGGTGCCTACATCACAGTGGACGCTAGACCCCATTTCGCGCAAATGTTTGCACGGCAGTTTTTGTAATTTTGCACGAAACTCTGCTTCCAGAGCTGCACGACCTCGAGCTTATTCTGGCCAACAGCAAGCACCCAGTTTGCGCTTACAAAAAAAAAAAAAAAAAAAAAAAAAAAAAAAAAATAGAGCCTAGAAATAAGCAGAAAAAAGCAGAAATAAGCCTTTTTGGTGAAAATAAAGGTCCATGTTTAATAATTCTTGAAAATAAATTTGTATTGGTTTTCTTTATAGCCTACATAACAAAACCAGAACAAACTATTAATACGTAAATACAAAATAAAATAAAAACAAAATAAAATTATAATAATAATAATTATTATAGAAATTACACTTTAATGCACAACCGTAGGCAATTCAAAATTCAGGCATTGTATCTAATATCATCTGTATCCTTTGAAGTAACAGTTGTAAATAAAATTGTCCCACGTTGATGTATATGTGATTTCAATTCACTTTGTCTCTTTTCTGTGCTTTCCAGACCCTGCCCTACAGACAGATTACCATGTCATCTCAGAAGGTAGGCTTGTCTTGCAAAAAAGGTTTTCAAATTTACAGCATATTGCTGACATGCCAGAAAAAGGGAGCGATTTCACAGCAATGTGATTAGTTCAATGTTATATCAAAATGTTTTTCACCTTATAATGTGGCGTGAAAGATCCCTGTATTTGCCTAAAAATTTATGATCTTTAGGTTTTTTACTTAAATTACATGCGTGTACCCATTTGCAGAGAAAAAAAACACATAGCTGTGTCACACAACTGGATGCCTGCAGAAGCTAGGAAAAGAGAATACAAACGATTATGGCAGAGGGTACAACGGAAAATGAGAAATGTGCACATTAACGCAGCTGGTCCTAGTAGTGTGCTAAACAGTGAAGCAGACAATCCCATGGACACTATGCCAATCTGGAACCCGGGCCTAAAAAATGCAATGACTGGAGAATCTAATAGTGACAGCGATGAAATGTCGTTTGTCAATGCTGACATCAGTGCAGTCACATCACTACAACATACAATGGCAGAAGACACAGAGAATATGGTTCTTGATTATTCCAGTAGTGACATGGATGGAGAGTTTTTTCAGAATACTGCCAACATTGATATGCCCACTGAAAATTTAGAAGAAGAGTTAAAGAGGTGGATCAATGAATATAATATCAAGCACAATGCTGCAGAAAAACTGCTCAAAATTCTCAGGAATCACGGGCATAAACACCTGCCATCTACTACTAAAACATTATTAAAAACGGATCCTGTTGAAAGCCAAATGGTGTCTGGTGTGGAATGCATTAAATTAGGAGTGACTGAACAATTAATCATGTGTTTGAATCGATATCCCTACAATTATGCAAAAGACATCACTGAGCTTGAGATTTCCCTCAATGTAGATGGACTGCCACTCTTTAAGAGCACTGGTAAATCTTTCTGGCCTGTACTCTGCACAGTACATCTAAAACCAGCAAGCACATTTCCTTTGACCATTGCCCTCACTGAGGCCAAGCCTAAATCACTGGACTTCATTAAAGTCATATCAGATGAACTGAAAATGATTCTAATGAATGGCTTTGCATGGGGAGAAACAACACTCAATGTAAGATTGAGATGCATTACCTGTGATGCACCAGCAAAAGCCATGCTGAAGTGCATCAAACAATTCTCAGGTTACTATGGCTGTGACAAATGCACCCAAAAAGGCAACTGGGAGGGACGCATCACTTACCAACAAGTGCATGACCTCACTTTGAGGAACGATGTCTCATTTAGAGAGCAACACCAGCCAGAACATCATCACGAAAATGCTGTGTCCCCTTTCAGCAATCTCCAAATTGACATGATCAAGTCTTTCCCTGCTGGCTACATGCACCAGTGCTGCCTGGGAGTGATGAGAAAAATGCTCCTACTATGGTCACAGGGCAAGTCGGGGCATCGGCTATCGCCGGCTCAGCTGAGGGAGGTCAATCAGAGGCTAAGGAACTTGAGAAATGACATACCCCATATTTTTGCCAGGAAGCCACGTAGTCTGGAGGAATTGGAGAGGTGGAAGGCCACTGAATTCAGGCAGTTTATGCTCTACACTGGCAAAGTTGTTCTCCGGGGAATCCTGCCAGAAACCCTGTACAGTCATTTCATGGCCTTTAGTGTGGCTTTGTGTATACTAGTGTCTCCACATTTAACACAAACCCACAATGTGTATGCCCATGAGCTCCTCACATATTTTGTAGAACAAGGCCGGCATATATATGGGAAAGAATTCTTAGTGTACAATGTGCACTCACTGCTTCACCTCACTGCTGATGCCACCACATATGGATCATTAGACAAATGCAGTGCCTTTGCGTTTGAGAGCTACTTGCACCAGCTGAAGAAGATGGTTAGATCAGGAAACCATGTTCTAGTCCAAGCAGCAAAACGGCTCCAAGAACGTTCACAGATTCCTATACAAACAAGTGAAGAGAAACCAATACAATTGAAACATCCTAATAATGTTTACATTGTTAGCCCAACATCCTGCTGTGAAGTTCTGGAGAGGACCAACTCCGGAAAGCTCTTATGTAGAGTCTTCTCGCACTTAACGTCGTACCTTTACGAGCCATGTGACTCGATGATCTATGGAGCCTATGTATGTGGTCCATCAAAGATGGAGATCGTGGACAAGACAAACTTGCAAGGAAGGGCAATGATCCTTGAGGACGGGCATGGCCGCAAAGTTGTCTTTTCTCTCCTTCATGACCTTGATTAATGAAATATGGAAATATGTACATAGTTAGTATTCTTTTTTTTCTGTCATTGCTTTAATGTCTTAACTTAGATTTCATATACTGTATATTGGCCCTCTTTTCTAAGGAGTGTCTGTTATTCTGTTTGTAATGTAGGTTGGATTTTACATAGTTATTTTTGAACAAGAAAATGCAATTGCTGTGGTGCCTGCATTATGGGTAGAGGAGGTGAATGGGGTAAGGGTACATGCGCACACACACACACACACACACACACGTAATACCGGAAATAACATATTCCCTGAAATGTTTTAGGTTCTGATTTGCTACTGGCCCCGTAGAAACGCTGCTGCCATGGCAAAGGCCTCCCAAAGGCCAGATAAGGAGCTCTGGAAGCGGCACAAAATAAGAATACTCTCCGAGACTGGTGAGAAAACTGAATAAATATATAGTCATATGGAGGTACACTGCCTTTACACAGTAAAATGATTACAAAAACTAAAAAGACAACTCAAATTTACTCTGTCCTTAGACAACTATAAGACAGCCAGAGAACGAGCCAAAAAAGCTGTAGAAAGTTCAAACGTGGACACAGAAGAAGAGGTGCTAAAAGAGCGGAAAAAAAAAGTGCCATCAAAATACTGGACCGAGAGTGAAGGTAAACACACGCGATTGCTTTTTGTCATGCATTACTCCACTTTTTATGTATAAAAATCATGCCATGATTACAGAGAAAACTACTCTTATAAAACTAAACTATATATAAACTGTTTCATCCTGAATAAATAGGAGAATGTGAGATTCCTACCAAAAAAAGGAGAAAAATGTCCACATCCTCTCAGAAGCCATCAAGATTTCATTGTCATGTGTCATTTCTTGTGTTGTGTTGATTTGATGGTGGTGCGTCAATTAGTGAACAGGCAAAATAAGTGCATTGCCAGCTGACGGGAAGAAGCTATTTTGTGTGAAATACAGTACAAACAGATTTCTAATGAAAATCCTATTTTAAAAATGTTTTGAATTTGGTTGGAGTGTTTTATATTGTGTGAGTTGTAGGTTGGTATTTTTTGTCATGGCATTTTGTGTAAAATTCCTTGTGAAAGTACTCAACTCCCCTGAACTGAGTTTATCCCATGCTTTCAATGTCTGTTTTTAGACAAACCACCTCCTGACATCACAGCTCACTCACCTGAGGAAGATGAGCCATCCCTGCCAAATCTTTCTGATAATAATACTTTTCATGGTATGCATTTTTAATGTTGATATTCTATTCATCTGTTAAGATAAATGTTTTTTTTTTAAATCTTCAAAAAATTAAGATTATGGCTGCATTTTTTTTACTGTCTTCTAATCTCAATCTCTGTTACCTTACATTATACATTCATCTCTGTAAAGCTGCTTTTAAACAATCTGCATTGTTAAAAGTGCTATATAAATGAAGATGACCTGACTTGACTTACTATCCAAATAAGACCATACTGTAGCTATTGCATCTGGCAATACAGTCATGCCAATGTCTATATTTTATTTCTTGAAGTACCACACATATGCCTGAATACTAAGCAAATAACTAAATGTCAAGATGAACCCCCCCTTCCATCATCATCATCTCACCCATCTAAATTTTTCAGATTTCCAGCATCTCATCGAGCAATCTGAGCAGCGGATGCTCCTCGCAATAGAGAGAATGTCGACAGATATTTCTAATTCTATTGAGCGTCTGATCCAGGCTATTCAACAGAATCGTCCTGGTCCGGCAACCATCACAACACCACCACAGGAGACCATTGAGAGGCCCTGCAAAACATTGCAGGAGCTGCAAGCTTTCATATTAAAACTTGAGGACCCAGAAGGGAAAAAAAGGATGGTATGTTGATATAGCACAGGGGTCAGTAACCTTTTTGTTACAAAGTGACATTTTTGATTTCAAAATGTAGATTTGTGTGCATGTAGGCTAAATTTCCTGAATGAAATACATACACCCCTCGCATTTGCTTGTGTGTCAGCAATTAACCCTGCTCCATGTGCCATTGCAATACTAACATTTGCTTCATTTATCTTTAAATGTTGCATAGATACAGTTTTTGAGCCTGATGGGAGGTAGCAACATTGGAGACGCTGTGAGGAGAATCCTTCGGAAAATAGCCACCAATGAGGCCTGGTCAAATTACAGCCTTAAAGGCCGAAAAGGAAAACTGACCTTCATTGGGACAGCCCTCCACCATATTGTTTTAAGTATGCTTTTCAAAACTTCTCTCATCTTTTCACTTCATCATGCAACTTTTTAAAGAGCAAATGATAAACAGAAAAATGCCTGTACTGTCCTTGTACCTTCGAATAATTTGTTTTCTCGTTTTTGACTTCTAAACGAAAGAAAAAAGAAAAAGAAAAAAAAACATTTTATTCAGCAAGGATGCATTAAATTGAACAGAAAAGAGAGTTAAGATTTACATTTCAAATAAATGCTGCTTTTTTTTCTTTAATTCATCAAATAACCCTGAAAAAAAAACACAAAAATGTGAAGAAGCACAACTGTTTTTATCACTAATAATCATAAATGTTTCATATGGTTTTAGTTTTACTTATTCACTTATTCATATTGCTCAAAAAGTGTACTTTTGGATTTCAAAACTTTATTAAAATAAACTAAACAAATAAATGTAAATGTAAATATGAGAATTTAAAAAATAAGAAAATAACAGATGTATTGTGATATAGGTGACAAAATATTGTGAGAAAATAGATATGAAGTTATTTAATGAGCTTCCTCACTTAACCAGTTATCTGTGCTTCCTCAGCAATGAAGTTCCACATTTCCGAACACGAAAATGCATGCAGCAAATAAGCAGTTCACAATATTTTCTTCAGTTAACTCCAAAATTCTCCCACATATTGGACTTGATTTTTGATGACGTATTGTCGACAACTTTACAAACTCCTCCACTAGCTATTATTTTCTTAAAATCCTCAGCATCCATCTCGATGACTGCAAGCAGATCGCGCGCGCGGTTATGATGAATTTTTAAAGGTGGAAGTATAGGTAACGTTATAGATTCCTGGGAGGGCGTGGCGCGTGGACACAAATCAACTGATATGGATTTTAAATTATTTTAATAAAAATTATTTTATCAACTTGAAATACAGGCATATTTTTGTAGATGTGTTGCTAAAAATATGCATTACGTTTGCATGTGATTGTTTAAAACCCGTATTTCCCCCGTGTCCGACCCGACCTGCACCCGTATCCGACACGGGTGGATATTTTTCATCCGTTTGAGCAAAAACCTACAGGTACCCGAACCCGTGCAGGACTCTAACTGTAAGCTACACCATATAGGCCTATGCTTATATTTAATTTCAAAAAACACAAAAACAATTGCAATATTACAATAAATACAAATTATTGTATACTATCACAAGAACCATTTATGAATTAGTTAATTCGTTTTTCCGATTACAAAATCAAGTCATTATTTTAGTAGCATGAAAAAAACAATAGGATTATAAATTAATATCTCACTTACATATACAGTTTTCCTCGAGTGAATTCAGATAAATCCAGATTGTGTCTGTCTCTGTCTGAGGTGAGCGGCACTGGCGTGAACGCGGAAAAAAACTCACGCGAACCAGCAGTTTTTTTTCTTCACTCTTATCTAAACTCATATGATTGGTTATTGCATCATGAGTTCATCAGATTCGTGTCTGATTGTTTATAATGCTCAATTTTGCATGTCATGTAAGGCTGACTTACTGTAATATGGCGTAGGCTAACACTTTTAATTTATTTTCACATTTTATGTCAAAAGTGATAATCGTCATATATTTATTTAGATTATTTTAACCCGCTTGTTGAATATGCATTTGTATCCATTTTGGAGGGAGCAGGGCAATTGCGTCATCAGCAATATTACACTCTTAAAAATGATGTGTTAAAAACGAACACAACATATGTGTAAAAGGATTTGTAACACATGTTGTGTTACTACAGACACATGATGTGTAAATATTGAGCTCAACTGTTTACACAATTACTGTGTTAAACACATTTAGTAGCCTATGTTTAAACATAATTATATAAAAGGAATATTTTCTGCTGCAAATACTCAACGGGCGATGTCAACTTTAACGACCGGATTTATTTATCATGTTGCAAATGTGAATAAAGCATTTTAACTCGCTGTGGAAAAACAACTGTTGGGACTGCGGGAATGTTCTTGCTGCGCCTGCGCAGTGGCGTTCTTTTCCAACCGACGCTTAGCCAGCCGTCAGAAATGCATCTGTCTGCCTCAGGTGAGTGAATATGATTAAACGTGTAAAATAATAAATATTTCTCCACCAAACATTAGAAAGATTTGTGTTAATTGTCCAGGAAACATAATTTGTTTGTTTTAACCGTTGTTATGCCGTTTCCATGTTCCGTAGCCGAATATGTTTTGTGTGTTTAACATTAATGTTAGCGTCAATAGGCCAGCAAGCTCTTACGCTTCGCAAAGCTGTTTAGGTAACGTTATTTATTTATTTATTGGGTATGACTGCTAATGATTGTTCTTAAAATACTTAAAGGTTATGCATGGCACCTTATGTTTGAACTCCTAACATTGCTTTTACCATAAACTATGCAGTGGTTAAAACGACGTTCTAGCGATGAGTGCTGTGTGGTTTAAAAAAGCGCGCGACTTGGTTTGTGCTAACTTAACGTTAACTTTCTTGTTACTGACTATTTAAAATGTATTGATAACGCGATTACCGTTTACGTTTTCTCATGATTAAATTATGACTTGTATGATTATGGCATTATAATATGGTGTTATATCTTTTATCTAGGTAATGGAAGACCATGATCAAATCACGTTTACTCTAACAATTTTACACCGAGTTCTCGCGACTGTCTTCATAGACGGGAAGGAAACATGGAGAAAACTATTCACAGTTGGAAGTGTTGGAGAACTGATTAACTCAGCCAAAACTGACCTATCTCAACAAGTATCTATTGATCGCATACTGAGATTTGACGCAGATTTTCAAGAATTTATTGACATCGATGTTAATTCAGAAGTGAAGGGGCTTGACAAATTCCAAATATATTATACTGCTAGTGCTACTGCTAGTACTGTCAGGAATAGAGGACAGACCCAAATGCAGATGCGTTATACAGTCTTTTAATTAATTTAGGAGATAGAATAACAAAACATAAACAACGCCGTAGAGGCCAAAAGGTAAATGGGAGCGAGCTGATCGGAGTCAAACAGGCGAAGGTCAGTAAAGGTGCCAACAGGATCCGTGGGGTTGAAGAGGACTCTGTGTCAGACAGGCAGGGTCAGGCGAGGTGCGAACGTCATCCAAGGGAATAAGGCGAAACCGTAGTAGAGTAGGCAGCAAAGGTAATCCAAACCGGGTAATCCAAATAGAAGGCAGCGGCGAGACAAACAGCCTGCGTACAAGAAACCACCAGCAATGCAACTGGAGGGAAGAGCATTAGAAACACAACACGACAAGAGGACAAGTGGTAATCATGAAAGGATTTAACACACTGGCAACGGAAAGGAAAGCAGAGGCTGACTATAAGGGGTCGAAAGATAATGAGGAAATAACAAACAGGTGCGCGAGAGTGTGAGTGAAAACAGCTGCGTGGAGACTGCCAGGAAAAAAGAGGAAAGTTACACGAGAGACCTGACAGTACCCCTCCCCCCAGGCGCACCTCCTGGTGCGCCCGAGGCGAAAGAAGAGTGACGGCGGTGGAAAGCCTCAATGAGGGAACGGTCCAGAATGTCCCGGGCCGGGACCCAACATCTCTCCTCCGGACCATAACCCTCCCAGTCAACCAGGTACTGGAATCCCCGACCACGTCGCCTAGAGTCAAGCACCTTCCTGACCCTGAAGGCGGGCGCTCCGTCAATGACCAGGGGAGGAGGGGGGGAGACAGGGGAGGAGAGGGGGGGAACATGAGGAGAGCGACAGATAGGCTTGACCCTGGAGACGTGGAAGACTGGGTGCACCCGGCGAAGGGACCCGGGCAACCGAAGCCGCACCGCCACCGGACTGATGACTTTAACAATCGGATATGGCCCTATGAAACGAGGAGCCAGTTTGCGAGCCGGAACCCGCAAAGGGAGGTCCTTCGTAGAGAGCCACACCCGTTGTCCACAGATGTACCTGGGAGCCTCCCTCCGGTGGCGGTCAGCAATACGCTTAGTACGGTCCCTGGCCCGTAGCAGCGCCTCCCTGGCCCTTCTCCAGGTAAGGCGGCAACGGCGAATAAATGCTTTGACCGAGGGAACCGCAGCTTCGGGAGCCTGGGAAGAAAACAAAGGAGGTTGGTAACCGAGACAACACATAAAAGGAGACATTCCAGTAGATGATACCGGCAACGAGTTGTGAGCATACTCCGCCCACGTAAGCTGCTGACTCCAAGAAGAAGGGTTGTGAGAAGCCAGGCAGCGGAGCATTCGACCCAGTTCCTGATTGGCGCGCTCAGACTGACCATTAGATTGAGGATGAAATCCCGACGACAGACTAGCGGTAGCACCAATCTGTCGGCAGAATTCGCGCCAAAAGCAAGAAACAAACTGAGGCCCCCTATCGGAAACCACGTCCTCCGGAAGACCGTGAAGCCGGAAGACGTGATCAACGACGGTCTGGGCTGTCTCCTTCGCAGAGGGGAGTTTAGGGAGAGCCAGGAAGTGTACCGCTTTGGAAAAACGATCCACTACCGTAAGGACTACCATATTGCCACTGGAATTAGGGAGACCAACCACAAAATCCAGGGCAATATGGGACCATGGGCGGGAGGGGACAAGAAGCGGTTGGAGCAGCCCAGAAGGAGGTACGTTGAGTGACTTGCTTTGGGCACAGACCGAGCACGCCTTCACGAAACGGTCGACGTCCTCCGCCATGCCCGGCCACCAGAATCGCTGACGGACGGCAGCCAGCGACCTCCTGATACCGGGATGGCAAGTGAGTCTGGACGAGTGGCACCAACGGAGAACGGCCGCGCGGACCGACTCATGAACAAAAAGGAGACTCGCTGGACACTCTCGGGGAACCTCGACTCCATTCAGGGTCCGTCTGACACGGTGTTCGATTCCCCAGGTGACTCCCCCCAGCACACACCCCGAAGGCAGGATGGTATCGGGAGGAGATGAGTCACCCAGGGAAGTAAAGCACCGTGACAAGGCATCAGGTTTCCCATTCTTGGAGCCTGGACGATAGGAAAGAATGAAATCAAAGCGCCCGAAGAAGAGAGCCCAGCGAGCCTGTCTGGAATTCAGCCGTTTAGCGGTCCGAATATATTCCAGGTTCTTGTGGTCGGTCCACACGATGAAAGGGATTGTAGTTGCCTCTAGCCAATGGCGCCACTCCTCCAGAGCCAAGCGCACAGCCAGCAGCTCTCGATTGCCGACATCATAGTTTCGTTCTGCAGGAGACAATCGATGGGAAAAGTAAGCGCAAGGATGCAACTTATTGTCATGAGGGGAAACCTGGGAGAGAACCGCCCCAACTCCCACCTCAGATGCGTCAACCTCCACCACGAATTGCCGTGCTGGGTCCGGAGTAACAAGAATGGGCGAAGAAACAAAGCTGCTCTTCAGTTCCTCAAAAGCTGCTTGTGCAGACGGCAACCAGGCAAATTTAACGTTGGTGGAAGTTAACGCAGTAAGAGGGGCCGCCACCTGCCCGAAGTTCCTGATGAAACGGCGATAAAAATTGGCGAAACCCAGGAACTGTTGTAAAGCCTTGCGGGAATCAGGTGTCGGCCAGTTGGAGACGGCTCTTACCTTTTCTGGGTCCATAAGTATCCCCTCAGACGAAACGATGTGTCCCAAGAACGAAACCGACTGGCGGTGGAATTCACACTTCTCCGCTTTAACGAACAGCTGATTCTCTAACAGTCGGTGAAGCACCCGTCTGACATGCTGAATGTGTACCTGGAGGGAAGAAGAGAAGATTAAAATGTCATCCAGGTACACAAATATGAACTTATTGATCATATCCCGGAGCACGTCATTGACGAGTGCTTGGAAGACAGCCGGGGCGTTTGAAAGTCCAAAAGGCATGACTAGATATTCAAAATGCCCCGTGGGTGTATTAAACCCTGTCTTCCATTCGTCCCCCTCTCTTATCCGGACCAGATGGTAAGCGTTGCGGAGATCCAGCTTTGTGAAGAACCTTGCACCCTGCAATAACTCAAAGGCAGACGACATAAGCGGCAAAGGATACCGATTTTTAACAGTTATGTCGTTCAGACCTCGATAATCTATGCAGGGACGCAAAGAGCCGTCCTTTTTCTTCACAAAGAAAAATCCCGCACCGGCCGGAGACGAGGAGGGACGAATGACACCGGCGGCCAGAGAATCACTCAAATATTTCTCCATGGTTGTCCGCTCAGGAGCAGACAAGGAGAAAAGCCGACCGCGCGGCGGAGAAGTGCCTGGGAGAAGGTCAATGGCACAGTCATAAGGACGATGAGGAGGAAGAGACGTGGCCCGGGACTTGCTAAAAACCGCCCTCAGGCCGTTATACACCTCCGGAACTCCAGTCAGGTCGAGTTGTTCATCCTGCAACAGAGAAGAAGAAACTACAGAATAAGCAGAACCAAGACAATGAGCGTGACAGTACACGCTCCACCCAGTGATAAGGTTCTCTGTCCAGTTGATGACAGGATTGTGTAAAGAGAGCCACGGGTGGCCCAAAATAATAGGAGCTACAGAAGACATAATAAAAAATGTAAGCTCCTCCCTATGGTTACCGGAGGTGATGAGTCCTATCGAAGTGGTGATGGAAGAAACCTCACTGATAAGCTTGCCATCCAGCGAGTGAGCGAGCACAGGTGGACGGAGAGGGAGAAGAGACAGCCCTCTGTCACGGGCCCAAGACTCATCAATGAAGTTGCCTTCTGCCCCCGAATCAATGAGAGCGGACTCACGGAAGCTGACATCATTAAAGGTGATTACAACCGATAGGAGGGTGCGAGTTCCTAGACCAGGAGAGATTGAAGTGCCGCTCGCCAGGACTCCCCTGTTTACCGACAAGCGTTGGCTTTTAGCGGACAATTAAGAGCTTGATGTCCTTGCCCCGCACAATACAGGCACACACCATCATTGACACGGCGCATCTTTTCCTGGGTAGAGAGACGCAGTCTAGCTACCTGCATAGGTTCAGACTGATCCGTGGGAACAGGAAAATGGCGGGGAGGAGCCCAATGATCCATTTGGGTATTTGCAGATTTGGCACGTTGGCGGACCTCCTTTCTAGCATCTAGCCGAATGGCCAAATCAACGAGTTCGTCAAAATCCTTAGGGGACTCACGTGAGTAGATCTCGTCCTTGATGTCACTGACCAGACCCTCTAGGAACCGTGCCGTAAGTGCCTCGGAATTCCAGGAGCAAGTGGCTGCAAGTGTACGGAACTCAATGGAATAGTCCGTGACTGACCTTCTGCCCTGCCGTAGTGACGCAAGGCGACGAGAAGCCTCTGTGCCAAAAACTGAACGGTCGAAGACCTTAATCATCTCCGTCTTGAAGTCCTGGAAGTCATGCCGATAACAACCCTGTGCCTCCCACATGGCCGCTCCCCATTCGCAAGCCCGTCCCGTCAGCAGAGACACTACGAATGCCACCTTGGACTTCTCTGAAGCGTAGGTGCGAGGCTGAAGAGAAAACACAACCTCACATTGCGTGATGAATGCTCTGCAGAGTGTTGGCTCACCATCGTACAGCGGTGGGTTATTAACCCGGGGTTCGGAGGGTAGGCTCTGTGAAGTAGCACCAAGTAGGAGTGTTTGTTCCAGCCGGGTTGATAAATCCTGTACCATAGTGGACAAAGCGTCCATATTCCGTCGTGTAGCCGTCAACCCTTCCTCATGACGGCCCAACAGCACCCCCTGCTGTTCCATGGCCGTGCGCAGGATGGACGCATCCGCTGGATCCATACTGGCCAGTGTGTTCTGTCAGGAATAGAGGACAGACCCAAATGCAGATGCGTTATACAGTCTTTTAATTAACTTAGGAGATAGAATAACAAAACATAAACAACGCCGTAGAGGCCAAAAGGTAAATGGGAGCGAGCTGATCGGAGTCAAACAGGCGAAGGTCAGTAAAGGTGCCAACAGGATCCGTGGGGTTGAAGAGGACTCTGTGTCAGACAGGCAGGGTCAGGCGAGGTGCGAACGTCATCCAAGGGAATAAGGCGAAACCGTAGTAGAGTAGGCAGCAAAGGTAATCCAAACCGGGTAATCCAAATAGAAGGCAGCGGCGAGACAAACAGCCTGCGTACAAGAAACCACCAGCAATGCAACTGGAGGGAAGAGCATTAGAAACACAACACGACAAGAGGACAAGTGGTAATCATGAAAGGATTTAACACACTGGCAACGGAAAGGAAAGCAGAGGCTGACTATAAGGGGTCGAAAGATAATGAGGAAATAACAAACAGGTGCGCGAGAGTGTGAGTGAAAACAGCTGCGTGGAGACTGCCAGGAAAAAGAGGAAAGTTACACGAGAGACCTGACAAGTACCTCACAGGATCCATTTGAAGGGAGATTTGAGTCATTACTGGTGAGTTTATAATTATCCAATTTATAATTGTCAAAGTAAACATTTTAATTGTATTTTTTTCTTCTTAGTCTCATTCAACAGATGTAAGCCGGACTGTCACCACAACTGGTCTGCTGACACTGCTCATGGAAAAGGCCCCGACAATCTTGAGAGAACATGAAGACACAAAGACACTGTCAATTTCTTCGAGAAAGTTACTTGTTAAAGTGGCTGTGAGTGACCTCGTAGAAAATCATGGATTGTAAGTATATAATTGTTTAACAGCTTTGCGCTAGGGCTGCTCGATTATGGAAAAAATCTGAATCACAATTATTTTGATCAGTATTAAAATCACGATTATGTAACACGATTATTTCACATGATTCTGGGAACGTGTTGCATTTATTAAAAAGACACCTTTCAAGGTGCTGTGTCTTATCTGTCTCTTAAAATGGGTTGGACAAGGCAAGCGTCGAAACTACACTCTCGTGTTTAGGAGTCGGGACATGACGGAATTGTCACTTGCACAATCGCTCTCGGACACATGATCTCTCGCACAAAGCTAAACTCTGCCGGACAGTGGCCTGGAAGGGCCGAGTTTTGCCCATCACTGGTCTAGACAAGTATTAATGTATTAATCAAAGTGGGAACTTTTTTAGTGTGTGTGTGGGTTTTCAATGTTTGTATTATAACAGTTTCTGCATGTTTATGCTTTTATTGCCCTTTTTTTTTTTTAGCTATCCATCTGGTACAGAAAAGCTGGCACTAGCAAAGGAGATTGTGTCACTGTTCCCTTCATTAAAGATTCAAGTCCCATTTGGTGAAAATGAAGGACATGTAAGGATGTTTTTACATTATTCGTTTAGGAGTATGAAATTATTTGGTAGTGCGTATACAAACTCCAAAAGCATACTTGAGTCCAACTTTTTATTTTTACATTTCTCATTTTTTTGATGGCCCATCACACAATGGATTTATAGAAATGAGACTACGGAACATCAGACGGAAACTTCAACAGAGCCAGCGGACCTACAATTTGAAACGACGTCTCTCTACAGAGCAACCATCTCTGCCGATTACTGATGAAACAGTGCCCAGTGAGTGGTTGACCCTGATAAAGAGGACGCGACCCTCACCCGAGAACTCATCGTCAATAAAGACTGCAATTGACCAAACCTTCAGTTACCGAAGAAGATGGATAACAACGAAATCGCCAACTGTTGGAGAAATCTTCAAGGAATATCCCAGATTTCTGGACATGCCAGCATTGGTAATACATGTTAAACTAAGCTGCAGAAAACTTTACACAAATGTTGTGTTTCATAATTTGTTAATATTAATAATTTCTTTGTTTCTGTTTTATGGCTTTACTGCAGGTGGACATTGAATTTTCCAAGATGACAGATGGGAAAGAAGACATGTTTATCAAGAAATGGGAGGGGACGATTATTCCAAAACTCAAGGAAATAGCATCCTTAGAGAGAAAAACTGACATCAGACACTTGTTGGAGAAAGCTAACAATCAGCAGGATGGTACGATTTTCTGGCATGTGCACAGATTTCTAAATGTGGTTTATGTGAAAATGACATGTAAATTTTAACATTCAATTCATGGTTTAAAGGTAATCATTTCAAACTAAATTTTGTTTTTAATGTTTTGCATGTGACCTGCATCTTTACTCCATCAAGATGAGCTGTGTTACACTATGTTAAGGATCCTCATTCATCTTCTTCCACCCACGGCATCTGGGAGAAGCGTCGCCGGCAGTAAATGCTGTGTCAATTCTGCTCTCTCATACTTGTTGGAAGTGGTGCCGGTATGCATTGTGTTAACTTTTTATAAAGTTGCAATGTTGCATGCAACAACATTTTCTGATGCTTTTCATTGTTTCATTTCTATAGGCTGGTACCATTGTGACATCTTTGCTTCGAGAAGGCATGAACGGTTCTCTAAAGTCATCGCAGCCACAGCTGGTTTCCATCGGCTCTCCAGGACATGAAGCCCAGTATTTAATTGTGGCAAAGAATGATTCTTTTGCTTTTCCACTTGATGTTGAAAACCTGACTTGTGCTGTAGACAAACTTTTCAAATTCTACTGGCTGTGTAATCTTCAATATCCATGCCAACTATCTTCAGTTTTCTCATTTTTTGAGTTTGTATATGACCTGCCTTTGACCCAGTCCACTTGCAAATGATCAAAAGTTATGGAATTGATTGCCAAATTGCAGTCTCGTGCCTAATTGAAACAGACCATGTATACCTGTCCAAAGTGTTTGCAAAATATTTTTGTTGAGACAAAGCAGTTGATTTGGCATTTAAGGGAAGTACATGCACTCTCTGATAGCCAAAACCTAACATTAATCTGTAGTCAAAATGGTTGCCCCAGAACATATCATAGTTTTAATTCATTTTCTAAACATCTTAGCAGAGCTCACTCTAATTCAAGCCCTACCATAGAGTCAGGACACACTGAAAAAACAGATGTATTCTGTCATATTGATGAAAGCAGAACAAATAATCTTGGAGAGAATGTTGAAATGACTGAAACAGAGGAAATTCATCAGAGCAGTTTAAATCTAACAGACTATGCTGCTGCTTTTGCTGCTCGCATGTATGCTTCTGCTAATGTAACTTATACTGATGTCCAAAAAAGTATAACCTGCACAAAGGAAATCATAGATCGTTCCTTAGGTCATTTACAAGAAAAGACTAATACTTTACTGAAGAACTTGGCTGTACCTCTTGACAGCGCTGAAGTTCAAACACTTATGAAATATTTTGACAGTACTAGGAATATGTTTAGTGACATAGATACACCATTTAAACTAACTAAATACTTTTCTGACAAATTTTCCTTTGAGAAGCCAACAGAAGTGTTTCTTGGTCACAGATTAGATTGTGTTAGAAAAAATGGGAAAAAAAGCCAAGTGTTAGTGCCGGTCACTTGTCAGTACATCTCAATAATTAACACAATTAAATTTCTATTTAGCTGTGACAAAATGCAAAAAATGTATAAACAGTCTTCTGGTTTACAGGGTAAAATGCAAGATTATTGTGATGGTGCACAATATGCTGGACATCCTCTGTACCAAAACCATTCCAATGCATTACAAATTCAATTATACTTTGATGATTTGGAAACAACAAATCCTCTTGGATCGAAAACAAAGATTCATAAAATGGGGGCTGTTTATTTTGCATTAAGAAATGTGCCATCAGAGAACAATTCTGTACTTTCCAATATCCATTTATGCCTTCTATTTAATTCTATTGATAGAGACATTTATGGTTTTGACAAAATTCTGGAACCACTCTTAACAGATATCAAAGAAATTGAGCAGAATGGTATAGAGGTCAAAATAGGTGATGAATGCCAATTACTTTATGGGACTGTGTGTCTGTTGACTGCAGACAATCTTGCCTGTCACTCCCTCTGTGGCTATGTGGAAAGTTTCTCTGCAAACAGATTTTGTCAGTTTTGTTTAATTGACAAACCAACTTCGCAGTATATTTTTGATGAAGATAACACTGAGAGGCGTACAAGGGAAAACTATGCATGCCATGTACAGCTGAATGATGCAAGTGCAACTGGTGTCAAAGTTAACTCCTGCCTAAATAGTCTACAGTATTTCCATGTAACTGAAAATATTGGCGTGGACATCATGCATGATGTGTTAGAGGGAGTTGCACCTCTTGAGGTCAAATTGATGCTCCGACATTTCATTTATGAGGAGAAAAGATTTTCTTTGGAACAACTAAATGAAAGAATAGCAGGGTTTGGCTATGGATATGAAAATCAAAAAAATAAACCCAGTGTAATTGTTAATCTGAAGACGTCTGAGAATGCTATTAGGCAAACTGCATCACAGATGTGGTGTTTACTGTTAGTGTTGCCTTTTCTGATGGGTGATTTAATTGATCCTAACAGCCCACATTGGCATCTTTACCTGTTGTTGAGGGAAATTTGTGACATAATTTTTGCACCTGTTGTGAAAAAAGGGCTTGCTGTCTATCTTAAACAACTGATAATAGATCACCACACACACTTCAAATTTCTTTATCCTGACAGGAATCTAATTCCTAAACACCATTTTATGACACATTACCCGAGTATTATGACTTTATTTGGACCTCTTTCCAAGTTGTGGTGCATGAGGTTTGAAGCGAAACATAACCCTCTTAAGCGACAGGCCCAAGTAGTGTGCAACTTCAAAAATATTTCAAAGACTCTGGCTCAAAAACATCAGATTCAACAAATGTACCACTGGAAATTGAGTTCACCACTCAATTTTGAAATGACTGTACCCAATGCTTTCCCAGTTATGATTGCATCTTTGTACAAGGGCGACAAATTGCTTGACAAACTGAAGACAGACTCTCATTTTGAGACTCTCACTTACACCAGTTCAATTCATGTGACCAATAATATCAATTTCTTGGGGACATCATACAGGACTGGATGCATTCTGTCTTTAAAAGCAGATGAAAGGGGAGAACCTTTATTTGGTGAAGTTATACACATAATCCCCAAAAATGAGAGTGAATATGCACTTATGTTCCTGAGAGTTTTAAAAGTACAATATTTTGATGAGCACCTGTTTTCTTTTAATGTCATGAAAACCAAAGAGTTTGATGTGGCAAAGCTGCCTGGCGACTTAATGGACTATAGACCATTAGATATTGTATCATTTTGTGATCAGCAATATATCACTCCTAGATACAAAATTTTGTTTTAAATAAGTTAGTGTTACTAGCTTAATTAGTTAGACATGTTTGGTTAATGATGAATTGATTTGATTTTGATGAGCAGAAAATATGAACTGTGTGTGGGGTTATTTCTTTGACTACACTTTTCAAGTAAATGTGCATATTTCGTTTGTTGTTATATTTGAGATCAAGCTGAGAAAGTTTGGTCTTATGTTGGAAATGTCAGACTTTGTTTTATGTGACATTGTATTTTACAGTATCTAACAGATATGAGTTTATGAGATATGTTTATGAGATAACAGGTATGAGTTTATGAGATATGTTTATGAGATAACAGATATGAGATGTTTTATAATATTTGATGTATGTTTTTTTTTTTTTAAAGTGTTTGATGAATTTGTTGTATGATTAATGTTTTTAAAATGCTTATTTTTCTATCAACAGTATTTTTAACAGTATTAATTCCATGTTAAAACCAAAAGAATTGCTAAATAAACAGTATTTGAACCGTATTCAATGCTTCAGTGCGATTTCATGATAACTACATATTGTATTCTGATCTAGCTTTTTCAATAATCTTTTATAATAAAATAATAAGTAATAAATACGTAACACACAGTTGTGTTAGATGTATACAAAAATTACACATTAATGTGTTCACCAAAATAACACATTTGTCTGTGTGTTTTCATAACACATATTCTGTGTTGTCTTTAACACAATATGTGTTGTCCCTGAGCACACTCAGAGCATGTGTTGAAAACGACACATGTTGTGTTGTTTTCAACACATTTGTTTTAAGAGTGTATTTCCACATCGCGCCGTTCCCCGGTGCTGTCCGAGGCGATGGTGCTGAATCGGTTGATCAGTTCTTATTATAGAATCAATTGCTCTCGTGCAGGGCTGCTTCACTGCGTTATGTGAGAAAGCGGTATTCTTTATAAAAGTACTACAGAAATATCGCATCTATTAGGACTAATGGGATATTATAACAAATAAAAAATATAAAATAATCAAATTATAATTATAACTATAATAGCCTAGTCATATTTAAAAATGTAATCATGTATAACAATAACGTCATAATAATGGTCCATTTTAAACGTTTAAGTGTCTCTTTTTTCAATTTTTGTTCGGTGGAGCTGTGACTATTGTTCTTGTAAAAACTTTTCAGCATAGCTTGGAGCCCTGAGACTTTCACATTTATTTTGTTACCTTTTTTTTCTCTTCTAGGTGCTTGTGCCAAACAATTTCCGAAACACACAGAAAAGGAAATTGATACATGTATAGGGGAAACCCTCAAACATGCACCTCTCTCTCTCTCTCTCTCTCTATTCTCTAGAATAAAATAACTGTTTTGATTTATTTACTTAGTACCGGTACTTATAAACAAAGTGGAGTTAAAAGTAATTAAAGAGTCATTGAAGTGATTGATAAATATAATGTTTAATTTTTTCAGGCAGCGGAAGAACAATTTCGGGCACCTCCTGAAGATGGAGACAGTGACTGATACACACACACACACACACACGCACACACACACACACACAGTATATATTTAATATAAATAATTGTTTTTTTTATTTGTTGTTCACCATTTACGCAACATAAAATTAATATAAATATGTGTTCTTGTTGTTATTACTGTTTCTTAATATTTGTGTGTGTATAATATATATATATACATATACATATATATATATATATATATATATATATATATATATATAATTTATGTAATATATAATTTATTTATAATCTGTTTTTGTTCACACAAAATAAATGACTGATTTTATCTTTGAATGTATTAAACGTGCATGCTTATTCCTGATTAAAGTTCTGAAAGAACAAGTGTTTTTTGCAGTAAAATTTTAGTTTGGTTCCCTACAGGTCCTTGAGACCAGTGGGGACGTTCTGAAAACGTTCACATAACGTCCTGAATGTTCTGTGAAGGTCCTCAAAATAACGTCCCCCGACCCTTTAAAAAACTCCACATAATGACCGTCTCCGAACGTTCCTGGAACGTTACTAGGCGATGTCTTGACACCAGTGGGGACGTTCTGAGAACGTCCTGGGAACGTCACATTTGCAAATAAAACATGGTCCCCTAAACGTTCCGATAACGTCCTGAATGTTCTGTGAAGGTCCGCGAAATAACGTCCCCCGACCCTTTAAAGAACTCCAATCATGACCGTCTATGAACGTTCCTGGGACGTTACTAGGCGACGTCCTTGACACCAGTGGGGACGTTCTGAGAACGTTCTGGGAACGTAGCATTTCTAGCTGGGTAAGGACACAGTCAGAGGAATTTGTTTTGAAGTGGTTACCAATGATGTACAATTATTATTTTAATTACCTTTCTTTTTTTTGCCTTAAGGTTAATGACACACTGATACAAGGCATCATTATATAAATATAAATTGATAAAAAAACGAAAATACACAACGTTAAACTCCTGTCAGAAGTCTGAGGAATGAGGAATCTGACTCATCATACTTTATCCTGAGGTAAAATCGGCCAGTTTTAATTCAAACACAGGCCCGCTTTATTTGACATTTAACATTAACACTATGAATAAAGTAAAAATGGTCAGCTTGGATCGCGAGAAGCCGTTTTGTTTCAAAGTGTTGTATGAAATGTTAACGTTATTTAAATAATTTTGTATGAACATTCTCGTTTTGTAGTTAAAAGGGTGGTCGACTCACAGACTTGGCTATGAGCTCGCGAGCTGCCTCCCTCAGACACGTTCGCGAGTGCACCTAGAAAGAAAGACAGATTAAACTCATTAAGCTGTGTGCCCATAAACAAACAATGAATTCGGTCACCGATTATTTTGTAGAAGTAGTGTAGTGTAGTGTAGTAGGAATATGAGTACATTATAATCATGCGCGAGCAAGCATTTTCTTTCGCACACCCCTGCTGAAAAAACCCACAATACAAACCTTATAAATGGTTGCCATCAAAATACCATTGTGAACAATTACATATTCGAGGGCGATCAGACCGCGTTTGTGTGTGTGCAAATCCCTCAGTGGCCCTTCACTGGCACCTGGCGGCAGACTTTAGAACGGACGAGACAAGGGGGTGCCTCCCTCTTCCACCACGACTCGTCTATATTTGGCTACATCCAAGTAATGACGACCTCGAGTCTAGAATGTATTTTCGCAGTTTTCATAGCACGGCATAAGCATATTTACATGTTGCAAGATTTACTGATAACTTCGTCATATATTTACTTAAAAAAAGAATTATGTGTATCACGCAGATCATAGACATTTAACTATGCTATTTAAGTTTAAACTGAAGAAACCAAATAGGCACTGTGTAAAATGAACATGTTTTTTTGTTTATGTTTTTTGTCCCCAATTGAATATTTATCATTTTAAAGACCTGTAAAATATTCACCACACTGGTCTAAAAAAATCCTTCATTGGAATCTATAGACCACTTTGGAAAGTATAACCAACCCGGGTTTGGATTTTGCAGCAAAATACAACAAAAAACTAAACCGGAGCCTTTATTAAATTTATACTGTTCAAATAATTAGTATCTTCTTTTCCAGCATCAATTGGTGTCAGAATATTGTACTGTAAGTGCTAAATACAAATGTCAATGTGCATTTAATATTTGCCATGTTCATCATTTACATAGCATTTAGTCAAAGGTCACTGATGAAACTAAATGTGAGATGTCTGTTCAAACCCAGTCATGTTTGCTCTTTTTCTGCCTTTTTTGTGTCAACAGCAGCTAAACAAGACCCAAAGGCTCTTTTAAGAGCCCCTACCAGAGCATCTTTGGCTTTGTAAGTATACATTTTGACTGTCAGATACCTCCTCTGTATTTGGGTTCAATGTTATAAAGCCTGTTAGTCATCGGTGATATAGACATAATTCTTTATATTTAAACATTCTACATCAAAACTTTGAGTTTTTGATTGTGGATTATGTAGAAGAGGCCTCCCTACCCTTCTTCTGCATTTCACAATACAGAAACTCAGTCACGTGATGTCAGGTACAAACACCCTATTTGTTTCTGATCTGGATGTGATTCTGGATAACAATACCAGCTTCTTACCTTGCCAATCATAAACTGTGTCATATTGTGTTTAGCTTTTGCATATTCATGACAAAATGTCAATAATAATTTTGAATGCCTCTAAAGCTCACATCTCAATTTTACAGACTTATCTAGCTGTCAGACACTAGTGTGCTTAAATTTAGTTAATTTAGATTAATTCTTAATTTGATCACATATTACATAAAAAAAATCTTATTATAATTTGCAGCACAAATGCAACATTTGCCAAATACTGTACTGTCATGTTAACAATTGCAAGTAATATTTGATCTACTCTTTTATTTTTTAGATTTTCACTGTTGTCTCCACAATTTTCGGACACTTTTTATTTCAAGGTAAATACTATTCTTCGGGTTCACTTAAATGTGCTCTTATTGTTTTTTATCATTCATGTAGTCATCTTGGTTACATTTGTGATGGGATAACTGTTTGAAAAAGGCTATGTCCAAAGACTATGACACAAAAAAGGTTGTTTTTATCCTTTTAGATTTTTGTAGCCTTAGGAATGGTATTTAATATTGAGCAAAAGACCAGTGATGCAGAAAGTGATGTGATCGATTATACATCAAACTACAGCATTTATAGCGAGTGAGGCTACAACACTATAAGGATAATAACCCTTACGAAAAGTAACCATAGTTTTTTTGTGGTACAAGTGTAGTAACCATGTTTTTTTGGTGCAATGATTACTTAGGCAAAACCATGGTTATTTTGTGATCATTGTTTTACTACAGAGACCATAGTAAAACCATGGTCAATTTTCGTAAGAGAACGATGTTTGAATAACGAAGTTCTACGTTAATTATGAAGCAATCAATTGGAAAAACAAAAATCTAACATCTAACAGTTTACAGGAAGTGGACGCGGGCTCATGTGTATGGATTTACTTTTGCAATGCTGATCGAAACAACGTGCTGGCAACATGGCAATTTAGGTTTTTTTCTTCTTAAAGCAGCTGCACTTTCCAAATGTATGTTACATTTATAAAACGGCTGCACTTTAATGTATTTTTTATGTTACTTTTTTAGTTCACCATCGACACATAGGCTAACTAATAATAAATCCGACCTCTATAAACACTACAGCATTCACAGTAACGTACATTAAAATAAGAACGCAGAAAATGCTCACCTGTCACCAGTCAACTTATATCCGAAAACCACTGGAACCCAGGAGCTGTCACGCCACGCGTCAAAACACTGACTTGTGGTTGAATTGGAGGCCTCTTCTTCGTTGTTGTTTTATTGCGCATAACATCCTATGTGCATAGCGCCACCTACTGTTCGTTGCTGGCACAACAAATGTTTTCAAGAGACATGGAAAGCCGAACAAACCCTAACATTAAAATCAGTTAAAAATCAGCAAAAACTGATAACAATAATGATGGTTTGTTGCAATTGTAAAAAAAAATCAACTGTAATTGCAGGAGCAAAAGTGACAGTGTAATTTCGGTGATAATTGATTCGATGTAATTCATATTGACAAATCAACAGTGTTTTACATTGATTCATTGGTTGCTTGCTGTCAGGGAACACTGTGGTGTCACTAGTTCACCGAATGAAACAAAAACGATTATATTACTGAAACACATATCTATAAATAGTAAATTTAGAAAATCTGAAAATAATTTTGGAATTACTTTTTTTTTTTCCGCAGCTGTGGATCTTTCTAGTTATGGCAAACTGTAGATTTACTCTATTATTTTTAAATTGTGAGTGGAGATTAAAAAAACAGTTTAGCATAACCATGCATAAAGCAGGCCAATAGAAAGATCTACATAAATGGTTTCCTGAGTGTAAAAGAAGACAGAGTGTATTGCCCAAACCTACAGAGCAGATGAGAGCAGAGAGATTATTAATAAACCAAATATTCATTAATCATGTGACCACATAATTTTGGCCATATGGTGTATTCTCATTATACTCAAAATTGCGAAATATTTAAGTACAATATTTGACATGAAATCAAATATTTTTAATTTACTGTAGCATGGACTCCAAATCCAGGAGGCAGCGATACACAAGGCAGTGGAAATGTGCCCGAAGGTCACTGGCTGAAAGGATTGTCGAAGAACAATTACAATGCAATCCAATTACATTTCAAAACGGACAAGATCCGATCAACATGATGGAAAAGAATGACCATGACGCTGACATGCAAAGTGCTTTTGAGTGTGTAGAAAATGAAGGCAGTGAGCAAAACTGCAGTCCAGGGCATGAGGGTGTGGAATACGGGGTCATCGAAGGAAACTGCAGCTCAGGACAGAACAGTGGGATTGATGCAGTCAGTGAGGCAAACTGTAGTTAAGGGACTGAAGATGTGGAAATGCCCCCAGCCTCACTTACAATGTTTCTGCAGGAGTGGAGTATGAAACACCTCATAACACATAATGCAATTGATGACCTTCTGAGAGGACTTCAGAAACATGGACACCCAGAACTGCCTTCAACAGCAAGAACCTTGCTCAGAACCCCAAGACAAATCAAAACATTGACAATGTCAGGGATGCAGTGTGTTCACTAAAACTTAAGAGAGAGCCTAATTGAGCAGCTAAAGCACTACCCAAAGGAGATTACTGAACAAATAAGAACACTGGAAATATCCTTTAACATAGATGGACTGCCTCTTTTCAAAAACAGCAGGGCACAACTTTGGCCAATTCTCTGTGCTATTCATCTGACACCCACCAGAGTCTTTCCAGTGACACTGACACTTGGCCCTTCCAAACCAACAAATCTGGATTTTGTTGAACAAGCTATGATAGATGTTCAGGAACTCCTTGACAATGGCTTAGAGGGAAAACAATTGAAAATTAGATGTGTTGTCTGTGATGCACCAGCAAGAGCGATGGTAAAAAAGATCAAGCAATATTCTGGCTATTATGGGTGTGACAAATGCACACAGAAGGGCAGATGGGTTTCTGGTAGAGTGACCTACCCAAAGGTGGACAACCTCATCCTACGTAGTGACGACACACATCGTGCTGAAATGATCAGACGGGAGCAAAATGAGTCCATTCCAGTGTCTCCTTTTTTAAGGCTGCCGATGGACATGATAGCACAATTCCCAATTGATTACATGCACCAAGCCTGTTTGGGTGTTATGAGAAAACTCATCACAGAGTGGATAAGAGGAGATAGAAAGGTGCGAATGTCTGCTGTTCAAATAAAAGAAGTGACCCAAAGACTTCTGTCACTCAGGAAAGCTATTCCAAGCTGTTTTCCCAGAAAACCAAGGGGTCTAGAGGACATAGACAGGTGGAAGGCAACTGAACTGCGTCAATTTGCTGTCTACACTGGCAAGATTGTGCTAAAGGGAATACTGTCTGACCAGCTGTACGACCACTTCATGGCATTCAGTGTTGCCTTGAGCCTTCTCCTTTCACCCAGCTTGGCAGTCAACCACAACAAGTACAGCACTGATCTGATGACTTACTTTGTCGCAAAAACAAAAGACCTTTATGGCGAGCAATTCATGGTGTGTAACATCCATTCAATGATACACCTACCTGCAGAAGCAATTCATTTTGGGAGTCTTGATGCTTGCAGCGCATTCCCAATTGAGAATTTTCTTGGAAAAATCAAGCGACTCGTGAGGTCAGGAAAACAACCACTTGTTCAAGTGGCCAAGCGCTTGATGGAGATTTCAGTCTCTCCACAGACTCAATCTGTGGTGGCCGCAAAGTGCAAATTGTCAAGACCAAACAATGGCTTCATTCTTGGCGAGGGAAAATGTTGTGAGGCCATTGAAGAGAGGGTTGAGTCAGATGAGTCTGGCTCCCCTGTGGTATTGTGCAAAGTGTTCGAAAAATGTGAACCACTTTTTATGGACCCATGTGACTCACGAATAATTGGCTGTTTCAAAGTCCAGTCAAGACAATGCATAGTGAAACTTGTACCAGAAGAACGGTTGACAAGACCTGCCATATTGCTGGAAAAAAACCTGGAGATTGTTTTTTTGTCCATCTTGCATAATATTTAAATTCCATCATGGCAAGCCTGGCTAACAATTTCCATCTAATGATACAAAATTTATCATGGCAAACCAGGCTAACAATTTCTATCAAATGATACAAAATTCATCATGGCATCCATCATGGCAAACCAGGCTAACAATTTCTATCAAATGATACAAAATTCATCATGGCATCCATCATGGCCAACCTGGCTAACAATATCTATCAAATGATGCAAAATTCATCATGGCAATCAGGTAGGCCCAAAAAGAAATAAAGCATCTACAAGTTGCTGAGATAATGTACCTGCACATAGTTAGTTATGTAATCATCTTTCCAGTTTTTTATTGCTAACAAGCTTTGAAGCCATGTTGTCAAAACTCTTCATACAGTTTACATTCCCATCATGGATCTTGGCCAAACAGTTAATCTCTTACGGTAATATGTAGTTTCGGAAAATTCATACTATTGATGCATCTAGAGAACTGTGCAGATTTGGTTGCCCCTTAGACCAGCCTCTCTCAAAGAGAGACCAATGGTTTTCATCATGGTTACTTACTGTGACCCTTATCATATAAGAGGTCGCTGCTCTTGGTCTTTCACTCCATTTTCTACTGCTCATTTCCCCCTCAATCGTCTTCATATTTCCAAACAAAATAATCAACAAAGCCATTTTTGCAAATCTCTTTCACTTAAACACGGTGATGAGAGTAAACAAAGACATACTGCATAGGGCTTCCAGCTGAAATCGCAATTTGCTATGTTTAGAATATGTTTTCAATCTTTTTTTAATCAACTTTTGAAGCATTTAATAAATGTGCTGAAAAATGAGGGAAAAGTGTCTTTGCAGGTGGCAAAGTACGAATAGAATTTTGGAAGATGTGGTCCATGGATGCATTTTTTGTGAAACCAATGAAAAATTATTCACAATCTAGTCAACAGAGACTTCTGTTTCCCTGACTGTGTGCAGAGTTTTGAAAATGTAACTTTAATATTGACAATATGTAAGAAAGACATAATGTAATTGATGTATTTATTTGTCTCTCAACAGATGGAGAAAAAAACTTTTGCTGTTGTGGAATTTGCCGATGACAATTCTATAGAAATTGTCCCAACCACATGGTTGGAGGAAGCCACCGAAGTATGCATTTGTCTTTAAAAAACCTTAAAGAAAAATTAACTTACAATACTGAAATGTAACCTTTTTACAGGGAACATTCTGTTACTGGACATTTACCAACACAAGGAAGTTGGTAAAAAAGAATGCAATGCCTGACAAGCAAAAGTGGAGGCGGCACCCCATTAAGAAGATTTGGCTACAAACAGGTCAATGATATAGTCCTACCACTAAAATCATTTTATAGAGATTATTTGAAGGTTGTTGCTTTAATGTGCATTGCCTTATAACGATGGTGTTGTAGGGATCACCAATTAACCTACTATAATTATATATTTAGTATTCCAAAGCACATAAAAACACCCTTGAGCTTCACATCAGTTTCACCTCCCTGTTGTCAGAACCTATCCCTATTCCCTACCAGTGTTATGTCTAGAATCTGCGGAGATGCCATCTATCCCTCCAGAATACCGCTCATTTCAGGATGTGTTAAGCAAGCAAGCCCCTTGAGGCTCCCACCACACTGACAATGGAACTGCTCAATTGACCTGCTGGCTGTATCTAAACTACCTAAGGGTGGAGTACATAGAGGAGTCTCTCCGTCAGGGTTTCATTTGACCATACACTTCCCCAGCCGCATTCAGTTTCTTTGTTTGAAAGAAAGATGGAGGATTAAGACACTGTATCGATTTCCCGACCAACAATTCACAAACTGTCAAATATCCCTATCCACTTCCACTCGTGCCATCAGCCATGGATGAATTACGTTTGGGTTGTCCAGCGCACCCTCTGGGCTTCATGGATGAGGTTTTCCGAGAATGTCTCCACCATTTTGTGATCATCCACATTTAATGACATCCACATATATTCCTGGAATCAACATCACCGTCACGTGACACAGGTCCTACTGTAAACAAGCTCCGGAAATTGGAGAAATGTGAATTCCACCGAACCACCATTTTGTTCCTTGGCTATGTCATCAGTCCCCATGGCATCCACATTGGCTGTTCTTCACTGACATTCCTGTTAATATACACCCTTGCATGTACCAAGATGGCGGCGCGTGAACATCGCGAGGCTCAGCGTCTCTCCAGTTTTAGCAATTATATAGTGTTTTTCTTGCTCATCTCGGGCCTGTTCGTACAGAACAGTTGTGCCTTCACATCGTACACCCGGCAGGAGCTTTTGGATATCGGTTTGCGCATTCCCGGAAGTTATATCAGTAACATTCAACTCGTCCCTGAGATCATCAAAACATCCGATGCTACGCACCCCACACGGCCGGGCGGAAGTGCTCGTCGGCGGCGTCGAGATCGTAAACAAAGGCGGGGAACGCGCGGAGGGCTAAGAGCTAAGCTAAAGCTAACACCACACCGGCTCTCTTTACCCAGCATTTTCCTTGCTAATGTACGATCATTAGTGAACAAAATGGATGAGATTCGACTCCGCATCATCAACAACAAAAGACTTTTAAACTGCAATGTCATAATCTTCACGGAAACATGGCTACACAGCGGCATACCGGACAACGCTATTGAGTTAGCGGGCTACAACACACACCGGGCGGATAGAACGGCAGAGGAATCCGGTAAGACAAGAGGAGGTGGACTGTGCATTTATGTCAATAAAGCTTGGTGCACGAACTCTGTTATTGTCGGGAGACACTACTCGGCTAACCTTGAGTTTCTCATGGTTAAATGTAGACCGTTTTATCTGCCACGGGAATTCACTTCCACCATTATAACGGCAGCTTATATTCCACCGGATGCTGATGCCAAGCTTGCTATGAAAGAACTTCATGCAGCCATCAGTAAACAACAGACTGCTCACCCGGAGGCTGCATTTATTGTTGCGGGAGATTTTAATCACTCTAACTTAAAGACAGTGCTCCCTAAATTTCATCAGCATGTTTCCTGCCACACAAGAGGAAACAAAACTTTGGATCATGTCTACACAAACATGGCTGAAGCTTACGCCGCGACACCCCTCCCCCACCTGGGTCAATCTGATCACCTTTCTTTGTTCCTCACCCCCAAGTACTCACCTATCATTAACCGTGTGAAGCCATCAGTGAAGACCATCAAGGTGTGGCCTGCGGGGGCAGACTTCACACTCCAGGAAAGGTTTCTACGCACAGACTGGAGTATGTTTGCTTCTCAGGCAACCAGTGGCTCTCACACGGACATAGACAGCTACACCTCTTCTGTATTGGACTACATCAATACCACCATTGATAGTGTCACAACTCAGAAGCAGATCACCATTTACCCTAATCAGAAGCCATGGATGAACAAGGAAGTGCGCCTCCTGTTGAAAGCACGCAACACCGCCTTCAGATCAGGTGATGCACAGGCCTATAGTACTTCCAGGGCAAATCTGAAGAGGGGCATCAGAAAGGCCAAGCACTGCTACAAGTTGAAGCTAGAGGAGCATTTTACCAACTCTGACCCTCGACGCATGTGGCAGGGCATCCAGGCCATTAGTGACTACAAACCCAACCACTCCATCCCCATAGCCACAGATGCTGCCTTTCTGAACGAGCTTAATGACTTTTATGCACGCTTTGAGAGAGACAATAAGGAACCCGCCACCAGGCTCACACCTTTTACTGACCACCCAATCATCACACTTAACTCCACAGATGTTTACACTGCACTAAGCCGGATAAACGCACGTAAGGCTGCTGGCCCTGATGGCATCCCTGGTCGCGTACTCCGGGCATGTGCGGAGCAGCTCGCTGGGGTCTTCACGGATATCTTCAACCTGTCCCTCGCCCAAGCAGTTGTTCCAGCATGTTTCAAATCCACTTCCATTGTTCCCATTCCAAAACATTCCAGCCCGACATGCCTGAACGACTACCGCCCTGTAGCACTCACACCCATTGTTATGAAGTGCTTCGAGCGGCTGGTCTTGTCACACCTAAAAGACTCTCTACCATCCACACTGGACCCATACCAATTTGCCTACCGCAGCAATAGGAGCGTAGATGATGCAGTGTCAATGGCGCTGCACTCCGTGCTCACACATCTGGATAATAAGGACACTTATGCACGCATGCTGTTTGTAGACTTCAGCTCTGCATTCAATACCGTCATCCCTTCCAAGCTAATCAGCAAACTTGGAAACCTAGGCATTAACAACTCAACCTGCAACTGGATTATGGATTTCTTGACGAACAGGCCTCAGCTTGTTAGGTTAGGCCACATCTGCTCCACCACCATCACCCTCAACACTGGTGTACCACAGGGCTGCGTACTGAGCCCCTTTCTCTACTCCCTTTTCACACTCGACTGCAGGCCTGTGAATGGATCTAACTCCTTCATCAAGTTCGCAGACGATACAACAGTGATTGGTCTCATCAGCAACAACGATGAGACTGCTTACAGGGAGGAGGTACGGCACCTGGCCACATGGTGCTCAGACAACAACCTGCTCCTTAACACCTCCAAGACAAAGGAGATCATCGTGGACTTCAGGAAGGCGAAAGGAGGCACACACGACCCCATCCACATTAACGGGATGGCTGTTGAACGTGTTTCCAGTTTTAAGTTCCTGGGGACCCATATTTCGGAGGACCTGTCCTGGACCACCAACACCTCATGCCTGGTCAAGAAGGCTCACCAGCGTCTCTTCTTTCTGAGGACACTGAAGAAGAACCAACTGTCTTCAACTATCCTGGTGAACTTCTATCGCTGCACGATAGAGAGCATCCTGACCAACTGTGTCACAGTCTGGTACGGGAACTGTTCTGTTGCTGAGCGCAAGGCACTGCAGCGGGTGGTGAAAACAGCCCAGCGCATCACAGGGACTACACTCCCTTCCATTGAGGACATCCAGGGGAAACGCTGTCTGCGTCGAGCTCGCAGCATTCTCAAGGACTCCTCTCACCCCGCTCATAGACTGTTTACTCTCCTGCCTTCCGGTAGGCGCTTCAGGTGCCTCCGGACAAGAACCAGCAGACTAGGAAACAGCTTTTTTCCCAGAGCTGTTTCATTATTGAACTCTGCTCCCCACTGATTCCACTAACCCTCATAACTTTAACTTTAATGCTGCTACTACATTGTTTACATTGCATAACAGGGCTGCATCCATGACTGAACTGTACACACCAGTACTTCATGTTATCTGCTCTACCGGACTGTTTACACACACATAGCATCATTTCCACTCTATACTGCTCACTTGCACACCAGGAATATTACACTGAATGCTCATTTGCACTAATAAACTACTTCCATAACTGAATTAACTCATCTACTGCACTGTAACTCATCTATTGCATTTATTGCATAACTAACTGCATCTACTCATCTATTGCACTGTAACTTCAATAACTGCATTAACTCATCTACTGCACTGTAACCTTAATAACCGCATTAACGCATATACTGCACTGTAACTTCAATAACTGCACTAACTCATCTAATACACTGTAACTGTATTATCTGCATCTACTCATGTATTGCACTATAACTTCAACAACTGCATTAACTCATGTACTGCACTGTACCTTTAATAACCGCATTAACTCATCTACTGCACTGTAACTTTAATAGCTAATGTCTGTAACTATTGCACACTCAAGTCACTTGCACTATTGTATTGTCTATATTGTTATCTGTTCATAACCACCTGTACATTAATGTTCACAGTATATAGCCTTCTGTATATATTGCTCATAGTACATACCGACTGTCATATTTTCATACAACATTTGTATAGTATTTTCCTAATATTGTATTCTGTATTTATTCACACTGTATATCTGCACTTGCTAATTGCACTTCTGGTTAGACCTAAACTACATTTCGTTACACTGTACTTGTATATGTGTAATGACAATAAAGTTGAATCTAATCTAATCTAAAAAACCTGTAATCTGTGTGCTTACATGTACCTTATTGCTTACGTATTCTAAACATTTCATTATAGTATTCAATCACTCTTTAATTTGTTTTTAAGGGATGAAATCTCGTGCCGGCTGGGTTGTGAATTTGGGCACAAAATTACCAGTCTATTCAGTCTATTTGAAATTTGGATGCCAACTGGTTGTCTACAACAAACTGTGTAATCACATACAAACTCCCTAAACCTGTAATAAACAAACGACAAAAAGACATCTGAAGTGCATAAAAAACATTCTGGATTTGCAATAACACCACCATCACCTAAAACCAATTCAAAAAGTCAGATAAAAAATGTCAGCATAATATTTTAATCAAAGCGACTTACATAGCATTATTCTATTCAATTGTTTCTAGATGTGTGCAATCCCCTCGGATCAAACCCACAAACTTGCATTGCCAATGCACACTGAGCTACAGGAATGAATGTGTAATGACAATTATTTAAACCTGCATAGTAATTGTTTTTTTTCAGCCTGCATGGTGTTGTCCTACCATGTTGTTAATGATTTTTCTGGTTATTGTTAAATTACTTTAATAAATGTAGTATTTTACAACAAGCTATATTTTTTCAGACTCATTTGAAAAAGCCCTCCAGAAATGCCAGCGAGCCACAGAGACGTCCAATATTGAAACCGAGGACACATCCATTAAAAAGAGGCCACACAAAAAGCCAAGCAGATTTCACTCGGAAAATGATATCACCTCAGATGGTAAGTTTTTAAATTATGTATGATAAATACTTTTGACACTTTTTACAAATACTTTTGTAAATTAATAATTACAGTATTTTAATTGCTTATGTCCTATTTTCATGAGCACAAACCTGACACCTAGGGTCTCTAGTAAATGCAGCCTAGTATAAAAGTAAGAATATTTCTTAACATGAGAGGAGGACAAGATGGCAAGGAAAATTGAATACTTTTTAAGTCTTACCATTAACGGTCGCTGCAACACTTTAATTGTTCCTTCAACACGTTTACGTTCTATGAGTGACAGGGCTTTTTCCTCTTTTGCTCCCAAACTCTGGAATTCTCTTCCCACTAAGATCAGACATGCTGACTCTTTTAATATTTTTAAATCTTCACTTAAAACTTATTTTTTAAGGCAAGCATTCAAGTGATTATTATTTGTTTCTTTACTCTAATGTATGCTTGTTTTAACTTTTCTTTTTTGTATTTTATCTATATGTTTCTGTGAAGTGCTTTGAGATGCAAGTTTTACAGGCGCTATATAAAATAAAGTTTATTATTATGATTCATACTGTTAAAGGTGTCAGCAGAACAAGGAAAAAGACTTGTTATATTATATGCATTGAGAAACACATAGACATCAAACACATAGACATCAAACACATAGACATTTATGATAACCTTAACAATGGTGACAATCAACAACCTCTTCAGATAAACATAACTCTGAACATCACACAGCAAAATTCACAAAGTTCAACAAGTTGCACAGTTTATGCTCCAAAGCAAGTGCTGTACATTTTTAATCTCGCCACAACATGAATTTTGGCATAAATACATTTTAACAATTTTTCATGATTTTCTGATGTGCTGATTCCTTGTGTCTAAATGATATACAGATTAATTGTTTCGTCGATAATGTCTTTTTTATTCTTTGGAATATCTTATTGTCATAATACTGTTGGATTTCGAGCAGTAGTATCACAAGATTGGTATGGCCAAATGAACATGATGATTGTCACCAGTATACATCAGCAGGGGCCCTATTGTACACCCGCAGTTCTTATTTTACTGTCCATGCGCATTGTTTAGACAGCAAATGCATTTGCGCCTATTTGTGCGCCGGTGGGCGTGTTGGTCTAAAAAGAGGTGTGTTCAGGTGCATTATTGGGGGTTGCTCTTTTGAGGAACTGAAAATAGACTGCGCCATAGACTTACTCAAACCTGAGCTAAAGTCAATAGCTCAATATTTGTTTTGTTATTTAAGTGTTAAAAATAAATGGACTACAATGTAAAAAAAATTATGATTATTGTGCAAATAACGATAAAAAATCAAAATTGTTCTGTAGATAGTCTGCGTGTGCTATTTGACCGCGTCCACGAGCAGATGCGTTTCCTCTCTGGAGAAGCGTCCAATCTTTGTCCCGGCAAAATCCGCTATGGCGTGAACAAAAATCGTCTCTTTAATCGAATGGGAGATGATCCTCTGATTGGTTTACTGCACTTTTGCCCAAAACATGATTATTTAAGAAAATAGAGAAAACCCTTTAGACGATGCGCCTGGCGCAATAAGATAACAGTTTTCAGAAACGCCCACTTGGGCTCTTATTCCAGATCTACATTAACCCTGCATATTTTACCCAGACAAAAGATTAAATCTCTGAACGTTGCATCACATTCTTCAGCATTTTACTTTTTGTAATGCTTTTTTATGTTTAATTTAGATTTTTGAATGGTTTGACTTATGTCTTTCATGACTCTTTGAACTAGAATTGGTCATATATATACTAATTTGTTCTTTAGATGACAGCAGAGATACTCCAATAAAGAAAAATAAAATATCAAAACCTGTTCCACCCAAATGTAAGTTGTTACATGAGTCACATCAATAATCTATTGAATTATCTTTTTGTCTTTCAAAAGTGTTAAAAATCAAAAGCAATCTATGGATGTCTTTTAATTGTCTGTTTTACACCTACTTTCAGATCAGCCATTGCCTAAAACATGTCCACAAGACATGGGTTAGCAAAATATAGATATTTACGTATATATGTGCATTTACTGTGTGAATCAAAATGTAAGATATCTTAAAATAGATTTGGGTTGATATGTTTTCCGTCTCATCCACAGAGCGACAACAAAAGACAAGATCACCAGATTTATTCTGTAAGAAGACGTCTTTAAATATTTTCGATGTTTATCCACACCAGCTCTATCTAAAATAACACATTTCCTAAAGCAGATGAATCATTGCCGGAGTGCTCACTGACAAATATTTCACCGCTCCATCAAGGTGTGTAACAAATTTTGAGTTACAATTATAACTAGTTTTATGTGGCTGTTAAAACACAGTTAAAGTCTTTTTAGATGTTTTTTACATAAAAACAATTCTACATAATATAAATAACATTTTGTGAAAACATTCAATTTATATTGTTGATATTGACAGTTTAATGCCATATTAAAGATTGAAATCGGAGTAAAATAAAACGTTGAAATCAAACTTTGATGCCTGTTTATTTGCATTGTAGTTTGAAACTTAAGCCTGCTTTTCTATCACATATAACATTTTGTCCTCATTCCACAACAGTATCAGATCTTCTCTTGAATGAGCCACAGAACCCAACTGAGGAGGCCACAAAAAGTAAGCTTAAGTAGTTGTTTGAGGCAAACATCCATACGGCTTCACACAGGATTCTATTAGATTATAGTTAAGGAGTGGACCTCTGACCCTCAGGTGGGTCCATTGGCATGTTGTATCTGAAACTTTGTATTACTGGAACTTCTTATGAATATTGCTTTGCTTTGACGAATCTCTTGTTGTTTTTTCTCAATATTAGTTGCTTTGGATAAAAGCATCTGCCAAATGAATAAATGTAAATGTCCCCAGCCTCCCTTGGTGAAAATATGTATATTTTATAGTTAAATGAATCAAACATGTACTTTCAGAACTTGAAAAAGTCATCTAATCTAATTTTAATTTTCAAATGCAAAATAGCTCAACTTTAAAACCTACAGTATTTTCTTATATACTTTGTCCACAGACTATCGCACAAAAGTCCTGCAGAAATTACAGGAGCTGGTTGAAAACCAACAGGACATCCTTGCAATGCAACGCACAATATTGGCTGCTCTGGCTCCTAGTAACATGGCAGATGAGGATATCCTTGATGGACCCTGCCAAACATTAGAGGATTTCGCACAGTTGGACAAAATGCTGGAAAACGGCGACAAAAGGCTAAAAGACAAAAACTATTTGAACATTAAAGACATTTACTTTACAATTTGAAATTTGACAGTCTTCTAAATAACTACAGTATTCCAAATATGTTTGGTATTCTAATATATAAGATACTGTGATTTCAGAGCAATGTAAACAATTCTGCTCTTCAGTATTTTTAGATAGTTATACCGTGCAAATGAATTATCACAGCATACAAGTCTGCCAAATGCACTGTAAAAGAAATGTACTGTAAATATATATATCGCTTTTAAACAGTTGAAATTTGTTTACAATTAATTAATTATCGGATAGTCTTCATTGAAATTATAAAGTCACAATTGAGTTATTCACATATTATTTGATTTTTATACAGCCCAAATTGTGTACATTTTGCGACTGTTAAAAATATTTTCTTAAGAATATCTTTCTCTTAAGAAGACAATGACAAATGACATGGCCGGACACAGTCATAATTACGATGTCACTTGTAAAACAAATCTCGACAGATTCTTTCGAGAATTTGGATTCTTATTAATTTTGTAAACCTAAAATAGACTAAATTTATGAGAAAACTGTTTAGAAATTGTTTTAATGAATGTTTTGCCAGATAGAACCTTATAATTCCAAGCGTAAAGGGATTTTTGGGGGAATTTGTCAGCATTCAACCTGTTCCAAAAACCCCAATTACAATTTTGAGATTATTTTGATATTCTAGAGATTTGTTCCCCATCTTTGCTATGAATGTCTTAAACTTTGTAACTCAATATCTCAGAACAGCTCAAAATGCACATATTATAATTCTAAGGTGGCAAAGTGTTGTTTTTATTTTGTTGTTGTTGTTCTAGTTGAACTACCTACGGTCTCTTGGGGGAGCTGATGAAGGTGCCGCTGTCCGCAAAATGATGCGTAAAGTGGCCTCGACTGAAGTGTTGAGTGCCTACAGCCTAAAGGGGAGGAAAGGCAAACTCGCCTTTCAAAGCCTCAGAATTTGCAATATTATAGTAAGTATGTGTTCTTTCATCAGTTTACCTGAATCCTCTCATGTTCATATTGGTTAAAAATCATTTAGCTAAATTAATTTAACTGAGTTATTAGACGCACAGATGACTCAACACAGATTGTTCCTTTGTGCACACCACCCTGATGATACTACAAATTAGTGATCGAGAACTCCAGGGAATGGTAATCTAAAATGTCCTTTATTTGTACGTTTTGTTGTGGTGCACCTTCCTAAATGTTTCCTTATTCAAAGGATGCATGTCCATCGGAAGCAAAGCACTTTGTTTTTCGGTTTCAAAACATTAAGGAAATAGAAAATAAAGTGCAGGCTGCTCGCTGTTAAAAAATGTTATTAAGAGAGATAAAGGCCACAACATGCCACACTCTTCTGCACACGCAAGGAAGAAGCATACAAACATGCCAAATAAAATAAATAAAAGGATTACATTGTAAAAGGTTAACCACGCCCTAAATACACCTGCACCATGGACTTCAGACTATGCGTATATCCACAGGTGTCAAACTCAGTTCCTGGAGGCCCGCAGCTCTGCACATTTTAGCTCCAACCCTTATCAAACACACCTCATTCAGCTAAACAACATCTTCAGGATTACTAGAAACTTCCAAGCAGGTGTAGTTTAGAGCTGGTTTGAGCTAAACCGTGCAGAACTGCGGCCCGCCAGGAATTGAGTTTGACACCTCTTGTCTGTATCATCCAAAGTAGATTCGTAAATGCGAGTGCGACATACATACCATATAGATCGGCAAAATAGTGCCTAAATTCTGATCTGTTATGTGTACATTCATTATTGTTAATTGTTGATGAAAAATCTAATGTCTAACATTATATTAGATCATTGCATACAGTAGATCTTAAAGCTTTCTGTCTCAATGTCTATCAATTAATGAAATAAAAAAGTTATATAAATTTGGTTTTGACCTGGTGTGTGCCAAATCTATTGGTATTAGCCTACAATTTACTTAAATTCGACTCAGTTTTGCCAGGACATTTGCCATAAATGATAAAACTGTGCTGTTTCGTTGGAACACTTAAATCACCTAAATAACTTTCTTAAAATAAATTGTTTTAAAATCACATGGTAGTAAAATTATTCAAAATCAAATGTGTTTAATTCATCAGACTTTTACATTTTAAGTATGATTTATTTATTCTATTTCTAGAGGCAACGCAAAAGAACTTCAAGACGTTGAAGGCGATTGATGTGGAAGACCTTATCGCATTAGTCCTGAAATTTGCACCACACAGGAATTTAAAACGGTAATCAAACTTTTTACAATACTTTGATATTGTCTAAGTAGGTCTTTAACTACGGGTTAAAAAAAATGTCTCGTGAAAGGAATGCATATATGTTTTATTTAAAGTTCTAAAAACCGTGTTCTGAATACCCTATTCCACAGCGACATCTAGCGGTAAATTAAAATATAAGTATGATTAGAATCTGTTTAAAAACTGTACTTATGCGCCATTATTATTATGCTACTTAACTTTATCAAAGAACAACTGATTCTTATTCTAAATTATTAAATCTTTTGTTGTGTAAAACAGCCTGTTTCTAAGAAAAGTGGAGTTATTAACATTTCCACTAGCTAAACGATATTTTAAATATTCTTTAGTCATTTTAAAGTATACTTTAAAAAGGTAATATATCATTTTGTACTTTTGTGCACTTTAATATACGTATTTGAATTCCCCGCTTATTAAACAATCCGAATCTGTTGCATACATTTTTAAACTAAAATGTCAAATCAGTCGTTATCAACATATGTTAATATTGTGACGCTGCACTTGAACTATTTAATATGCTTGTTTTTTTTCAGTAATGAAAGTACACAGAAATACACAAAACAGGTTTAATCTGTAATTAATGTCTGCTTTTTACATGGGCTGAAAGGAAATATTTATGCTATGTTCTTTTATCAAACCATTTGTCCGTGCACAAACTTTCTTGCTAGTAGATTTTTCATTCATGTGTTCGTCTAATTCTTATTCTAATTTGTCCATGGAATTTACGTTGCCTTTTTCTTTGTTACCCTTTTTTTTGCAGATAGCGCTGGTGGCAGACATTCCATTTCAAGAGTTCGCACCGACAAAGAGTTCCAAGGATCGTGTTTATAGTTCTTTAGTTAAATATACTAATGTTTTTGGCATGCAGTATTTTTGCACGTATTGATTAAATGATGTTGTTTATTTAGAATTAAATTATATAATATATTGTGGATTATATTATATCACAAATGTGAAAAACCTCGTTTCTATTACTTATGATTCTGTTTTAAGAAATAATTTTGTCTACCATTAAAGAATTGATTAAAAACATGGATTATGTGATTCTTTTTACATATACCTTATATAGATTTAATTATGATGAATTTTCGTGTTATTAATGCTGCTTATATATGGGGAATAAATAGAAGTTGTACAATGTTTCCGGAACGTTCCGGAAACCTTCCCATAGGTTATTTCTTAGGTTCCCACAACGTTCTGGGAACCTTCCCAGAACGTTATTTCCAGGTTCCCGGGAAGGTTCCCAGAACGTTATTTCCAAGTTCCCGGAACGTTCCGGGAACGTTCTATTGCCGTTAAGAAAACTTTCCTGGAGAACCAAAAACGAACCTTAAAAAGTAACGTTCTGGGAACCAATAACTAACGTTAGGGGAACGTTACGGGAACCAAAAACTAACGTTCGGGGAACTTTCTGGGAACCAAAAATTGTTAGCTGGGTAGTTGGATCAGTTTTCACACTGCAAATAAACTATATTCACCTTCTATTGGATCCTCAATTTGTTTCTCCAGTGACAAACGGAAGATTTGCAACAGAAAATAAACATGCCATGCATTTATACCGTGTATTTCATAAAGTTGCCGGATTCATGGTTACTTATTTTCCATAATTTTAGTCTTATTTTGATTATGACTTTGCTTAGTTTTTCCAAAGGTGCAAATAAACTTTAAATTAACGTGGTTACACTATGCGCCTTTTAGAAACGTTAATATTTTTGCAGAACTGTTAAATTATGCGACATACCTACGGCCGTATGTCTTGGACACTCGGGTGAAGAGAAGGGCGGAGCTGTCAACTGATCACCACCTGGTGGTGAGTTGGATCCGATGGCGGGGGAGGAAGCTGGATAGACTTGGGAGACCCAAACGTACTGTGAGGGTCTGTTGGGAACGTTTGGCCGAGTCCCCTGTCAGAGAGATCTTCAACCTCCACCTCCGGCAGAGCTTCGACCAGATCCCGAGGGAGTCTGGAGATATTGAGTCCGAGTGGACCATGTTCTCCACCTCCATTGTCAACGCGGCCACTCGGAGCTGTGGCCGTAAGGTCTCCGGTGCCTGTCGAGGCGGCAATCCCCGAACCCGGTGGTGGACACCGGAAGTAAGGGATGCCGTCAAGCTCAAGAAGGAGTCCTATCGGGCCTGGCTGGCTTGTGGGACTCCCGAGGCAGCTGACAGGTACCTACAGGCCAAGCGGACTGCAGCCCGGTTGGTTGGGGAGGCAAAAACTCGGGCCTGGGAGGAGTCTGGTGAGGCCATGGAGAAAGACTATCGGTCGGCCTCGAAGAGATTCTGGCAAACCGTCCGGCGCCTCAGGAGGGGGAAGCAGTGCCCTACCAAGGCTGTTTACAGTGGACGGGGGCAGCTGTAGACCTCGACCGGGGATATCATCGGGCGGTGGAAGGAATACTTCGAGGATCTCCTCAATCCCGCCGTCATGTCCTCCATTGAGGAGGCAGAGGCTGAGGGCTCGGAGGCGGACTCGTCCATCACCCGGGCTGAAGTCACCGAGGTAGTCAAGAAACTCCTCAGTGGCAGGGGACCGGGGGTAGATGAGATTCGCCCTGAGTACCTCAAGTCTCTGGATGTTGTGGGGCTGTCTTGGCTGACACGCCTCTGCAGCACCGCGTGGCGGTTGGGGACAGTGCCCTTGGACTGGCAGACAGGGGTGGTGGTCCCTCTTTTTAAGAAGGGGGACCGGAGGGTGTGCTCCAACTATCGGGGATCACACTTCTCAGCCTTCCCGGGAAAGTCTATGCCAGGGTACTGGAGAGGAGAATCCGGCCGATGGTAGAACCTCAGATCCAGGAGGAACAATGTGGTTTTCGTCCCGGTCGTGGAACACTGGACCAGCTCTATACCCTCTCCAGGGTGCTTGGGAGTTTGCCCAACCAATCCACATGTGTTTTGTGGATTTGGAGAAGGCATTCGACTGTGTCCCTCGCGGCATATTGTGGAGGGTGCTCCGGGAGTATGGGATTCGGGACCCTTTGCTAAGGGCTATCCGATCCCTGTACGATTGGAGCAGGAGCTTGGTTCGCATTGGCGGCAGTAAGTCAGACTTGTTTCCGGTGCATGTTGGACTCCGGCAGGGCTGCCCTTTGTCGCCGGTTCTGTTCATAATTTTTATGGACAGAATTTCTAGGCGCAGCCAGGGGCCGGAGGGCGTCGGGTTTGGGGACCACATGATTTCTTCTCTGCTCTTTGCAGATGATGTCGTCATGCTGGCTCCATCAGACCAGGACCTTCAGCATGCACTGGGACGGTTTGCAGCCGAGTGTGAAGCGGCTGGTATGAGAATCAGCACCTCCAAATCTGAGGCCATGGTTCTCAGTCGGAAAAGGGTGGCTTGCCCACTTCAGGTAGGTGGAGAGTCCCTGCCTCAAGTGGAGGAGTTCAAGTATCTGGGGGTCTTGTTCACGAGTGACGGAAGGATGGAACGAGAGATTGACAGACGGATCGGTGCAGCTTCTGCAGTGATGCGGTCGCTGTACCGGTCTGTCGTGGTGAAGAAGGAGCTGAGCCGCAAGGCGAAGCTCTCGATTTACCGGTCAATCTACGTTCCTACCCTCACCTATCGTCATGAGCTGTGGGTCATGACCGAAAGGACAAGATCCCGGATACAGGCGGCCGAAATGAGCTTTCTCCGCAGGGTGGCTGGGCGATCCCTTAGAGATAGGGTGAGAAGCTCGGTCACTCGGGAGGAGCTCAGAGTAGTTCCGCTGCTCCTCCACATCGAGAGGGGCCAGCTGAGGTGGCTTGGGCATCTTTTCCGGATGCCCCCTGGACACCTTCCTGGGAGGGTGTTCCGGGCATGTCCCACCGGGAGAAGACCTCGAGGAAGACCTAGAACACGCTGGAGGGACTATGTCTCCCGGCTGGCCTGGGAACGCCTCGGTGTCCCCCCGGAAGAGCTGGAGGAAGTGTCTAGGGAGAGGGAAGTCTGGGCATCCCTGCTTAGATTGCTGCCCCCGCGACCCGGCCATTTGGATTTCAATCTTTTCCTCGAATATGTTAAACAATATAAACATTATGACCATATTCTGACTCGAATTTTTGTTCTTTATAATACGCATTATTATGTGCCGTCTGATTTATTTCGTTTGTTCTCTGTGAACTTAAAATCCGTTTGTGCAGTCCTCCTAAATAGACTCCCTTTGCATATTTTAGATAGAACCTCCACAGGAGATACTGTAAGCTTGTTCTGGATCGCATTATTATAAACTCATTGTTAACAGTGTCGGTTTGAGACAATGCGACGCACTGACTTTTGGACCTGTGGTGCACCCGGGAGATGTGAAACAAAAGGAGATCATGAAAGGCAAGCGTTTAAACTACACAATTTCTCTGTATTTTCGTTAGCAATCCCCTGTAGCTACTGACGCTGCAGCAGGTCTTACAGAAAATGAGCCAGACGAGGCTCATGCTGCCGTGCGCGGGCTCCCCTCTGTCGCGATTTGTTATCATTGAATAACTGTAAGGGGATTATTGGCATATTACATTGAAGCAAAATAGCCAACTTTACAAACGTTAGTTTCTGAGGTGAATCACCGGCCCTTAGTCTGCTCGGTTCCACCCATGGCGCGCCATTGTGGTTTTGCAAGCGATACGAGTGTATCTGTAATAACGCGATGGCGAAAGTTCGTGCTATGTGTTCTGTTGTTGGGTGCACAGACCAGCACAGATCATTATTTAGAGTCACAGTCTCAGAGAAGACGCGAGGGCAGTGGATTCATTTTATTTTTAATGGGAATCCCCCGGGAAGAGTTAGCAGGGTGATTCTATAATTTAGGGTACATTGCATGTCCACTAATGTTAATTATACTCATACAATCAAATTTTTTCAAACAAATTGCATTTTATGTGTAAACTTTCTTCATAAAATAACATCACACAGACAATATGAGCAATATATTCTTCATTTTGTTTAAAATGTGTCATTATGACCCTAAATGTACAGTTTTGTCCATGTCCCATTTCATTGTGAGAAAGTTGAGGGCCCAAAAACATCAATTAAAATCATTAAAATAAATTAATTATTTTTGCAATATTTTACAAAAGTCTTAATATTAAAGGAAAATAAAAGTTCCAAATATAAGTTATTTATTTAAATACTTAAAACATATTCATTTATTCGTGTCCACAAAATGTTGGTCAACTATGTTACAAACAAAATCTCCCCCAGCAACTAAAAAATGGTTTGTCCCAAGACCCTGTGACCCGCACCATGTGATGTCATTTTCCTCTGTGGCGGTAATTTCAAACACACCATGGTGAGTCTCCTCTCAGTTTTTTCAATATTTGATGTAGAAAAGCATATTGTCCGCGGCCGTATTATTAACCATCAACTATGTTATGTACATTGTCATGGGTAAAAAGTTTTATTTACTATAATGCAATTTTGTGTTGAATTCTTACATTAACCTGCTCAAAAAAATGACATGTGGTTAGCTAGGCTAGGTCCACCATTTCTGTTATGGGGAATAAATATGGAAATTGTCAACTAAGTTACAGTCAACTAAGTTACACCAGTGCTCAACTATCTTTCAACTAAGTTACATCAGTGATCTATGGCATTTCATGATCATTAATTGTTCCTATCTTATTTATATCCTGAACATGTTTATATATATATGGTTGGGGGCATGGCAGAGCACATGTGGTTTGCCGCAATTTCTTGATCAAAAGAAAAGGGCCCTCCTGCCATATGGGCACATCTGTCGCCCATTCTCGATGAAGTTAAGGCCTCACATCCTTCTATTGAGGTGGTGCATTTCTTTAATGATGGCCCTACAACACAATATAGGCAGAAGGGAAATTTCTACCTCTTGAACACAGAGCTGGTGAACCGTGGCTTCAAAAGGGGAACATGGAATTGTTTTGAAGCGAGCCACAGGAAAGGTGCTCCCGATGGTGTGGGAGGCCTCCTGAAACGGACGGCTGACAGGCTTGTAAGCCAGGGGCATGATATCGGATCAGCAGAGGACTTATACAGTGCTTTGGTTGATAGTGGTACTGTACGAGTGTTCTACATCTCTCAAAATCTTGTAAATTAATTCCTCAAGAAGATGCCAAGTTCTCTGACAGCAGTGCCTTCAACCATGAGAATACATCAGGTGGTCACAGGGTCCTTGGGAAAGCTTCTCTATCGAGATGTAAGTTCCCACATAGCAAAAGACTCCGGGGCGGATCCGCCTTCAAGTCACTTGGTCCGCTGTTCTCTCAGAATCAATTCAGTAATACGCACAGAACATGCCCCTTCTCCGCACAACGAACTGTCAACACGCGGACTCGCGAGGGACGCTGGGCCAATTCTCTGACCGAACGCGCGCTTTTCAAACTGTCGCACTCACTACCATCTCCTCACACAGTGGAAACGGTGGAGCCGGCTGGTCGGTGAAGACGGAACACGGTAAGAATAGTTAAATGTGCTTTATTAGTACAGTTACGTTAGCCAGTAACATTACCGTTGTTTGCTCTGTTTGATGTTTTTAATTCTGAAGTGATTTTGGCAAGCCAAGTTTCAACGCATTGTCATTCACGTTGGGTAAGATTGATTTGGTAAATAACTTTTTGAATAAAAGCTTTTTAAACGGAATGTCTTTATCTTTCTGGGAGGGGTGATTTAATCGATTTTTTAATCCAATCCTGAGACCGTATTTTCACCCCTTTCCAGTATAATAGCAGGCGAGATTAATTGATAGGCCTAACTTTAACCTATAACGTTACCTGTTTTTTATCCACTGAACTTCTGGTATAGTTTGAGTCTTTTTTCATATTTTGACATATATTTTACACCTCACCATGTAATGTTGTTTCAGATAATGAATTCATTATATGAAGATACTGTGGGGCCTTGTTTTTATATCCGGATGTGGACCAAAATCGAGGCTATTTAGTCAAATACTAATAACGTTACACACTACAGCTTTTAACATGTGGGTCATTATCACTATATATTGTCTTTGAGACTTCACAATTTCCAAAATATTAATCTTAAATTTTCCATTTAACTTCATGTTTGTTGTATTAAGTAGACCTTTGGCTGTTAGAAATGTATGTTGGTCAAAGCTCAAGCCCATTACGTTAATGCACTTGTCCACCATATCAAGGAAGGCTTGGTGACCGGCTGTGCATTTGTGGCAAAAGTAAGCATTTAATGAACACACGGTGTAGCTGCAGCTAGCAAAGGGATTCACTGTTAAAGATGACTGTATACTGTTTAAAAAGCATATTTTCAATTAATGAAAAGTTTCTGTTTATTAAAATGTCACCAAGACATGGGAAGCGTGACAACATTTAACTACAAACACATTATGTTGAAACATATAAAAAGGAAATATGAGTGCAGATTGCAGATACTGTATGTGCAGAAAATGTTTTGACCTCCACTGAGGAAAGGCAGAATGGGGGGAAGGAATGTAACTGAGTACATCAGACTATTTCTTAAAGGGACGTTTATCCCAAAATGACAGGGTATACAAATGTTGAATATTACTATGAAAATAGAATATAGATTATCCAAATGATTTGTTGTATTAAATACATTGCTGAGGACAATAGGAACTTTCAAAAAAGATTTTTAATTTTTTGCAATGTATCCGCTTTTTAAACTCACTGAAGGTAGCTAAGCAGTGTGAGGGACATGCCAAAATCACACTCATAGAGTCAAAGAAAATTGTTATAAAATGATAAAACACATTTTAAGAATCTTCTTATTGCAGTTGTTAGTGTGTAAATATTAGTACATTTATAATAAAACCTCAAAATGCCACTATTTTGCATTACATGATGGCTCAGTGTTTCTGATGAGGACACCAAATGGCACTTTATATAGTGATAATGACCCATGTAATAATATTTAATTTCATACGATTCATATCAATAATTAAAGATTAAAAGTTTAAAACCTACTTCATAGTTTTATAAAAAAGATAATTTTAAAAACCCACTTGCATTAGTAAACTTTAGTTCTGGTATAGTAATTATTTCATGTCATATTAATAGTATAAATCAACTATAACATACTGTGTGTGTGTGTGTGTTCTGTTGCAGTTTACAGCTCTTTCTAGTGCGACTGGTCTGTTTTGGAGATCTTCATCTTCTCAATTCATCTTTTCCAACCAAACTGGTAAAGTAAGATTTTATACTGTTTTAAACATTATTTAGCCAGCTATTTTGTTAAATATGCCATAACGCTTGTTGCTCCCTAACTCTTTGTAAGTCGCTTTGGTTAAAAGCGTTGGCTAAATGACTAAATGTAAATGTAAATGAATACTGGGTGTGTTTACATGCAAATTCTTAAGCTGGTTGTTTAATAAGCAGACAAACAAAGGCTATAGATATAGAAAGATGATTAACTACTATTTCTATGAATGGGAGAAACTGTGACAATATGGCAGAACAAGTCCCATAAAAGAGACAATTGCTGCTTGTTTAAGTAACAAGCTATATAGAAGCTTAGAAGCTATATATACACTCGCACTTAGGAGTTTAGCCTGAAAAATAAGCTTTTCTAATGTTCATTATTTTATACCTCATACAGGTTTGTCTTTCAGCATGAAGAAGTTTTGTGTGTGCAGCATGTGTCAGACAGTGTGCAAATAATAAATAGTTTTTTCGAATCTTCCCTTTGTGCCTAAATGGACAAATTCTCACAGATGTATCTCAAAATACCTGCCTTTACACTAAGCATTACAGAAAGAACAAATGTGTAACAGTACTGTATATTAGATCCGTCTATTTATCTTAAAGGGATAGTTCACCCAAAAATGGAAATTCTGTCATCCTTTACTCACCCTCAAGTTGTTACAAACCTGTATGAAATTCTTTGTTCTGTTTAACACAAAATAATAGATTTTGAAGAGTGTGAAAAGTTCTGGGGTACCATTGATTTCCATAGTATTTTTTGCCTACTATGGAAGTCAATGGTGCCCCAAAGCAAACTGGTGTAACCGTCACCAGGTCATTCAACTTCAGCCCTACACTTCCAATAATCCTCTTGGCCTTCCACCGGCACACATTCTTCCATACATTCTACATGTTGAATTGGCCGAAAAAACAGACTGTGATGGCAAATGGTTCAGAACACATCGAAAAAACGTAGTCGTTCAATGTTTAAGAACGGCCCAACGTTGCCTGACAGTCGATAGTCGGTTTGGTATGTCCCGGTTTAAGATTACACTATCAGATGGTCCCATTAAGCACTTGGGGCAAATCTGAACAGATATATTATTATGTTGTGTTCAGACCGAACGCGAATTGCGCGTCAAGCGCGAGTGATTTACATGTTAAGTCAATGCAAAGACGCGATAGACCTACTTGCGGCGCGAATCGCGCGAATGAGGCGGCGCGAATGACGCGAATTGCGCGAATGAGGCGGCGCGAATGACGCGAATTGAGCGTTAGCGTGATTTGCGCGAGTTGAAAATTCTGAACTTTGGCGAAAATTCGCGCCGCGTAACCAATCAGGAGCTTGCTCTAGCAGTCAGGTGATTATGATGTTCCGAGCGGAGGCCGAAATCCGAAACCGACAAAATGGAGGACAAACTCATAGTTGCTGTCTGTGGACACCCGGAGCTGTACGATTCTTTTTCCTACTTTTATAGGAACAGGAATAAAAAGGATCTTGCTTGGAAGAAAGTGAGTGTGGAGGTCGGAGAATCTGGTAAGTTGTAAAAACGCTCTTTACTCAATTTGAGCTATATATATATGTATACACATATTGAGACTACAAGGTAGCTAACGTCGGTAAAATGACTTTCCCGCTAAAGAGCTGATGTGTTTATTCAGAGGAAGTGTGCAGAAAGAAGTGGAAGAGTTTGAGGGACACTTATTTAAAGGAGAGGAGAAAGGAGACTGAGAAGAGGAGTGGGTCAGCAGCAGGGTCAGGGAAAAAGTGGAAGTACTCTGCGGTCCTGTCTTTCCTCGACCGCTTCGTCTCCCCTCGGGAGACAAGCGGGAATATGGAGAGGGGGGATGAGGAGAATCAGGCCGCAGGGTACGACCAGCCCGAGGACCAGGGTGAGGCAGCAGCAGCAGTAGGTGTGTTGAATAGTGAAGCAATACAACAGGGCAGATACGTTGTTGTTTTTAATGATGAAAAGTCCAAATTAATTTCTCTGTACAGGTGTAATGGTGTAATGTGCAACGTGTGTAATGTTGTATTAATATTTAAAATTTTCATGACAGAGCCGACTGGTTCTTTTGATGGGAGTGAGCCTGGGTCCCCTCTGTCAGAAACTGCTGCTGCTTCCCCTGTCGCCTCTTCAACATCTGCTGCTGTTCCCAGAGGTGTGTCCATGCTAATGACCATGTTTACATGCATATTATATTTACAGTAAGCACTCATAGCACTCACAACACTGATGGTTTGTGAATGAGTTTAATCCTTTTCTGCCTTCTCATTGTACAAAATGTGTTAACATTTGATACAGCACCAAGAAGAAGAGCTCGGCCTAGGGAGCAGCCATCAGAGGTGGAGCGGCAGCTCCTAGAGGCACTACGAACCCGTCCTGTAGCCCCAGCGCCGCCTCCACGCTCAGTGGATGAGCACTTCCTCTTGAGTCTGGTCCCTTCCCTGGAGAGATTGCCGCCTCAAACAAAAGAATATGTCAAATTTCAAATGCATAAATTAATTTATGAAAGCAGCACAGTTATGCTTAATTTGGAACAATTGGAACCTATAGAGTAGTTTTAAATAAAAAAAGAGGCAGCAATCTCTTCAGGGAATGAAACAGACTTTCTCTCCTTTCTCCTCTCCTTCACTTTGGCCCTCACTCTTCCCTCTTCCAAGCAAGATCCTTTTTATTCCTGAATGTAAATAGTTGTAAATGTTCTTTGTATATAGTTTTTATATTATTTATTAGATTTGTTTTAAATAAATGTTCTATACAATGTCCAAATGTTTTGGTGTGTTTCTTTGTGCACAACATAGTAAATCATTATTAATATTTGTTACATAAAAATAATATTTCTATCACTAGAATAATAATTATGTACATTCACTCTAATTATATCCTATTGCAAATACACTCACAATAGTATATTAAAAAATTGTTATTAGTGATTGAACCAGTATTGTGATGTAGTGTAATAAAAATGCAGCAACGAGACAGGGATTCATTTGAGGCTGCCTCCATTTATCATTTGAAAACAAGAAAACTATAACAATCTAAATCTTGTACAAAAAATATGAAAGATTTACAAGATGTAATTATTTACAATATTTAAAGTGTGGAAATCAAAAGAAAAACAAAAGGATGGGAATAATTATCAGAGCTAAACATAGAGGACATAAATAGCACAGTATGTAATGAACAAAAACTATTCAGTCGGCTGCCACGGGACTGCTCCCTCGGCAGAAAAGTGAGCCATGAAACTGTCCCTGACCCGGATGGCCTCTCTAGCAGAATTATTGGCTGCAACCCGACCGAGACTCTGCAGGGACTCCTCTGCACCTTGCACCGCCACCCTCACAGCAGGTGCCTCTTCAGATCTCCTCAGAAAGTTGTGGAGGACACACGTTGCCTTCACACACCTCTCCACAACAGCAGGCTGAACCTCTATGAGGCGGCGATACATCCTCCACTGTGAGGACAGGATCCCGAAAGCATTCTTCACCACCAACCGGGCTCTGGAGAGACGGTAATTAAAGACCCGTCTCTCTCGAGGAAGGGTGCGGCCAGGAAATGGCCTCATGAGGTTTTTCCTGAGGGGAAAGGCCTCATCTGCAACAAAGACATGGGGCTGAGGTCCTCTGTGGTCAGCTCCTGGGAGAGGGCGGTCAGGTGGCAGATGGAGGGTGCCACCACGGAGTGCCTGGCCAAAGGCTGAGTTGGACAGAGTCCCACCATCGCTCGTCCGGCCATATCCCCCGACATCAATCACCCGAAAACAGTACCTTGCATCCACAACAGCAAGGAGAACAAGAGAAAAAGTTCCCTTGTAGTTGAAGAACTGGGATCCTGTTTTGGGGGGTGCCTTTATCAGGACGTGCTTGCCGTCCAGTGCTCCACAGCAAAGCGTGAAGTTCCACCTGTCCTCAAAACCCTCTGCAATGGACCTCCATTCATCTGTGGAGGGCACAGCCATGAACTCCTCCACTAAGCAGTCCGAGATTGCAGTCGCCACGTCTGGGACAATCATGCAGACTGTGGAGACACCAACACGGAAGCTGCTGGCGATGGTCCGGAATGAGTCTCCAGTTGCAAGATATCTGAAAGAGAGAGAAAATAGAAAATGAAATAAACATTGTTATATATGCACAGTGAAATTCCATATTAGCAAATATACGTTTGTGACATCTTCCTTTTTTCTTTAGTTTTTTTACAGTTAAACAACAAAAAGCTTTATAAAATCCCATTAATACTTTACCTTTATTTAGCATTTGATCTGCTTTGCATGCTACATTGCAAAAACAGACTATCATTCAATATTATATAGTCGTTACCTACATAATTCACAACCCACTTGACTGTTGTAGATGAAAGTAAATTGCCATTTCTTTAAAGTGCTGTATTGATAACTGTGTGTTTACAAGAGAGGACTATATGAAGAGTTTGGTTCCAAAACGCTATAAATCCATTTCGATTCACTTTGAGTTTTCTTTTAAAGAAAGTGGCAAGATGAAAACCACTATTTTCTGTTTCAAAGTTTCACATAGCATTTATAGGTTCTAGTAACATAAATAATTTAAATCAAGATTTAGATTTTTAAAGATTTAATATAAAAACGGATCATTTTTTCACCCAAAATGCAATCAATCAATGACACTTTTCTTTACAAATGCAAGAAATCTGAACTCAATACAATACTAATCTTGCATATAGGCAACGGACTAAATATAGATTGAATCAGCCATCGCTGCTAAAATAAATCGGAAACAAACTCGTAATATGTATGTGGATGTTTTCAGTCATTAGTTACTTGAAATCACACAAAATATTAAATTATTTACTGACCGGTGACAGATTGATAGGCGCTCTGCAGGTGGAATACAGCGCCGGTAGTTGGTGTCCTGGAGGGAAATCCTCCCACCGACACGGGACAACAGGTCCTCAAACTGGGACGTGCTCAGCCGGAAGTACCGCTGAAAGCGGCCGTCATCCAGGCGCAGCTCCTGAAGGAGTTGGTGAAACTCACCAAGCTGGGTGCGCCTCCGAAGGATCGGATGGACCCAGACGCGGCGCCGAACGAGTTTACGCCGTTTTTCAGCCTTCCATAGCACATTAAGCGCAGCTACCCTCTCAACAAAATCCATGTCCGCCATTTCGAAATGAGACTGGAGCCGCCTGCCAGAAGCCCCTCCCATGACGCGCGAATCGCGCGAATGAGGCGGCGCGAATGAAGCGAATTTGACGCGCGAATGAAGCGAGTAAACTAAAATGTTCAAGCGTCCAACTACGCGCGTTTTATTCGCGCCATTCGCGTTTGGTCTGAACACAACATTAGATTTAGTTTTCCCAAAACTGTCAATATCTTGCTGTTATTCACACAAAATATTAAATATGTAGCACAAGGGAAACAGGTTACTTGGTCATCGAAGTCTTAAGACTAAATATTTTTTATAACACAACATTTATTTTGTAAATTATTTTACCAGTGTTAATTATAAGAAATTGACAGGATTTTTTTTACATTTCAGATTTCCTCCCTGGCAACTATTGGGGGCCATGACACAAAACGTGTCACATGGAACATCCTTTCCCACATGTTCCATGATGATGTTGGGAGGAGGATCAACTGGAAGGGCATGAATGGGAAAAAATCTTATAATCAGATGGAGTCTAGGAAGTTCCTCGTGTGTAAGTAAATGTAATGAAATTTGCCTGGTTTAAAACAATAAGCACAAAACATTTTTTGGTTAAAAATTTATCTAGCGATACATCATGTTTTTTGTCTTATCCTGAATCAATCAAATACACCTAGGGTTTACATTCAGACTATTTTAGACAGTCAACCGCTGTTGAGTAGCCCAGTACCTGAATGACTCGTCATAGACAGAGAGAAGTGTCAGATATCACACTTTTGTTTTAAAATCATTGGTTGTGTGTATCCTTACAGGAAAACACCACCGTTTTCACATATGCCATTATGCTCTTACCTCTACTTAAAAGAGTTGATACATGTCTGTCCCGTCTCAGTGGGTGCACTTAATCGCTGTAGGGTGCCACTATGTTAGCGTTTAGCTTAGCACCATTCGTTCCATTCATTCATTAGGATCCAAACAGGGATGATTTAAGAAGCCAGCAAACACTTCATAGCGATTAAGTGCACTCACTGAGATGGGACAGATACATATCAACTTGTCTAGCTTGAGGTAAGACATATGTAAATCGGTGGTGTTTTCTTAAAAAAAAAAAGGTAGCTCCTATGTGATTTCATGAACTGGTTTAATAATAATTCTGCTTGTGTTTTACAGGTGCTGTGAGAAAGAGCCATGTCTCCCGTGCCGCCACTGATGATGAGATCACAAAACATGTGATACGGTGGTTCAACCTGGCAGCAGACAGGGGAGCCGTCCCAGTGTCAGCACCCAACAGTAGTGTTTTACTGTTTAACTTTAACTTGTGTGTTCAGTGTTCGTTTACCAGTTAAGATAAAGACAAGTTTACTACTTTAAAAAGTATGTTTTTAAGTTAATATTGATCAATCTTTTAAAAACCCAGTTTACACAAAAAATATATTTAATTAAATGATTCTTGAGCTACATTAAAAAAGGTGTTATTTTCCTTAAATAAATAAAAAATATTTGTTAGTTTTGTTTTGGCCAGAAAACTATTATTAAATGAGGGATCTGAAGATCCGTGGCGGATAAGCTGTTTTAAATACGGGTCCTGAACGGATCCGTGGCGGATCAGCTGCTTTATAAACGGGTCCTGAACGGATCCGTGGCGGATCAGCAGCTTTATGAACGGATCCGTGGCGGATCAGCTGCTTTATAAACGGGTCCTGAACGGGTCTGCCCCGGATCCGCCATCCTTATCTGTTCTGGATCCGTTGCGCTGTGCAAGTGGACTCCATTCCGGATCCGTTTTGCACATCCGTTCCGGGGCGGATCCGTTCCGGAGTCAATTTGCTATCTGGGTTGCCCTTGTACCACCAGGCAAATGTTTGAGTGCCAGTGTGAAGACACACATGCCTTCAGCTTTGAGGTTCAGCCATCGACCCCTGCACTGCCTCTAGTACACTCAAAACAGGACAATGAAATTCCGTGGAGTCCTCAATTGATTGGACAGTGGTACGTTGTGAACTATGAGCAGACAATTTACCATGGCACCATTCAGGAAATCACAGAGACTCATGTACAGGTGAAGTGCATGAGTAAAGTTGGACGTGCAGAGAACTGCTTTTTCTGGTCCCTGAGAGATGATGTGCTCTGGTACTTGTTTGAAGATGTTTTGCGAATTATTCCTCCTCCAAAGCCAGTAAATTCCCGCCATGTTGAAATTGATCAAGATATCTGGTCAAATTTGTCAAAGCTCTAACTTAGTGTTCATTTAGAGTCATTTAGAGGCATTCTCTCAGAAATGATATGTTATGTGTGCAGTGTTTCACCGTTGCATACTGAATACAAAAAAATAAGTTTTAAAGCCTCTGTTGCATCAGCATACTGTTCTGTTGAAGAGCTTTTAGAGTTTTTTTGAAATTGTTAAATTACTTGAATTGAGCTGAGAAATGAATTTCTAAGAGTATGTTGCATTTTATCAGTGCATTCTGAATGCATAAAAACACTTCAAAAGGATTTGTTTGGGAATACTATTACTATGAGCAATCCCTATTCTGTCAATTATTGACTAGTTAGTGTTGACTTGGAGGTTCTCCATGAAATTATATGTAGATGTTTGTATTTTTGTCACTGTATTCTGAAAGCATAATTGAGAAGTTCAGTTCTCTAAGTTCATTCCATAAGAATTAGCTTGTTTTATTTATTGATTGAATATTGATTGCATGCTTTGTGGGGACATTTTAAAGCTATTTCCTGTTCTCTCTATAATCAATTTCCCATGAATTTATACGTGTAGAGTTTGATCATTTCAGATTTTTTAATGCATAAAGGATGATTTTACGTCACTGTCTTTGTGAATTGAAAGTTTTGTTAGTGTGCATTTCAATGTATTCTCTGTGGAATTATGTGCATTTCTGTACTGTTAAATAATTCTACATTTAAAATAAGAGGTTTTCACCGAAAGCAACTTTGCTAATTAAATTCTGTCTAACGAATAAAATATTGTCCCAGGTTAACAATATATCCAGTCAACTAGGTTACTAGTGTCAACCGTGTGATTTTCATCGTCAACTAGGTTACACTTAGATTTTTAAAGTTAAAATAGCCAATATTGATGTTGCTGACATTTTTAAGCATTCTACTTATTTGCATAGGTTGGAGTTTACTATAACATATTTTTTAATGATCAAAAATAACTTTAATGGAGATTTATGATGAAAAACATCCTTCTCCATAAGGACAGTTATAAATGCATTGCATGTACATCTTTGATTATGAAAAAATTTTTAAATAACAATTGTATGTGTGGCAGAAATAGACTCAATAGCCTTCTAAATTGCATTTAATTTCAAGTGCAAGACTGAATTGAATGGTTTTTATAAGACCCTGTTTGTCGTAACATAGTTGACAATCTCTGAAGTAAAAACATGTTTTTAATTTAAAAAAAAAAAGTTCATTAAGGTCTGCAGATAACAGATATGTAACACTGAATTAATAGACTATATTGAGAAAGGAGAGTGCTCTTGTGCTTTTTTGCTGACATGAAATGTACCCTGAATTAGAGAATGACCCAGCAGTCTAAATCATAAGTAACACCAAAACATTCCTGTGAAACACGACTTTAACTGACGTGTTAGCGTAAAGTTGCTAAGCGGGGACTACAACTGGACCTACCTGATAATAATGGCAACATTTTCCACTACACCACAAATACGTAATACGCGATGTCGCGCAAGACGATAAGGTTAAAAAGTGAGTAAATAGATAACTAGCAGTCTTATCTTTAAGAGTGATTCAGCACATATAAACAGTGTCTTTTATATGCCTTCGCCTTGAAATTTTAAAGACCATATTTTCCCCTTATCACTACACGCACACGCACACAGATAGTTTGAGAGGGAGAGAGACCTGTGTGTTTCATTTAACGTGACAGATAAGCCACGTGATAATAATATGTATTCCTCGTATTGTTTCTAACATCAGCAGTAAACAAAATCACGTATAAGAGGAAAAACGCACCCGTAGAGTAGTATTTCCTTCAATTTTTTCAAGTTGTTTTATTCATTCAATTGAATATGTTTTTCTATGATGTTTTGAAAATTACTTTATTCATTGCATGCGTTTACATTAATAATACAATTTGACGCTATAAACGATCGATCATGCGCAGTGTGCTGTGTGCTGTGATGGCCTGTAGGCTACACTACTACCTTTCTGTTATTTATACTTGGCGAACTGTAATTCGGTCGACAGATCTGGAACACTTTCATAGGTGTGTATTTACTGAAAGTTAATCCATACCAAAACAACGTTTGTAAGACAATCAGAAATAAAGCATTCAACAGCCACGTGGAATGGATATAATCTTAATTTTTATTTACCATGCTGTTAATTTCCTACTTAATCTATTTGATAGGCCCAAAATGGAGAAATAATGCTCTGCTCATTCAAATAACTTTTTGTTAAATTACATTGCTTATTTAAGGTTGTGAAACACCCAACCAATCTGCATAGTTGCATCTTATTAGGCCTATGTACATTTATTTATATGACCTAAATAGTACATTTCCTATTGCATGGCATTTTTAAAATGTTATTTCACTTATTTTTTACAAAGATGTGTGCTTCAATCAATCAAAAAATATCTTACCGTACCATATTTTCCCTTTAAATCAGTGATAGATAAATTTGTGTTAGCAAACTGTTTAAACTACTTTTCCATTTATTCTAACAGAAAAGATCTGAAGCGTTGTTAGGCATGTGTGTTCTTCTCTGGAATATTTTAAATTCTTGCACTTTTCCAAAACGTCATTATGTTAGTTCAGCTGCTAAATACAACCCAAAGGCTTTTTTTAAAGCCACACTACAGTCCGCCCTTTGGCTTTGTAAGTACAGGTTTTGACAAACTATCAGAAAAGCTTTATTTGTTTGTTTGTTTTTCTCACATTTGCGATGTTCATTACATTCTAAACAATCTGTAATCATTGATGAAACAATTCTATTGGTAGAGGCCCATCACAGTCATATTCAGGCTTGATTCTTATTGTTCTCTCCTCCACTTGTGTCTCAACAGCTGCTAAATACACCCAAAGGCTTTTTTTAAAGCCACACTACAGTCCGCCCTTTGGCTTTGTAAGTACAGGTTTTGACGAACTATCAGAAATGTTTGGGGTAATGGAGTAATAATCTTTAGCTGCTCCTAAAGGTCTTCTTAGTAATGTCTGTTTCATTTAATTACATTTTTTTAGACCCACACAGGATATTTACATTTGGACATTTTTAGTGATGGGATAGTGGCTACGTTTACAAATAACCCTTTTAATCAAATTGATAGCTCAATCGGACTGAGAGGCCTGCATGTAAACAATCCAAATTAAATTTTGATTGGATTGAAAAAAACAAATCAATGTAAATAAATAAACCACTTGATAAAAACAACATTGTACTGCATAATTTTCAATCAATAAAGCCAGTGAATTTATCTATCCAAAATAAATCCCCACAAAAGAAATCCTGCAGAGCCCTGTTTAAAATTCAGTTTTTCTATTTTAATTTTTCTGGATGTTTTTGAGTATACAATTTATATACTATTCTATAGAATTACTATATACTTATAGTAACTAATACAGATTATGCTACAAGTGTACTACTGTGTTATTTATGTGTGGGACTGACCTTTGTTTTGGCGGGCTGCTTCAAAGTCCTTTTCAGTGCACGTTTCACAGTAACGCAAGCTTTTCTCAAAGCAAATTTTTAAATGGGTGTGAAGTAAACTCTTAGAGCAGCTCGAAGATTTTCATCTGTTTATGCCCTTAGAGTAAGACGCAGACGTCAAAACTCCATCACGCATGTAGCTACACATCCGCATTATTCCGTTTTAACCCCTGGATAACATGAATCCGTCTGCATTCTGCATCGCGGGAGTTAAAAAGCCCTACTTGTAACGGAACCTCTTAAAAGACTGGGATACAGCAATTCTCTATGTTCCTGTCTCCTTTTTGTGACATTTCAGAGTTTTCCTGCTAACCTTTTAGTCACTCACTCTCCACACTTCAGCTGCCACCTCAACTCTGATTTTTTTTGTTTTTCGGGCTATGTTTCAAGGAGCCCAAACCATTAACCATTTTTGGGGAGAGGGAATCACAGTTATTTAGAAAAAGTTTAACCTAATAGTTTGTCTGTTTGATTTTGTGAGGCCCCTGGGCATTGGGGGCCCCTTTAATTGTCACCACCTTTGACTCCACTAGCGACGGCCCTATTGCTTTCCAACAGTCTTTCACATTGCTAAAGGGTGACTTTATGCCACTCCAGGGACAAACAAATTCAAGCACCTCGGCTGACTATCCATCTTCCTTTTGATTACATTCCAGAGGTTTCAGTGGGATTTAGATCCGCTGATGACCATGACATCTTGATCTGGTTGTCCTCCATCCACAACTTGATTGACCTTGCTCGGTTGAATTGTGCCTTGTCCTGCTGAAAAAAACAATCCTCAGAGTTGGGGAACATTGACCGAGCAGAAGGAATCAAGTTTCGGGTGATTCAGGCTGGTTTCAAGCACACTACACAAAAAACGAATTTGGATGATTACATTCCAGATAAGAACCCTCAGATAATCCCTTATCCTCTAATGTCTAACCATGGGATGATCAGGCATTGGAAAATATGAAAACTGGACTCATCAGTTTATGCTATAATACATTCCTTTTGCAATCCTCAGCCTCTCATTGATCAAGTGGCTATGATTTACTTTTGCCCTGTCCCTAGGAGCCTATTTTGAATTGTCCTCGCCACTTCACCCCAGTTGCCGTTTGCAACTATTTTGCAGGTTGTCATGCCTTCTTCACTTGGAGATCAATAATGACCACTGAAGACTCCAATTAAAAAAAATGAACTGTTTTATTGTATTTCTCATTAAAAGGACAATGAACTATGGCCGGAGAACAGCATCATTCTATTCTCTCACTGAGGTGAAAAGAACACCTATGTGCCTGTGGGAGTTCCTGGCCAAGTTGTTCTGACCTTATAAGTCAGCATGATGGGCTGAAAAGCACTAGCTATGCGTCCAAACTTTCTGTCAGCGGTACTTAAGTAATCACATCCGGTGTGCCCATGGTGGAGTTTTGTGGCGTTTGGCACTTTATAGAAAACAAATAGAACCAAGGCAACTGAGGATTTAATGAACAATGTATAAAAAGTCTTTATCGTCTCATAGCTTTACATTTAAAAAGGAATCACAAGTGCATAGACACGTGGTGGCTTGCAAACCTTTATCTAAGTTTGATTTGCACTTTGTTTGCAGTTAAGGTATTTTTTTAATTTTATTTTATAATTATAAAATTTTTAGTAGAATGTATTGTTTATTTCTTTTTTACAGACACCTGTAGCATTAAAATGGCCTCAGGTTATCTTAAAAACTGGAGAAAGGTCAATTCCATGGTAAAGAAGATGGCTGAGGATAACAGTGAAGAAGAGTTCATAGATGACCAGTACATGCCCGAACTGGATGATGAGTTCGATGCAGGGGATTACAGCAGGGATCAAGAAAGATACCATGTTGAAGATCCTGACACAGAAGACGAAGTATTGGAAGAGACACCAGAAATAGCTGATGCACGCCTAGATGGAAACAGACTAGACCTATGTAGTGACTTGGCAGATTGGACAGTGACCCATAACCAGACACACAAATCCCTCAATGACTTGCTTAAAATTCTACGCGAACATGGACACAGTGAACTGCCAAAGGACTCACGGACACTTCTTTGTACTCCAAAAGTAGTAGAATGCCAGGCAAAATGTAACGGCGAATACATCTATTATGGTTTGGAAACTGGTATACGCTGCACACTTTTGCAGTGCCCAGCTTCAACAGATCACATTGCAGTCACCATTAATGTTGACGGTGTGCCATTATTCAGATCCAGTGCTGCTCAATTCTGGCCGATGCTGGCAAAGGTTGAGGGATTTGAGCCTTTTATCGTCTGTCTGTTCAGTGGCACGACTAAACCTGTACCTTTGGGAGACTATATCCAAGACCTGGTAGAAGAGATTAAGAGGCTCAGGGAAACTGGCATCCAGCACAATGGAAATGTCATACAGGTTCACATAAAAGCATTTATTTGTGATGCTCCAGCAAGAGCTTTCCTTAAAAACATAATCTACCACACTGGATACCACAGCTGTGAGAGGTGTGAAGAGGAGGGTGAATGGTTGGGCAAAGTAGTATTTAACAGCACGGATACATTCCCTAGCAGGACAGATGAAAAGTTCAGCCAAATGGCCTACAGAGCACAACACCAGCATGGGGAGACACCACTGATCAGAGCAGGCATCCCATGTGTCAGCTCTTTTGTGCTTGATTATATGCACTTAGTATGTCTTGGAGTAGTGAGACGCATTCTTTATTACCTGTGCAGGGTCCCTAATCCTCGTAAACTCTCTCCGAGACAGAGAGCTGAACTCTCCAGTGAACTCATTAGATTGAGGAACTCAATGCCTAGTGAGATGGCAAGAAAGCCCAGATCCCTTCAGGAGTTGGAGAGATGGAAAGCCACCGAATTCCGGCAGTTTTTGCTATACACCGGACCAGTGGTACTCCATGGAATTGTGGACTCGGATTTGTACCATCACTTCCTTTGCCTGACAATTGGTATGTCGATCCTTCTTACTGCAGATCGCGAGCGGAGAAACCACTTCCTGCCATATGCAGCAGACCTCCTTAATCATTTTGTCATCAATAGCTCTGAGGTCTATGGAAATACATTCACTGTCTACAATGTGCATGCCATGAAGCACCTCCACGAGGATGTTGCACATTTTGATTGTTCATTAAATGAAATATCTGCTTTCCCTTTTGAGAACCATCTTAAAACCATCAAGAAGCTTGTCAAGACCAGCCATAACCCTTTGGTACAAGTGGCAAAGCGTATGGCAGAGAAGGAGCATGCACAAAAAAATATGAAACGGAAGCAAACTCGCCCGCAGCCAGTGTCAGGAAAGCTGAGGGACAGCTGCTTCTTGCTCCACGATGGCAGCATAGCTTTTGTGACCGAAAAAAACCCAGATGGCAAATTGATATGCAGTGTCTTTCCAGATCACCAGACCTCCAACCTCTTTGAAAAGCCTTGCCAATCTAAAGTCCTGAACATTGCTTTTATTGGCAGTACCCGCAGCAAGAGTGCAACGCAGCTGTTCCAACCTCAGGACTTGAAAACAAAAGCTGTTTGTCTGCCACATTGTGGAGGCTATGCAATCTTCCCTTTGTTGCATGATATAGAATGAAAAAAGTTTGTTTGGCAAGGGATTATTTGTTTTTATTTATTTGTTTCATTGTTTGGCAAGGGATTATTTGTTTTAATTTATTTGTTTGATTGTTTGGCAAGGGTTATTTGTTTTATTTATTAATGTTGCTCTTATGTAGTTTCAGATATGGTTTTTGCAAGGGCTGTTTGGATTGAGGGTGACAAAAATTTTGAAGGTGTCATCCCAAAAAACTGGATCCATGAAGAGAAAAAGGTTGTGAGATGGCCAAAGAGCCAGGTACAGTCAGCACATAAAAAGAAATTAGACCCAATGGAAGACTGGCTCACTTTCCAGCTGGTGAAGATAAAAATGACATCAGGTATGATGGCTCTCTTAATAAATTAGTTTTATGTTTGATTTGGACATCAAAGAGTTGTTGTTGTTTTGTGTTTCCTTTCAATTGGTTAAAGCTTTATCTATATGGCACCTTATAAAAACAGTGTTCATAAAATTCTTTACAAAACAGTTTGTGATTTAGACTAATAACAACCCATGGCTTACTGTCTTTCATCGCGAATGGAGTGTGAAGTAGCCCAAATTCATAAGCTGTATCACAATTTAGAGGCTGCATCATTTGAAGGCTTTATTCAGAGGCTGATCGTTTCACAGCAGCAAAACGAAAACTTTTCAAATGTTGAGTTATATCTCACACACATATCACACACAATGCATTTATGTGAGAAGCGCTTTTTTAAATTGTTTTCTTTTTGCAGTTAGCGTTTTAGCCGCCTGTTTTGCCTCGCATATTTGCTGGAGCATGCTGAGCACCTGAAGTTGAGCAAAAGTCAACTCTGAGCGGAAAAGCGCCCGATGTCATTCGCGTTGTCTATTGTCCAATGGAATGAAGGGAGAGACGGGCCTTCATTACTTAACTGTCAGGACAGCTGAGACAGTGGTTCCCTGGAATCATTAAAATCCCCAGTGCACTGTCCTTTTTTAAGTACCCAAAAAAAGGCAGTGTGGTGCACATCGTGTATTCAAATGCTAAAAAACGTGTTCAGTGTGATCCACGCTAAGATCTTAAAAAAATATATGTATAGTTAAATAATCTTTACTTTGTGATTGAATATATTTAGAGAGTTTGTGAACCATGTTTGGTTTTCAATTTTTTTTTTAAATCCAGTACAGACGGCACTGCCATTCATCAATGGCAGCTGTCACAGATGCTAGGCGACAAGAACAGACCTCCTTAGGCTTGACCATTCATCAGTCTGTGTCTTTTCAAGGATGTGGCCTCCAAATTGGGACACAGCTAGTGTGTTCCTCTGATAACTTCTATTACTTAACTGTTATGTGTTAGATTCCAATTACTTTATATTTCCACTAATCATGGCGATTTATTTCATAGAGAACGAGAAAGATTGTGAGCTTTATGACTACACATCATCAGCCCAAACTGACCACGGAAATATCACCACTATGCCAGATAAGAAGAGGAAGAGAGTTTTAAAAAAGAGGAAATATAATGATTATGTTGAATGTTAGTGAATAAATATTCTCATAAATATTTTGTATATTATTTTACTTGTAAAATCTAGGCTAAATTATGTAACAATTGCAGGGCCATGTATGTCCGAAGACGATGTCTCAAAAGTCAAGAAAAAGCCTAAGGGTTTTTAAAGATTTTTTTTGCAAAAATAACAAGATTATCACAAGATAGTGTGCAGAGTGATGTAAAATTGACTTTTTGTTGTTTGCATATAGATAAGATTACAGGATTTCAGGCATTTCCAAAGCCCCCAGAACGCCAGAAAAACCAAACCCTTGCTACCCCAGTTCAAACCACTTCTAAAGGTAAATCGAGAGAGCTAGCCATATAGTTTAACTGTTGAATAGACAGAGAACAATATTGCTTATTGTAGTTTAAATAATCACAAGGACAACATTTTTATAAATACAACCTAAAGTTCAACCATAACTTAATCCTAAAATCTGAGGGAAATGATTAGTGAATAACAATGGTCTAGAAGCAGCTAATCCTGCTTGTAAAATATGATTTATTTTTGAAACCTGATTGGTTGACTGAAATGTTGTCCTGAGAACATCAACCACTTAGCAAAGTCAGGAGAGCATAATATAAAGGTTCATTACAAACCAAGTAATTTCAAATCAAGTCAGTTTAAAATGTTCTATTTGCTTTTCCCTTTTTTTCTAGAATTACCCATGGAACAGAATGGCGAGTTGGCCTTTGAAAGTGAATTTCCAGGTAGGCTATGTGTGTATCCTTACACTATTGTTCAGTTCTGATTGGATAATCTGTAGATGTTAGTCAAGGAACATAACATGAGAGGGTTTGATGATATTCCGAAAATCATCATGGTATGAATTGGTCGTAGATGATGAAGATGATCACAGCCCAATAAATGAGCACTCCAACTCTTCCAGTCATCAATCACACCATGGAAGTGATAGAGAGCGCTCTGCTTCTACTTCTAGACGTGGTAAAATAATCAACTTGTTAGATAAAAATGCTCCAACATGTTGCGTATGAAAGAATGTTTGATTTTGATAGTTTGAAGCTATCACATGTACACTTTTAAATACATGATTATAGGCATAATACGTTATTATAGGAATACATTACTGTATGTGTAATTACTCTTTGGGCTGCTTATGGTGATTGTTTATAACCCAACAACAGCACTCAATGTTCTTTAACTGTAATAAACTTTATTTTAAGTACATAATTATAATATTTATTAAACGTTTATTTGGTGTTACAGGACATTCCAGCCCAAGAAGGGAGCGCTCCAGCACGTCCAGTCACCAATCAAGCCATAGAAGTGACAGAAGGCATGTCACCTCAACTCTTAGACATGGTAAGATAATCAACTTGTGTCGGCGCCAATAGCCTTGTGGTTAGTGGGCCGAAATTAAGAGCCAGTGCACTTGCAGTCCAACCCAGGTTTGATGTCTTTTGCTGGTCCCACTACCCTGTTTCTATCCAATATGTTCCTCTATGTTCTCCACTGTCCTGGCCATTTAAGGCATATCATTTATTTAAGATAAATATATCTTAAAAAATATATAATCAACATTTTAGGTAAATTTGTTGGCTACCTACCTGGCTGTAATGTGAGTTTTCAATTTATCCCAAAGGGAAACAGAAAGACGACACTTTTAAAAAACATACACTTAATGTAGTGTCAAAGAAACAGTGACGCATAGTGTACATATCCATGCAGATGCTGCTGCATTTAAAAGGATATGTGGCAGACTGCAAGAGGTATTTACATTTTTTTAACATGTTTTGTTGGTGTTACAGGACATTACAGTCCAAGAAGGGAGAGCTCCAGCGCTTGTAGTCACCAATCAAGCCACGGTACTGACAGAAGACCCTACACCCCTACTTCTAGACATGGTAAGTTTTATCAACTAATCCTGACAAGCATATAAATTCTCCTCCCCCTGCACATAGTCACATCTTCAGATGCTATTAAAACATGCTTAAATATGATAAATAAGCATTTTATTATTATAGATGTAGATCTATTTCAGACTGTAGTTAATATTCATAGTTCATATATTAATAAAGTTCATATTTGTTTACAACATACATTTGACACACTTTGCCTACATTTTGGACCACTTTTCAGCATGTTTTTATTTTTATTTTAATGTAGTGGGGATTATGACATCTGCCTAAAGTATGTATTAAACATTATTTTGTATATTTTCAATGTGCAATGTGTATAGTCATTATTAATGGGACAACGCTTTGAAGTGACGCTAGAGAGATTAAGGATATGCCATTTCACATCTTTTAATTCTTCCGTCCTCCTGTCTTTTCCTTGCTCCCTTTCCTGGCATCCTAAAGGCTAAGATGTGAAAAAAGGAAGCGAGGAAAGGAAATTGGGATGCACAAAAAGAATCGAGAAGCACCCATAGAGTGTACATATCAATGCAGATGCTGCTGGATATAAAAGGATATGTGGCAGACTGAAAGAGGTATATTTAAAAAAAAATGTTTTGGTGTTACAGGACATTCCAGCCCAAGAAGGGAGCGCTCCAGCACTTCCAGTCACAAATCAAGCCATAGAAGTGACAGAAGACACTACACCTGTACTCCTGGACATGGTAAGATAATCAACTTGGTAGATAAAATTAGTTGGCTACCTACCTGATTATGATGTGAGTTTTCAATTTGTCCCAAAGGAGAGAAAACAATTTTAAATTACATACAATTATGTAGTGTCAAAGAAACACCAATACATAGTGTGTACATACCCAAATGCCCCTGCATATAAAAGCTTATGTGGCAGACTGAAAGATAATTTTTTTGTGTTAAAAAGCCATTATAAAAATGTTTTTATATATTTTGGGGGCATTTTGCAACTTTATTGAGCTGGGGTAGTGGGAGAGAGGACCGGAAGCAATGTGGGGGTGAGAGGGGGTGGGATTGGGATTGGGATAGAACCACGGGCCGGGACTCAAACTCAGGTTGCCCAAAGCGCAACTGCGCCATTTGTCTGGACACTGCCTATTAGGCCATAAGCTCTGAAAGGTATTACAATTACAACACTGTGACAGTGCTGTTGGTCAGTTAACATATAATGTTATTTTCATAGTGTTTTTAATTACATTATATGCACAAGATTTTTTTAGATTTTGAGAAAATTATCACATATACATTTTATAATACCTAATAATTGGCAGTTATTGTAATTGTATTATTGAAAAACTGTTAGAATGTATTTTGTGCTGTAAGGTGTAGGCATACATTATAATAGGCATACATTACTGGATGTGTTACTACACTAGGACTTCCATGAAACCAGTAAATGCTGATGGTGATTGATAATAACACAACAACATTACTCAATGTTCTTTTTAACGGTAACAAACTTTATTCTCCTTTCATCATTAAACCATCAAACCTGCTGCAAAATTATAGCAAAGCGTTAAATCTCATTTCAAGCGTTCGAGCATACAGACTTGAATGCTTGAGCCACTGTTGCTACGTGGTGTGTGTGTGAGCAAGAGCGCCCACACCTGTGTGTTAAGAGCAATGTGACAGAAAAGCCATTAACAATAATAATATTTATTCCTCGTATATTCTTTATATCACAGCAGTAGATAAAATTACTTTTGAAAGAGTAGGTATATCATATATTTGTTATCAGTTACAAGCAGCATGAAGAGGGAAAACGAACCAGAAGGCCATCAGTGTTTATTAATTCATTTAGATTGTTTATTTTATTTATTCGATTTCAGCATATGTATTTCTATATTGTTTTTGAAATTACACTGCCGCAATGCTCTACCACTTAGCCGCAGGAATACTAAATATGATTTTAATGCAAAAGGTTTAAAGAGACAGAAGACATTCCACTTCGCATTTTAAATCCCCCTTGAGTTCATATACTGGATTTTTCTGGAGGATGTGTAACTGTTTTTTGAGACAGTTTCAGGTGGAACATGGCCAAGTATAAAATTACAAAACTATAAAAAGAAATACATCTGGATAGTTTTTAGTTCTTGTCTTGGAAATTTAGTAGGAAAAGTGTGCAGCAATTTTCATCTTTTTTTGGTATGACCTGACTTTTACCTTTTTATTTCAGAAACACCAAGGGCTCCTACTGGCCACAGAATGGATGTATTTCCAATGCCCATGTCCAGTAAGTAGTTTGTCTTGTATATTTGTAGATAGTCATAAGCATACTTTTATCTGCATATGTTGTGACACCTGACTAAAGGTGCAAGTATAAATCAGAATACACACAGGTTCTCCTCACACAGGCAGTGTTTCTCAGTTCTGGTCTTGAGGACCACCTACCAGAATTTTTATGTCATACTAATTGGCCTTCCAAAAGATACCTGACTGACAACCCGAATATCCAATCCAATATGTGTGGAGAAAAGTCTTTGGCAATCCGATTTGACTTTTAGTTATTCTCAGGATATTCATTTTTGATAATTCTGTCTTTATAAATCTTTATATCAGAAATGGAATTTCTAGTTAAAAATGTGAATTCTTAATTTCGGTATAAGTTAAATGTAAGTAATAAGTTATCTGTATTCAGACTATAAAGTTCTTCATTTTGGATATCTGTAATTACATTTTGATGCCATTTTAAAATGTAATAATTTATGAGATATCAATGGTTTAATTTTAATGTTATCTTGTATTTCATGGTGTCAAAAAGGAAATTTAAACAATTAAAATCCTGATCCTGATATCTGTAGCTGACTTCTTGCATTTAAAAGTATTACGTGTTGAAATTGAATTTTGTGAAAATGGTTGTTTCAGATATCATGAATTGCTTTTTGGATATGGGAATAATACATTCTTTTAAATATTTATAGGTGGAAGGTACCAAAAGCCTACTTGTTCACAAAGAAGAAGCTGAACATTTTCACAACTAAATATATGACATTAATAAACATTAAATATATCGAGAAACATATCGAGCAGTACAGTTTTTACTGTTTGAAACTATATGTTTATATTCATTTGCATCTTTAAAAGAAGCCAATTACCATCCCACTGTTTGATACCAATAATTCACATAATTTACTAGTAATAATGTATTAATGGTATAAAGATTAATCATTTTATTTAATGAAAATGTATCAGTTTTTATTAATATTCTTGTCAATTTTTTTAACATTTTAGAGTTCCAAAAATGTGTCCTTAAAAAACTGGTGGAAATCATGCAGGAGGTCAAGAGGATTGGAGGTGCAGAACCTGCTAATTCGATGTACAACATCAGAAGGATGGACACAATAGAGGAACTAAATGCCTTGGAGGAAAAGCTCGAAAATACCGAAGAGAGACATGTTCTGGTGAAAATATACATACTTACAAGTTTGCCTATTGATGCTTATTATTTTCTCCAAAACAAAAGCTTAGCATAATGGACACTAAAACGGCTTTAAAGTTACTGTATTATACTTAATTATTGTACTGCATGTTTTCTCAAAAAGTGTGCCAATATTTGCAGCATTGTTATTTTACAGTGAAAACCCACCAATAATCATACTGCATGTTTGTAAATGTTGCTAGTGAGAGGAAAACTACTTCTGAATATTATGTTGAAATTGTGTTCATGGTCCCTCCCATCATGCACAAGGAAATGATGACTGTAGTGTAGAAATAAAACTTTTAACCAATAAAAGTAAGATCAATGGATTATGTAAGTTCACTATAATAAACTATCATGCAAAGACTAAAGATGTTTGTTACCAATACTGTTTAGTGATAATATCATGCTATTTACTTTTTTCTACTTGGACTACCCAATTAAGTAAAATAGGAGGCAAAAACACCAGGGACTGCACCACAAAGATTATGGACAGGTATGCCTTATTGATAATCAAAAATACCCTAATCATAAAAGCTTTGATTTCTGATAAAAGAATTGCCTGTTGCCTTGAGTCATCACTTTTTACATCAGCATTTTGCCCACTTTTTTGCCCTACGGTTTTCTTACTTGGTGGGGCTATGTAAGTAGGGGAGATGACTAGGATAATCCAGAATACAAATTAAGTGTGTGGAAAGGCAATGTGTCCCTCCCTTTATCATGGTTTCTATTTGCAATCCCACCTTAATCATATTCTCTCCCTACTTCCATATGTCTTCCCCCTTCTTCGTCTCTCTTTCAGGATAATGACCAACAATCTAATGTCGCAGCTGAACATGAAGGGCAACGGCACAAAAAAAGCCTTCCAGAAAGCTGCACTGTACACCACTGTGTTAGGTATCTTCTACTATTACTTTGAGTGTGTTTTATGGAATTCATAATGATGTTAACAAACCATGAAGAATGGACTATGAATATCATAACCGATTAGAAGAGGTTGAATGATGGACAATTAACAAGTGTGCCACAATGCAGAAAATAAGTGCACTGCAATTTCAGGGATAGCAAATTTGACACATTTCGGCAAAATTTGGAACCAAAATAGCTCATTGTTGTGGTTCACCTAGATCCGTTTTTTGGGAAAAGGGTGTCTGCGAGAGCGATGTAACGTGACAAGAATTCACCTGAGATGTCCGTATTCTGTAAGAAACCGATTTCACAAATATTTGAAAACTAATTATGGATATAATGTGCTGTGAAAAAAGTAAATGGAAGGGCATAAATAAGCAACACCACTGGCAAATCTAGGGGTGAGACCAGAGAGGCACTGTTTAAATCTTTTTGGCCCCTGAGGTGCCCCTGTCCTCTAAGGGCCTCTGTAACCTACACCTGATATGCGTTTTGGTCGATAGGATCACAAGTGGACGACGTTAAATACAGGTGTAAATGGGTTGTAAAATGCTTTGAGCTTGTCGACTTTCTACCAGTTCCGGAATTAGTTGAAACGCATTCGACCGGATTGTGTTTGTGGTGTAGACGTTTATGCGGTTGAATTTGGGGCAGAACGCTGAGCGGTAGGGCTAAACCGAATACCATATTTTGAGCTTCGAAGCTTAGGTAGTAATTACACCGAATATTCGAAGCTTCAGAAGGAGAGGACTGAATATAAACAATGTGGACCATGGTTTCAAAAATTCCTAGATCCGCCACTATTCAACACAGATAATTGTCCACAATGTATTGCGAAATTAAATTAAATTCACAGTCACCAGCTACGCGTAGTCTCAACCCCTGTCTCGGACGAGTTTGTGAAAACATATTCTGAAACATATTCGACTTTATTTGGCGTTGGTTGAAAGCCACTGCCTTTTGAGACTAAGCATTTTAAAATAAGGTCTACTTTATTAACGTTAGAAACAGCGCAACTTAATATGTTTTACAGCTTTCCTTAATTTGGTTTATTATTAACACTTTTCACATTTCAAGTTTTAACATAAATTAACATTTGTTGATGTATTATTATCGAACATCAAGTAAATAATAACAGTTTAATAATAATAAATACAATTTGACTTAGCAATTCATGTTACCAACTGTAGTAACAAATCAAATGTTATTAAAACGAATTAAATCCTCTTTTAGCACAAACAGTATTTAAAGTAAATTCTCAGTGACGCAAATAACATGCAAACCGTGTATGTAGAGTCAAAACACTAAAATGATTGCAAGCTGAGTGCACCAAACGGATAGAAAATACAGAAAAATCATTTTCATGTTAAAATGTCATACATAAATAAATATATAAAAAAGTTTCAGAAGAAGACACAGATAAAGGGATGAAGCATTAATTAAGACGTATTATTCGAATGAATGACTCACTCAATCTTTACACGTGATTTGCCGCCACCTACTGGAGATTTTAGTTTAGGAGTACAATTAATTTAAAAAAAATATTTTACATTTCAATATTCATTATTTAAAAAAAAACGTTCCTATTTTTAATGCCCATCTATTATCATTGTTTATGCTACGTTGAATCAAAATATTTATTTCTAACACTACGTTAAGTATATTCAATTCTAGTTTATTCCTGCCTTGTACTGATTGGGGAGTTCAGTGTTTAATTTTTTCACAGTAATTCCACACTTGTCTTGTACAAATATTTAGTTTTGTTTAATGATGATAGTGATTACGTTTTACTTTACATTTACATAAATAAAAACAAAATGTTTTACATTTAATCTCTGAACATTACCTCACAAAAAATCGGCACAATACCACTGCTCCATCCAAACGTATTTATTAAGGTGTCTGAAAGACACGTGTATCCTCCATTCATCTTACTAAATAAATTTGGGAGCCGCAGTTGTCTGCATATATTTGTTATTTTATAGTGAAACACTTTGTCTGATCGGGCACCTTCCTGAAGTTTTTTTGGAACATATTTTTTGCGTAACATATGCAGCCAAAATGGCATATTGTCTGAATTGCCTGTTAAATTTCAAAGACAGTGTTTCTTAAAATAACAAAGCATGAAAGTAACAAAACGGCTTTTTGTGATTGGACGGAAGGCGCGGTAGGCCTACTTTTTACTGAAACCGTTCATCGAGGCATTTCATAGAGTACATGCGAACTGGACCATCTTGGACTCACTAATTATTTATTTTGAGTAAAAAACTGAAAACAATAAATGTCTTTTTCTTTGTCATTGTAGAAGCCGTCAAAAAGTGGGACAGCAAGTCCACGGACCACATAATAGGCAAAGCCGTGGGAGACCACCTGAAACATGCCCCTGGGCGATCTGGCGGGCATCTATAAACTGAAGTTATTGTACATTTACAAATGTTCTTAAAATGTTTCGTTAGTTTGTATTTAATGTGAAATCCAATAAATGTTTTGTTGTACTTTATGTCAGTTGTCTTATTTTGAAAGAAATAATATAATATTGAATACATTAAAATGAATTTATTCTTAAAATGAAGTTACATTAAAGTATAGACGTCTTTCAACAACCCGAAAAAGACGTCATGTCAACGACCGAAAAAAGACGTCTTTTCAACGACGCGAAAAAGACGTCGTTTCACCTTTCACTTCTCGACCACATTTCGACGTGGTTTGGACGTCTGGCACTGACGTCGTTTCGACGTCTTTTCGACGACTTTTTGCTGGGTGGGTAGAGTCTCAGACCTTTCCAAATATATAATGTTTGTCATGATAAGATAAGACTTCACATGCAAAATATTGAAGTTGGCCTCATGGCTTTCCATTTTTTGATGTTAGTTTAGTCATATACAGATTTTTGA